>PVIH01000034.1:0-309445 GCA_004025045.1 Sigmodon hispidus
GGGGTTCGAAGGGTCAGTCCAGGGTGTTTCTGATCCCAAGCTGTTCAGTGGTTGTGGTTTGCCGCTTGGGCATGTTTGGCTTTTTTTCTTGTTTGTTTGTTTAGAGACCACTAGTGAGTGAGTACATCCCCTGCTTATCTCTCTGAGATTGTGATACCTCGCTCAGGAGGATATTCTCCAAATCCATCCATTTGCCTGCAAATTTTAGGATATCATATTTTCTTACTGCTTCTATAGCGAGCTGTGCCATCCTGTATCAATCAGGAATGCTCTAGAAGCTTTTTCACAGTTCAGTTTGGTGAGGGGTATTTTCTCACATGAGGTTACCTTTTCCGTGATGACTTTAGCATGTATCAAGTCGTCATTGAACTAGCCATCAGAAGGAAGAAATGTGGTTGCTGAAGGGTCTAGAAGAGTAGGAAATAGTTTCAACAGGCAAGTGTGTATGGAAACATTTACCCATAAGCAAGTCCCTTACGTCATAGCAACTGCTGTCTAGTCTTGGAGAACTGACTCTATAGCCCAAAGGTCTCCTATCTAAAAAAAACACAGAAAAAAGTTTTATTTTCACAGCTGTTGTGTCTATTGTACCATCCCAGGCTTTGGCTGATTAGATCTGTGTTTTGTTTTCTTTTTGTGGTTTAGAACTGCCTTGTGATGGGCAATTATGACAAGAAGAAAGAAAACATTGTTCGTTTTCTCTGTATCCATTATTCTCTGACAGTTACTCAGATGGCTCTCCCACTGTGCATGGGGACACATTGCCGAGGACCATAATACTTTCAAGAATATATGAAAATGTTTGACTCTAATTTTTTTTTAAGCAAGAAGAAAAAAGGAAGACAATAATAATGAATCAGGCATGGGTTGTACATGTGTACCAAATGTAAAATATAAATTTTAGTACTCATATTTCAGACACACATCCCAACAGGGAAAATTGCCACAATCAGCTAGCATGATAATAATAACCCACTTTCTCCACCTTCTCTTATATTATAGCCAGGAAAAAAAAATAAAACAAAACAAAATCAAAACAAGAGCCAAACCCCAAACCAATCAAACAGAAAGCTATACCGTTGAGGTATCTGTTCTTACAGAAATTGTATTTTATATAATAGCATATTAATGGAACTTAGATGCTGAGTAGATAGCTAAATGTCAGACATTCCCATAATATCTGTACCAAGTAGGATATGATTTTAGAATATCCAAGGGCTGTATGATATTTGTTGTAAAGTAATGACACTGTGCTAAAAACAAAGCAAAACAAAACTAGACTGACATTCAGGTAGTCCTGCTGAAGCATCAGTCTTGTTGGGAGGGTATAGTTACCACCAAACTTTAATGGATAAAGCATCAGGTAGGTAGCTCTGTGTGCCTACACCAAAGCTTTCTTCTTAAGCAAGCTTAGAGTTAGTATGTGTTTTAGAAAACAAAACTTATGCCTATATTTAAAACAGTAAATCTAGTCTGACTTAATATATTTAGTTTTTATTGAATTTCTTAATTAGATTATAGATAACCAAGGGAATTGGGGTGTGCGCTGCAGGTTAAGAAGTGTTCTTTATAAATTGTTTTTTTTCTAAGTGATTACAAGAAGAAAGCACTGTGGGTTTTTTTTTTCATAAATGTGTCAATGTTTCCAATTTATAAAAAGCAGTGCTAAAAGCAGAGGATCTATTTCTTTTCTCCACAGCCTGGCCATCATGGTGTCCAGTCTCTGCTACCAGAACAAGGAGACATGCCCAAGTCTGGTCGATAAAATATAACCATTTAGAGAATACCAGCTGTTGTCTCAGGATGCATCTGCTCATTGCTATCTTTCCAAAAGAAAAAAAAAATGAGATTTAGAGTGCTTCTTAGAGCACAATATAAATTTTTAAAAATACTTTTTGAATTATCATTTAGTAACATGATGTCCATTCACACTGTTGTCATTATTCCCATGTAAGTCTGGGGTGTTTTTATGTGTTTTAAAAGATTTTCTAAACTCAGCCTCTGTAGCCACTGAGCAAGTACCACTGAGCATCTTCTTTCCTATGATCATCACACTCTACTTCCTATCTCTGCAAATTTGACTACTACACTTATATTATGCGCGTATGTACTTGTACAATGCTTTTTATAACATAACTGACTTATTTAACTTAGTATAACACCATTAAATTTCAATCATATTATAACCTACACTGGAACATCCTTCCTTTTCAAATTGAATAATTTCTTTATGAGGACACATTATATTTTGCTAAAATTTTTTATGTATTGATAGACCCTGGGGTGTTTTCATCTTGGCGTCACTGGAAATAATGCGGCTATAAATATGAGCTACAAGTGTCTGCTTTTGGCTATGCTTTTCAAACATTAAACATTTATTTGACAATTTATATTCATTTATTTTTATGAATTGAGTAATTACAAGAATGCCTAATGATCTTTGGACCTAACTGCTTTTCTGAGAATTAGAATATCTCCACTATTTTAGCAGAATAAAAAAATCATTCTTTTTTTTTTAAAAAAAGATTTAACACCTATCTAGAGTGAAGACTGGTTGGTACCCAGGCCTTCTGAGTTTCAAGCCATGCCTTTCCAACAAGGAACTGTTTAAAGATCTGTTGCTGAAAATCCCTTCATTTCTCTACCTTATGCCACATAAGTAGACCATGTCATATATTCTCATCATCAGACAAGTTTTATTCTGCTCTAGAGGATGTGGATAAAAGAGTTAAATTTTACCCATGCTCAGCCATCATTTTAAAGAAAATTACTATTCAGATTTTGGAGCTCTCAGTGACCATGAATATGTCTCACAGCAGATTATATTGGGTGGTAATTTTCTTCTTGCATGTGCAATGATTCCTCCTAGATTCACTTTACAATCTGGTGAATATTAAATTGTTATTACAGCGTGGCTTCCTCCACTTCATTTTATTTTACTACCAGGGTTATGGGCTCAATGTTGTAGTTACAGTTTATTTCACTTACAATCAACATCTATTTCAAGCACTTGTTAGCTTCCTCTTGCTTGTTTGTAAATCAGCTTCTTTATGAATCAGCCTCTTTATTTGAGATGAAGGTAGAAATGGCAGTGCACCAGCTGTACACTTTACTTATACACCAAAAGATGGCACACATTTCAACTATTTCAATAGAGACTCAGTACTCAGAGCTATTAATGGTAAAATTTGGTTCATAAGCCAGTAAGAAACAGCAACTATATCTTTGACATTTTCTCTATAATTCAGAACAAGTGTTATATCCTTTATGCTGTATGGACCACAATTTTCATTCTGAAATCAGGAGATTTTGTATTCTGCTGTAGGTTTGTATGCTGTAATACCTTCTCTGTACCATCCATTAGTGTACCTAAGATACATAGCTTTGGCTTTCTAGTTCTCAGCATCATATCCTTTCATTATAAGCATCCTTTGATTCACACATATAACTACTAAGTAACCCAGAAATTACATGCAAACCACATTCTCCATTTGTTGTCATGCTCAGGTGGAACACTGGCCACTATCCATTCTACTTACCCTAGGACAATACCAGGGACCCATGAGTTCCTATGGCTCATAGCCTGCTGATATAATGCATATCAGCCAATTCCAAACCTGCTTATCCTGCCTTGTCTATTCATACCTGTGAAACCCATTATAAAGATTCTTTCTAGTCCTCTCTTCCTTACATATGACTATCTTGGAGCTCCTGCATATAGTACATATGTACCTCTTACTGTCAGGATTAATAACAAACCATTCTTTTAATAGCATGTATCTCATGAGTTTTTTGGTCTTAAGTTTTGTATTAATAGACATATCTTTAAATAATAACATCCATTTATTGCTGGCAAAAACATTTCAAATGCATTATTTTATTTGAAAATGATATATTGTACCTCCTTTTTTTTGAGTGGTACTGGCAATTGAACTAAGGGCATCATCCATATCTACCACTGAATTATAGCCCCAGCCCAAAGTGATATGTAATCTGGTGCTGTTCTATACGAAGGCCTAAAGGGGAACTTGGAATGGCTGTTGTGGATCTGACTTCTCTTACAGAGGAATAGAAGCAGGGCTAGTCTCAGAAGAGTCCTGTCCATTCCCACCCCAATAGGACTTCTGGGTAAGACAATGGGATAGAAACTTCTCTTATCTGAGCCGCTGAAAGAGAAAGTCAAAGTTAAAATAGAAAATTCCTATTCTAATTTGAGAAAGAGGGGAAGACTGAGAAACCGACAAAAAGTACTAAAAGATTCCAATGATATATAGAACAAAAGGACAGGTGACTCGGCCATAAGAAGTAGGGTAAACACAGATTGAAATGTGCAGCTACCTGGGGGTGGAAGGATCATAGCCACTGTCTAAAGCCATTTGCTTGTTCCTTCCTGATAGATACTTTCAAAAGTAGATTGCTAAAACAAACAAATAATAACCAGAAAAACTCTTTTAAAATGAGAAGATATATGTAAACTGACAGATATGCAAGTTGAAACACAGAAACACATACAAAAAAAAAGTAAAAGTCCAGGGTATGTGATTCCTCTCAAAGATCATAACTCCTCAATGGCTGAACTCAAAGAGACTGAAATAAGTAACATGCCAGATGAAAATTTATGGTCAGAGGATAGATGACTGAATCACTAACCCAGAGCACATAGCTAGCAACATAGAGGAAAAGGCAATAAAATGGGTGTGAAGATCAGCAAATACAGAAGGGAAATTCAACACAAAATTGAGATTTTTAGACAAAAATAAATATAGCTTTTGGAAGTAAAGAACTATATCAAGTAAAAAGTAGTGTGAAAGTACGCAGGAGACAGAGTACCAGGGGCTGAACGTAAGTTTGCAAAAATACAATACCCGGACATGTGCAAAACTGCAGGCAACACAATATCAAAGAACTCTGGGAGACAATCGAGATAAAATTGAAGAACCTGTGAAATAGAGAAAGCAGATAAACATTGTGAAATATTAGTTTAAGACATATTACACTTGTTTATGCTGTGAAATATTTGTTTAATGATGCACTGATATTTTGAATTTTTATATTGCATTTGTTTAACTCTGTAAAGCTATGTTATCTTGCTTGTTTAAAACATCTGACTGGTCTATTAAAAAGCTGAATGGACAATGGCTGGGCAGGGGAGAGAGATAGGTCGGGCTCTGAGGCAGAGAAAATAAATGTAGACAAGAGAATATGACAAAGAGGCAGAAACAAATGAAGGAGAATGAGGGGAGGGTGCCAGGGCCCAGCCACACAGCCAGCCATGGAGTAAGAAGAAAAGAAAGGAATAGAGAACAGAGAGAAGTAAAAACCCAGAGGCAAAAAAAATAGATGAGATAATCTAAGTTAAGAAAAATGTGCTAGAAATAAGATAAGCTAAGACCGGGCTTTCATAAGTGAAGTATTTCTCTGGGCATTTAGTCCATAACTGGGCGACAGCACTCAAAGAGAAAAAATAAAATCCAAACCTATGTGCAAGCCCCAAAGGTACTGAAAAATCTATTCAATAAAATCATAGAAGAAAAGTTCCCAAGTTTATAGGAAGATGTCAACCTTCAAATTTATTTGATGCATATAGAACCTCAAACATATATGATCAGAATGGAGCCTCTTCGTGACATTTTATTATCAGTTTGTAAAAAATGCAAAGCAAAAGAAACAAAATTAAAAGTTATAAGGGAAAATTACTGAAGTCAATAAATCTGAATATCACCAATTCACTTATTTTTTAAATATATATATATTTATTATTTGGTGTTTTTACATCATGCACCCCATCAAACTCAGATATCAGACCTCTCAGAATCATGCCCACTCTTATGATCTCCACATTTACAAAACTGCCCATTCATGCTGCTCATTTGTTTACTGGAGCATAATTAAACTTCCTGTGGCCAGACCCTTAAAGAAAACAAGTCTTTCCTTACCCATCCTTCTGCCAGAAGCCATCAATGCAGAAGTGAGGCATTGTGTCATTTAGATATGTTCTAGCCTTGAGTTCTTGTGTACAATGATATCTCCTTCTTTTTATATATTTTTTAAGTACATTAATGAGTGAGTACATCCCCTGCTTATCTTTCTGGGATAGTGATACCTCACTCCCAAGGATATTCTCCACATCCATTCATTAGCCTGCAAATTTTAGAGTATCATTTTTTCTTACTGCTGAGTAGTACTCCATTGTGTAGATGTACCACAGCTTGTTAATCCATTTCTCAGTTGAGGGGCATCAAGATTGTTTCCAGGTTTTTGCTATTACAAACAATGCTGCTATGAAAATAGTTGGGCTAATGCTTTTGGGGTGTGAATGTGCATCTTTAGGGTATATTCCCAATAGTGGTATTGCTTGATCCTCGGGGAGATTGATTCCCAGTTTTCACTTATTAACAACTTTTAACTCCAAGTAAACATGAAATGGTGTATTTCAGACCTTGAAATAAATGACTGCCAACCAAGGTTATTATAACCAGTAGATTTCTCTTTTAAAATTGACAGAGAGATAAGAAACATATAAATTAATCACGAAGGTCATGAACACCAAGACAGCACTGAAGAAGATATTTAAAGAGCTACTATACAGAGAAGATGAATAAGAAAGTCTCAATCATAAGAGAAAGGAGAGAATAAGTCTCTTGAGGAGACTGGATGAACAAAGGATAGCTATGAAGGAATTCATCATATCTAGCAAACCCCTAATAGCAGGGGAGGGGAAAGTAAAGAGCAAGCAATTCAATTAACCAGAAAAAAAGCAAACAGTAATTAAACTAGAGGAATCAATGAACAGCTTTCAATAACAATGTTTTATATATATAAATTAGTTATATATAAATATGTATATACATGTCAACAACAAATAGACTGAGAATTGACTCTGTGTATTGAAAAAATAGAACACTCTTCCATTGGTGGTGGGAGTGTCAGCATGTTCAGCCACTCTGGAATGCAGCATGGCGGTATCTCAGAAAACTGGGAATTAATTTTCCCAAGGATCCAGCAATACCACTACTGGGCATATACTCCAAAGATGCACATTTGCACTCCAAAGGCATTAGCTTAACTAATTTCATAGCAGCATTATTCGTAATAGCAAGAACCTGGAAACAACCTAGATGACCCTCAACTGAAGAATGGATTAACAAACTGTGGTACATCTACACAATGGAGTACTACTCAGCAGTAAGAAAAAAATGATATCTAAATTTGCAGACAAATGGATGGATTTGGAAAATATCCTCCTGAGCGAAGTATCAGAAATCCAGAAAGATAAGCAAGGGATTACTCACTCATTATTGGACTTTAAGCAAAAAGCAAAGCATGTCCAAGCTGCAAACCACAACCACTGAACAGCTTGGGATCTGAAGCACCTTTGAACCAGAACCTTTGAGCCCATTCCCTCCAGAGGAACACCTCACCCAGTCCTGATGTGGGGGTGAAGAAAGAGGATCTGCCTGGAGTGGATGCTGAACTAAGCCACCTTGGAACCTTGGGACCTCCTGCCCTTGCAGGGGAGGAGATAAAGAGATGGGGAGAAGAGAGAGTGACTGGGAGGGGCACGAGGGGGAAGGGAGTTTGAACAAGGGGATACATCAATAAAAAATGAGACTTTATTCATAATAATAAAAAAAGAAAAAATAGATCCACTCATTTGTTGTCTACAAGAAACACATCTTACTAGCATAGACATCCATAGTCTGAGAGTTAAAAGATAAAAAGCAAGCCATCAAATGATTTGAAACTGTTAAGTTGCCATAGTTACATTGATACATGATATAATAGACATTAAAACAAAATTATACAAGATTATGAAAGCCACTGTTAATATTATATGTATTAATAAAGGCAACATTTAATTAAAAAGATAATAATTTTTGATATATTTCATATATTAGGGCTTCTAGTTTAGTAAAGCAAACACTACTGGACATAAAATGTCCGAAAAGTCCTTGTTGAATAATAGTGGGAAATTTCAGCACTCACTATAGTCTCTATATAGGACATACAAACCAAAAATCAATGACAAAATCTTAGACTTAAACTACATCCTAGGTTGATGCGGGATGTCTATCTGTACACTGTGAATTATCATTGCATAATAAAGTAACTGTTTTGGTCTATGGCAAGGTATCTTAAAAGCAGGCAGGAAATTAGAGCATAGATAAAGGGGGAAAAGGGCAGAGTTAGAATGAGATACTGTGAGCTGCTGATGAGGAAGAAGATGTAAGGAAATTCAGTTAAGTCATGGGCTATGTGGCAAAGCACATTAATAATAATGGATGACGTAAGTTGCAAGACCTAGCTAGCAAAAAGCCTGAGCCATAGGCTGAACAGTTTGTAATTTATATAAGCTTCTGTATGTTTCTTTGGAACTTTGAGACTGCTTCTTCAGACTTCAAGGCTAGGCAGAGCTAACCAGCCTGGGCTGGTTCAGATCTCAAGGCTATGCTGGGCCAGAAAGATTTTACTACACTAGGTCAAATAGATTGATCAAGTATCTAATAAAAACTTCTAACAAACAGATACAGAATCCATGTTATTCTTAAAAGCCCAATGGAACCTTCTCTAAAGCAGATCATATTTTAGACTAGTAATCAAAACATACTAAATATGAAAAAATCAAACTAATCACTTGTATTTTATCAGGTCATAGTATAATAGAACAAAAAACATAAGTAGTAAGAAACTACACAAATGCCCAGAGACTGAGCAATACACTCTTGAATAACCAGGGGGAAGGAGGTTGAAAAAAATCAAAGAGAAATTAAGAAATTCTTCCTGCAGGCCAGAAGAGGGTACCAGATCTCATTATAGATGGCTGTGAGCCACAATGTGGTTGCTGGGAATTGAACTCAGGACCTCTGGAAAAGCAGCTAGTGCTCTTCACCTCTGAGCCATCTCTCCAGCCCCGAGAGAAATTAAGAAATTCTTAAAGCCAAATATAAGTAAAAACACAGCTTACCTGAACATTTGTGGCACAGCTAAACCAGTAATAAAAGGAATCTCATGACTCTGAGTATTCATATTTTAAAACTTCAGACACAGCTCAAATAAATAACCCAATAATGGACCACCATTTATTAGGGAGACAAAAATAAAGCAAAAATTAAACTGTAGTTTATAACAAGAGATGTTATATACAGGAGCAAAAATTAATGCAATGTAGACTAAAAGAACGGTACATAAAATCAAACAAACAGAAAGATTGTTCTTTGGGAAAAAGATAAACTTGTTTGATAAACTTGTCAAAAGAAAGAAAAAAGACCTGAATTTAATAGAATGTGAAATATAAAAATAAAGGTTACTATAGATTGCAGTGAAATGCAGAAAACAATTAAGGAGCCTCCAGAGTGAGCTGCGTCATCACAGACAGACGACTCCAAACCCTGACCAGAGCAAACTCAAGAGGTGAGGAAATCTCAGCTCCTGGTCTGCCCCATGGAGAATCCCTCCATGGAGAATCCCTCTCCAGGGGCCAGGTTCATGGGCAACGTCCAGATCTCAGATTCTCAGCTAGCTTACTGGCACTAAGCTAAAACTGGGAGGGTTCTTCCCCAGCGATTCCTAGCAGAAGGGATCTCCTTCAGCCTGGCTCCGCCTCCAGGGCGAACTGATTCATTATAGACAGACAGACAGATTCCTTTGAAATGTAGAAACATGTCTAGAGCAAAGTCAGAAACTATGTAGACCCCGTGTTCAGAGCAGACAGGAGACACACAAGCCCTCTAACCACAACTGACTAAGAGCTGACTAAGTGTGAACAACTGAAACAATGGGTAGACATCAGTGCAAGAATATATATAGCAATATAAAGAACAACAAGGCAACACCAGAAGAAACTGGTGGCTCTACAACACCAAGATCTGAACAGAGCAATAAAGAAGAAACAGAAGGAAACAATCTCAAAAATACCTTTATGAAGATTATAGAAGCTTTAAAAGAGGATATAAAAGTTCCCTTAAAGAGATAGAAGAAAATACAAACAAAATCCTTGAAGGAAAACAATGGAAACCAAGAAAAGAAAAACCAACAAATGAAAGAAACATTCCAGGAACTAAAAATTGAAATAGAAGCAATAAAAAAGGCACAAAATGAGGCAAAGGTGGAAATAGAACATCTGAAGAAAAGAGCTAGAACTACAGATACAAGTGTAACCAACAGAATCCAAGAGATGGAAGAGAGAACCTCTGGAGTGGAAGACTCAGTAGTGGAAATAGAAACTTACATTAGACTAAACAAGCAAGCAAACAAATAAAGGACCCAGAGGGATGACTCAGCAATTTAAAACATTTGTTACTCTTGCAGAAGACTTGAATTTTCTAGCAGTCACATTATGGCTCACAACTCCTATTAACTTCAGTTTTAGGGAACTTGATGCACTTTTCTGACCTCCACATACACTACACTACACTACACACACATACACACACACACACACACACACACACACACACACACACACACACACCACATAAAAACAAAGAAAGGAGTACTAGACACATGTGCCCTACCAAAATTAGATGCAGTATTCATTAACTACTTATGAGCCTAAATAGACTCATAACCCACAATAAGATAAAAATGTCTCCCGAGCAAAAAATAAACTCAGGTCCAGATATCATTGCTGAATTTTTTTTACTGTGAAGTAATTTTTTTTAATTCATTTTAAATTTATGTATTTAAATTTTATTTCATGACGTTAATGTACTTTACAAGAGGTTTTGAGCTATAAAAAGCAAAGTTTATGTTTTCTCTACTATGACAATCTTTATTTTTAGCTTAAAGTTGTTCATGATTATAATCATTAATCTCCATTTATTTTTATTTTTCATGGTAACTAAATGATCAAATATTTTCTGACATAATCAACTGCATTTGCAATCAAAGGTATAATATGTTTTACTCTGTACGTACTCTTAAGGTAATTTTCAAAATAAAATCATAAGCCCTTTTAAAATAGAGTCTCGGTTTTCAGTACCATGTTCCAAATGATTAAGAAGGAAATGAATGGAAGAAAATAAAGAACAAGACGTGCATGTACTTTTAAAGGTAGCTCAAGAAGTCACAACAACTGCACTTTTTCCACTTAGCTATAATTTCCTTAATTTCCCTCAGTATGGCTTTTTACTAAATCATTTGATAAAAAAGTATAAAAGTTCTCTTTTATTTGTTCTTTTCAGAGTGACACCTCTTGACTGACACTCTTATTAGCATGACCCTGAATCTAGTCGTCATGTACCACCCTGCCCTTTCACTTATATTACCTCATTCTGAATTTTATCAAATATTTAATGAAGCATTAATATGAATTCTTTTAACATATTTATAAGATAAAAAGGAATAAAACACTATTAAACATGCTCTAAAAAGACAAAATTTTGTCCTGGCCAAACCAGCTAAGGACACATACAAAACAGGAACTCATAGTCCAATTTTCATGATTCTTATAAACACAAAAATTCTTATAAAAACACTTGAAAACCAAATATAAGAGCACAATACCATGAAAAAAATTCTCTTACTTACATTGGCAGAACTAATATTTTGAAAGTGACTACATTACCAAAACCATTCTACACATTCCATGCAATTCCTGTCAAAATACCAAAAACATTTATCACTGAAGTAGAAAGTGTAATTCTAAAATTTATGTCCATATATAAAGACTAAAAATAGTCAAGAGAATTCTTTATAGAATGAGCAACAATAGAGATATAATAATAGTCATATTTTAGAGCCATATATTCAAAAACATAATGGGGCACAAAAACAAACACAGAGACCAGTGATTCTCAACTTTCTAATGCTGCCACCTTTACCACAGTTCCTTGTATTGTGCTGACCCCCCAAAACAAAATAATTTTAGTCTTTACTTCATAGTCATAATTTTGCTACTGTTATAAATTATAATGTAAATATTTCACTTGCAGGATATTTAATATGTGGCCCCTGTGAAAGGATTGTTTAATTTCCCCCAAAGGAGTCTTGACCTATATGTTGAGAATCACTGATGTAAACCAACAGAATAGAATAGAGGACCCAGAAACACATCCCTTCATACATTTTTGTCTGAATCATATGCCAATCACAAGCAATAAATTAACAGATTTTACCATTTACTTCCTTATAATTTAATGGTTATTAACTTTAGGTATTTCCTCTTTCTAATATATAAGACAGAGTTCTGTTTGAATCTATTGCTCTCTTATTTGTGAGAAAATATGTATTGATTTTACTGAAAAAAATCCATTATCTTCTGCTATTTTTATTGATTACCAAACTTTTAAAAATAAATATTTCCTGAGTTCTAAATCAACCACTTTTTTCTCTGTGTGACATTGACCTCCCTAACTTATTAATGTTTTGACCCATTAAATGCATAGAGTCTTGCTCTGATCACTTCCTAGTCACATCAGTCAATACACTCATTAATCAATTTTTATGTCATCTGTTCTCCATTCTGTGAAGGCAGGAGAACTGTTAGCAATGGTTGAAGCATTATGTATCTTGTGTTTAAGTTAAGATAAAACTAAGATATATGAATAATGAAGCAGTAAGTTATACATATGTTTTATTCAGGACAGGTCTAACTTCAAGGATAAATGTCACCAGTTATGATCTATCTGAGGCCTGAGTATAAGACTCCAGACGGTGTCCCATTGCTGAAAATATACTCATCATGATATATATTGCTCACAGAATATGTATATATATGTATATATATATATATATATATATATATATATATATTTGCCCAAGGAAAGAGGGAAAAATGGATCAACGAGAAGAAAAAATGAGTGGGGCAAGAGCTAGGGTATATCTCCTGTACTCAAGCACTGAGTTTCTAATGAGAACCTCTCTTTTATTTTATCAACTACAAGGGACACCAAAGGCTTCCAAGGGCAAGAGTTACTTGAAGAAAATAAACACACACTTTTAAAAGGAGTTTGACATTCCTATGACAACCTTAATAAGTTGAAGTAAATCTGGCTAGACTAAGGGCCATAGTCAGACATTTTTTATGGAAATATAGCTTTAAAATGCCAGCTTTCTTTTATTTGTCATAAAGCTGTTCACACTTCAATCAGAACTTATACTTGTTAGGGTTCTCAATGTTTTGGTGTTTTCTGATTTTTTTCTCATTTTTCTACACAGAAGGCACATGCACACTCTATTTTTTATTCATAGCTTATAGAGAAGCATATGGAGTTTAATATGAGTTTAATATGATTTTTCCAGGATCATGTCCTCTTTTCTCTTTATAGTCTGACAAATATGACTTGGTGACCAGTTAAATTAGCTCCATTACTATTGCAAAGTACTCTCAAAAGGCTTCATGCTGAGAATTATTTAAAATTTTAAATGCAGTGAGCATTTTGTTTGCTCACCACACAGAAATATGTTTGTATTTGTTACAGATTTGCAGGGTTTTTAATTTTTTTGATTATTTTGTATGTGTGGGTGCTTGTATATGCAAGTGCCGATTCTTGTGGACTCCTGAAGAGGGCAGCAGATCCTCTGCAGCTGGACTTGTTCTATCGGGTACTGGGAACGAAACTTGAGTCCTCTGCCACTCTAGTCCCTGTAAATTTATTTTAAAATAGTGCTATCATCTCTCTATTCCAATTAAATATCCCAGGCATTTTCATAGTAATGAACAAAGTACATAGAATTTATATTGATAAATGTCTTGTTACAGCAGAAGACATACTCAAACAAGTCAAGTCAAGGAAAAGGGTAACTGACTCGGTAAGTTTCACTCTCTTCAGATGTAGGTACTGTTTTAGATGAATGAAAGTTTTTGGACATTTTGATGGTTTAGATCTCAAGTGCCCCGCTCCTCCAAAAAATAATAATTTTCTGGCTTGGTTCATTATACAGCAGTGTTCAGAGATGAACAGTGTTCAGCTTGGTGCTTCTGGAAGGTGGTCACGTAAGCTCTGTCTCATTAGTGTGTCAATCTAATGATGGGTTCATAATTTTATAGCATTACAGAGCAGTTGTGTTACCTAAGAAAGCAGGTCTCTAGAGATTTGTCCTGCAAGGCTACGTGCTGGCCCAGAGGCCTTCTCATCCCCACTGATGTCTAGGCCATGAGGTGAGGTGATCTACAGTGCTCCACTCTCTTCTCTCCCCATGAGGTTCTTCCTAGCCATAGTCCCAAAAACAATGGATCTTAGAAACCATGGATCAAACCCTAAAATAGTGACCTCAAATTAATATCTCATTTAAATTAGTTTTCTCAGATTATTTGTTCATAGATGGACAGCTAACACTGAAGCTTAGATATGGAATATTGACAATTAGAATACAAAAATAAGCATTTAACTTTTGTTTATAATAAAAAAATAATCACACACTAAACTTCTCCACAGACAGCTTTACTTCCCAGAGAGCAATTTTTTTTTTTTTTTTTTTTTTTTTTTTTTTTTTTTTTTTTTTTTTTTTTTTTTTTTTTTTTTTTTTTTTTTTTTTTTTTTTTTTTTTTTTTTTTTTTTTTTTTTTTTTTTTTTTTTTTTTTTTTTTTTTTTTTTTTTTTTTTTTTTTTTTTTTTTTTTACTGACTGAAACCAGGGAAAGTCTTGTTTGTCTTTCCATTCCATCTGGGTCAAGACAGTCAGTGTTTCACAAGATTGAAGTACTAAACAATCTTTCTCTATGATTGGATAGTCAGGAGGACCCATTCCTCACCTTTGCTTAGACATATTATA
The DNA here is from genome assembly GCA_004025045.1 of Sigmodon hispidus. NCBI lineage: Eukaryota > Metazoa > Chordata > Mammalia > Rodentia > Cricetidae > Sigmodon > Sigmodon hispidus. Next base: position 14,714 of record PVIH01000034.1, read on the forward strand.
ATTCAAGATACACGCAAATATGAGCCCTGGGATATCTACTTATTCTAGTACAGTTCTTTCTAACTCCTATGGTGTGTTCTTCTGCTGGAGAAACAATCATTTCCCCACTTCCTCAGACCAACGTGAGAGTTTTATGATGCTCCTGGCTTTACTGGATCAACTAGTGATCATTCAAACATTAACCCTCCCTTTGTGATTTCTCAGGTTCTCTAAAAAGAAAACTAAAAGTTTCTTGGTTGCAATATGGTGAACACCGAGTAGGAGGGATAAATACATCCAGTCTTTATGTGTAGAGGGAGGAAGCTCAGAGTTCAAGGCCATCACAGGCTACCCAGCTTCTATCTTAATAATAACAAAAAAATACCAAGTTTTTGTCATTGTTCAGTGTCTAGAATTTTCAGGTACTAACCAGGTTTTGTTTGTACCACTGTGTGGTTAGTATTGGCAACTTAACTACATGAAGAATCACCTGGGAGATAAATGTCTCTTCTTCTGCCTGTCTGGGTTGCCTTGACTAAGTGACCTCATGCAGCAAGACTCTTTTTCACTGTGAGTCGGGCCTGGGCTGTATGAGAGTGGAGAAAGCGAGTGGGGCACTACTAAGCACATATACTTTAATCCATTGTTCTTGGCTGTGGATGTAGCACAACCAGTTCTCCAATTGGCTTCACCTGGGAGAAAGTAAGGAAACGTGGAAAATTATTAGTGCAAAGTAAATGTATTAGTTAATTTTCATTGTTGTGATGAAATGCCATAACCAACATAGTTTATAGAAGAGTTTATTGAGACTTACAGTTCCAGGGGGTTAAGAGTCCTTTGTGGTGGGAAGACAGAGCATTGCTGGCAGGCTTGGCAACTGGAGCAGGACACTAAGAATTCTCATTTTCAATCTCAAGCAGGATGCAAAGAGAGGGAACTGGAAGTTGTGGGAGAATATGAAATCTCAAATCCTGCCCCTCGAGGTGTATTTTCTTGAACACTGGGTACTAAGTGTTCAAATATCTGAGCCTCTGGGGAACATTTATCATTCAAACTGTCTGAGGTTATTCAGTGTATTATAGTGAAGCTGAATCTGCAATTTACAGGAAGAACCAATATAGGATGACAGGACATGCTGGTCAGAGGAGTTCTGAACTGACTGCAAAATGTAATTGGGTGTATATAGAGTCATTATCATGGCCCATTTTTTTATTCATCCTTTGGATGAGGCCAAATTATTGACATTGGCTACATAGTTAATGGTCTTTAGCTTCCTTGTTAATACTATTTTGAACCAAAGAATTAGCTAGATCTAGTCAGCTTTCTCTAAATGTTATGATGAACCTACCACTAACAGTGTGATTTGGAGAAGTAAAAACTTTAGGATATACTATAATGAATGGAAGGTACAAAATTTAATTTTAAGCTCTCAGGTCATACAATGTGTTATATGTTATAGGAAAATACATATCAGCAGAGTTCACTTTAAATTTTCATACCCAGACACTATCACAACGTGACATTGTCAGAACAATGAAAATCCAGGTGTCACATAAACAGTGGACTTGTAAGCAAGTGATGTCAATGCTGTGCTGTTCAGTCCTTTTTTGTGTTTTTTTTTCCAACAATTTACTTTTCATCTGCACATATTGTTAGTGTCAAGAGGTCTCCTGAGCAATGGGGCAGCTGCTTATGTTATAGAAGATAAACACATGATGAAATGATTATTGTTACAAGTCCCTCAATCATTTCAAAGGACATTTGGAGTATAAACAGATGATGTAACTCAGTGAACTTTCAACAATACATCTACAAGGTAAGTCACACAATAGCCCAGGATGACATTAGGACTACAAATAGATTGCCATTGAAAACAATATTGTAAATGAAATCTATGTAGCTAATGTTCTATAACAAGGATGTTAATCTATGTTTTGAGCTAAAGTAAAATTCATTTTTAAGGGAACACACCTTATTTTATTTCACTGAAGCTCTTATTATTGCAAACTTCATGCACATAAAACACACTAATAAAATTTTTCTTGGTATACTAGCAGTCTGCATTACACAAAACCGATAAAAAAGAGATTAAAAATTAAACATTTATGACCCCAGGAACTGCTGAACACACTAAGCAGAGAACATCTGTAACCATAAAAGCCAGACACTTGAAGTTTGAATTTGCCTGTTGTGCTTACTTAATTACTGTGCACAGTAACTTGTTGGGTCCAGACAGAGCAATGAGTATGCTATAGAAAATGTCATTCCCTAAGGGGCTTCCCCATGCAAATTCAGTAGGGGAAGATTTTCTTTCCAATACCCAAGTGTAACTTCCATTATTATTAAATGGAATCATGTATACTAGGTGATGGTATAATGGACCCCAGAGAAGGGAGATAAACAAGCCCTTGGATCACATCAGCAGTATTATTTAACTTCCAATTTCTTAAACCTGGGAAAACAAGAAATAAAACTGGTTCTTAATTAACTGAACATCACAGTTTGTAATACTTCCCTTAATGAGTACAGATTCATGACTTCATGGTAACCTTGGTTTCATCTACCTCTGTCCCCACCCTATGCCACTGGGCTGCCTGTTTTTATCAGCTAGAAACCATGTCTTTGGTCATTGTGTTCACTAGTATTCATTACAGTAGGGAATAAATTCTTAGTACATGCTCTTTAAAATTAACTATGGAAAAATAGCATGCTTTTATGCTTGATTGTGTGAATAAATTTGTTATTTCAATTCCTAGTGGCAGATTTAACATATTCAAAATCACATAACTATTCTGTTTGCTTCAGTACCTGAGAAGACAAAACACAAGTTGTCTGGATAACGAGGTCCAAATGCAGGCTCTGTTTGATTCCATATACTATGGAATCCTGGTTAGCTCACTAAAGGGTTAGAACAAAGGAGGACAGAGGTATGGCTTAGGAGGTAAAAGCACAAACTCGAGACCCTAAATTGCAATCCCCAGGACCCTATAAAGGTTTGAGTAGCTAGCCTGTTTTGTGCAGTAGAAAAAGACCCTGAAATAAAGTGAAGAGTAAGAACTATTACTAGCCTGAATGTCTGTATGTATCCACACTACACACAGAGACAATTGATTCCTGCATACACACACACACACACACACACACACACACACACACACACACACACACACAATAGAAGAGTGAGCCAGAAGAACAGATTTTTGTCCCAGTTCTGACACCAAATATTTATGAAGTCTCCAGTTCTCTTGATAACAATACATCATCATCACTTGGGTTGAAAATATCTTTCTCTGAGAGTTTCAGGAAGATGAAGTACAATAGGTGTGAAGTTATTTTCAATGTAGATCCCAGATGTTTGCAACATCCCCATTGTCTTTGTAAAGACTTATTTTTCAGAGATTGAATGAATTACAGGAAGCACATCTGACATGTCTTATCCAGGGCTGGATCCATAAGATCTGCAGATTTTAGGAGATTCTGGGTAAGGTATAAGGCCTTCAGCTATGGGGATTTGTCCCAAAAGCTAAAGTGTCTTTCAAATGTGCTAACTTCTCACTTTGTTGAACACAATGCCCTGTAAGTTTATATTTGCATAAATGGGCAGGAGGAGTCAAAATGTAGGAGGGAGACATGATAATAGCCAAAGATGAGAAAAAAGTGCATGGAGTCAGGAGAATGTCTCCAAAACCAAAGAATAAGAAAATAAAAACACAAAACAGAGAGAGATGCTCACACTCTGGGCTTGGTGAAGGAGTTAAAATAAAAGCACGAATTAGGGAACACTTGTCCCAGAGCGTTCCTGCTGCCTTTTCATTTACCTCTGTCTATGATTCCTTTCTCACTTCTTTGCTACCTCCCCCTCCCTTTCCCTCTTCTTCCTCTTCCTTCTCCCAGTTCTCTGTCTTCCTCACATGTTTTGAAAAGGCCTCGTGTAGTATAGGTTGACGTCCAACTATCTGGATCTGAAGGTAACCTGGAGCTTCTAATACCTCTGCCTCCATCTTTCAAGTGCTGGGATTTAGCCATGTACTACCTAGTGTAGTTTTTGCCATGTTGTGAAATAAACCCTGAGCTTTGTTTATGCTAGGCTAGCACTCTGGCAACTAAGTCACATCTTTAGCTTTTATTTCCTTGCTAGATATTTGTATGATAACATTTGAGTCTTCGTAATTTGAAATGCCTTAGCTGTCTACCTTAAAAAGTAAAACATCTAGACTGTGCAAGAGGCTCTAGTTTATGTAATAAATAATACTGATTTCTAAATGTACTGTATTTTTTTCTGTATGCTTTGATACTAAGCATGATTGAATGTAGCTATTTAAACTTCAAAAATACATCAATGTGTTTTTTTTTTTATCAAGTCCTTAAAATTGCATAGATTTTATCCAGCAGAAAGGAGATTTGAATGAACATATTTTCAATTAAATATATTTCTTTGGCTATTGATATGTAATGAGGACTCATATTTAGTGTTTATTTTATTGGATCTTTGAAAACACTAATTCAACAAGGTCTCATTACTGACTCTATACATTTCAGTAAAGTTCTCTGACTTCAATTAGTTTATGGCATTTTATTAGCAGTTTTATTGAGATGTAATTCCCATTCTGTATAATTCACTCAGCAAAACTACACAATTTGATGATTTTTAGTATGTTCTCAAATATGTGCAGCCATTACCACAGCCAATTTATAAAATATGAATATTTTCATCATCTAAAACAGAAGGCTTGGGCACACTAGCTATCGTTTCCTCCCAGCACTGTGCAATCCTCAGTCCTTAGTAACTGTTAATCATGTTTCACGTGGCTTAGATTTCCCCCTTAAGGATATTGTATAGGAGCAGAATCACATAAAATGTATTTGTTTTTTATGAGGTTCTTTCCTTTAGCATATTGGTGTGTTCTGTTTCTTTCTTTCATTTTTTAAAATTATAGTGGGTTTTTTGTTGTTGTTGTTTTCCTTTACAGAAAAGTTTGAAGATAAGCATTCTTAAGAGTTCTTCTGTATACACCCCACTGTTTTTCTAATAAAAATACCTTATATTAGTTTGGCATATTTCTCACAATTAATGATCCAATACAGATACAATCATAAAATAGAATCTTGTACTTTATTTATATTTCTTTAGTTTAGCTTTTTGCATTCGTTCTCAAGCATGGATATGTGTGTGTGTGTGTGTGTGTGTGTGTGTGTGTGTGTGTGTGCACGTGTGTGTGGTCTACATGTGTCAGGGTATTCCTGTGTGGGTGAGGTTACATGTATACATGTATGCACATTATGCATGGAAGGGGCCCTAGGATTGTCACCAGGTTTCGTCCAGGATTGTTTTCCACCTTGTCTATTGAGGCAGAAACTCTCCCCAAGCCAGGTACTGGCTATTTTTGTGAATCTAGCTAACCAGCTTGCTCAGGGGGATTCTGTCTCTGCCTCCGGTGCACTAGAATTCAAGGTGGATCACTGTGTGGACTCTGAACTATTGTATTTCCTTAGTTTTTATCTTATATCTTTTGTCTGTTTCCAGACCTTAGCTGAAACATTGCTTTATATTTTATTTTACTTCCTTAGATTCTCTTGGCTGTGGCATTTTAAAATTTTTTCTTATTTTGAGAAGTAAAAATGTATTTATTGCTGATATTCACTATGATATTTTCAACTATGTACGTGCACAATGTCTCCATCTAAGTAATGATCAGTAAGTACTCTGTGCTCTTATTTTCTGTGATAAGAATATGCCACTTTCCCCCTTCTCTTCAAGGATGAAGACATTGTTATTCTACCGTCACCTTTCACACAGTATATTCAATAGATTTGCTTACAATCAATTACTGCAAGAGTTAAAAATACTTGTACATGTCTTGAACAAAGGAAAAAAATCAGACGTTTCATGTTTTAAAGTTAGCTTTTGCATGAATAACTGGCAAATTAGAATAACGAAAGGGAGAAGAAAGAAAACCTACAAAGACATGGAAATCTCGGTCACTGAGAGAATGGTGTGACTTAATGAAAACAAACACTTGAGCTAGTTAAGAAATGGGACTTTTATAGCAAAATGCTTTCATCTGGGAAAAGCTACATGTGGCAGCTGAGCAGAAGTTTGAGCAGCAGGGGTGGGAATATGCCTACAGATATAGACCTTGACTGGTGGGCTTCTCTTGGCTTTGGGGTCCTGATCTCATGCTATTGTCAGCAAGGTTAAATGAAGCACACACAATATCTGTGATAGCATTAAGCATGTGACAGCCAGTCATTTGTAGTTTGTGGTGCATTGTGTTAAAGGCGATGGTGACCATGGGAGGGCTGTGTGTCTCTGGAATTTGTATGGAACAGCTCAGCTTTTGATCATATGACAATGGAGTCACTTGTCACTATAAAGGATTAAGTGAGTGCAGGGCTATAGAAAGGGTGCCCAAGGTGTAGATTCCTATTACCTCAGTTGGCTATATGGACTGGTTCCCATTATTATGGATCTTTGCTGACTGAGAGCAGCCAGATGGACAGAGAGATGACAGTGGAGACTCTCTGTAGATCACACTTGACAGTTACATTAGAAAATAATATGCCTTCCATTCCCCAATCTCACAAATGACTACTGGATTAAAAGACTTGAAGAAGTCGTCTACCATATATTCAATCAAATAATGATATTAGCCAAATTTATAACCTTTTAGCTTTCTATAACTGTAATTCAGAACATGGCACAGAAGAGAAAAAGCCTATTAAGTAAACAGCAATTCAAGGTAAAACCTGTTTTTACTGCTTTTATCCTTGAGACGCAATATAAGCTAACCTGCCAAAGAGCTACCCAGTTCTTTCCCATTTTTTTTTCTGTACATGGCCAATAATAAAAAAAAAGAAAAGACAAAAGGAACAAACCAAATAGTAACCTCCAAAAACCTATTCTGTATATTTTAGAAGTAAAAGGGAAAATCTCTTTATAAAAGGCAGCATCATTTTATGCTAGTGTCGTATTAGAAGTTTCAATTTTGCTTTACAGTGGGTCATTTATTAGCACTTGGTAATGGAAATGCTGAAAGCTGTGTAAATGTTGTGATACTGCTAAATATTACTGGAATAATGGAACCTTTAATCACTACCTGTGAGTGAATGGAGGGGGTAAGCTCTTCAAATATTTTGAGAATTTAGAAAATTCCTGGAGGAGAAACAAGCATTTTACAGATATTAGGTAAGTATTTCACTAGTGCCTTTTAGCCAGTATGGCCGTTTCTATGAAAACAAGTGGTTTGTTGCATTTGATAAATGGGGAGTCATTCTAAACAGAAATACCTTTATTGTAGCAATTGTTACATGATGCATTGCTTCATACTTCTTGAGGTTACTAAGATAACACTACTTTCTTATTTTTTATGAGTTTTCCTAATTGCAAAATACTTTATGATTTATTATACAGCCTATTATTAGACATGACTGAAGCAACCAATATCCTATTAATTATAAGCTCCTGTTTTACATGCACCATACCCATACCTGAAATGGAAAAAAATGTTATTTCAGTCATTAGTTCACATGGTATACATTTTTCCAAAATAAAAAAGGCTCATTTAATCTAAAGAGGAAGCCATTATGCCAGGAGAAATTGAATGTGATTTATTCAGGAGCAGACCAGTTACTCTGTATTAAAGAAAAAAATATTCAATTTGTTGATCATATCCTGTTCTTGGGTAGCAAGTTAAGAAAACACTAAAGTCAGCATTAGTAGCCTAGAGATTGTTTAAAAAATTCACTATGGCTGATTTTCTTGTGAAGATGCTTCTAGTTAATTGAGCATCCAAAATCTTTCTATGGATGAAGTACAACTTTTTATCTCATAGAATTTAAGGGGATTAATATGTCATGTACAGTTTGGGTACTAACATTCAGGTGGATGTTAAGACAGTACCCTTACCATATGGGAGAAATTTGAATCTCAGTATTCCTGAAACAAATTACTAGAAATGTGAATTATTTCTCACAATGAGGCAACCATAGGGATGCAGTCCAAGGCTCTGGTTGCTACTGATAATGGACTTGAACTCAACTTTAAGTGTCCAACTGAACAGAAGATGTTGAGAGCTAGAGAATAGAGCTCTGAGTTACTTGAACTTTCCTGATAGGTCAAATTGAAGGGAAAGAATCTATGAAGATTCTCCATGGTCCTTTTGGCAGAGACAGATGAAAAGAGAAAAGGAGAGAAAAATCATCTCCGATTACAGTTTGGATGGAGGTCTTTCTCTTTGACATCAGACTTTTTACCCCCAAACCTAAAAATATATGCCCCTGCCTAATTGAAAGTTTCATCCACCCCCTTAAATGCACTATGACAATAAGATACTCACTAAACACATTTAGATAAGAGCAACACTACTTCAGGTGTTGCATGATGGGAAATCACTGGACCCCCATCAGAAAATCTAGGACAAGCTGTTTATCTCTTTTTTCCCCTTTCCTTCCTTCTCCCTCATTTTCCTCTCTTTCTTCTCTCTGTTCTTCTAGGACTTATCTATAGCCATAAGTTGCTGGCCTGGCCACAGTTTCCTAGTCTCAAAGAATCATACAGAAGCTTATACTCATTGCAAGCTATTTAGCTTGTGGCTTTACTCATTGTTAGCTAGCTCTTGTATCTTAACTCATCCCATTTCTACTAATCTATGTTTTACCATTTAGCTCATGGCTTCCCTGTCTTTTTACATCTTGCTCTCTTGGTGGCAGCAGTTTGCAGCATCTCTGTCTGACTCCAATCTCCTTCTCCTTTGTCTATGCCCATATTTTTCATCTGCTTCTAGCTGGCTTACCATAGTCCAAAACAGTTATCCAATGGTAATTCACAGTGAGCAGAAAGATATCCCACATCACCTTTGAGTTTCCTCTTGATCTTGAGACTGACTCACATACAGATGGTGTTCAGTCTCCCAAGCCCTTTCTGTGTCATCATCCTCCTGGGTAATTGAATTGCTGTCTGTGCTTTTCAATACTATTGTCCTTATTTACGTTATGAGTGCCTACTTCTATGTTACACAGAAATAATGAGGTCATTCTCTCTAATCCAAGATTGGTTCTACTGGCCCTGACCATGATTACCAACAGATGAGATATACATAGTGGTCCCAATCCCTTTAAAAGATCTGGTAAGTCAGTGAATTCTATGCAACCATCATATAATAATTGTCCTAAGGTGACAATAAGTAAGTACACTGCAGCTATTTTTCCTAAGAAAAGAAGTCTTGGTTTCCTTCTTTCTTCTTTCACAAAGTTAAATACTATGTATGCCTGAAAGAGAATACTATCCAATACAGTTTCTCTTGTTAAGGCTTCCAACTTAAGTCTTTAAAACAATTAGTGAAAATAATCATTCTAGCTCTAATTTTAATTATTTTTTGAGTTTGGGTCTCACTATTCAGCCTTGGTTGGCTTGAAATTATTTATTCCAGGCCAGTCTCAGGCTTACAGCTTCTGTCTCCTGAGTGCTGACAGTATAGGTGTGTGCCACAAAACTTGGTTCACTGTAACTTAAGTAATTATGAATTTGTCTGTTTTCTTCACAAATAGAGCTGAGGAAATTTGTAGTAAAGTGAAGCCTGATCCTCTAAAGAGACAAAAATGGAAGTGTTCCAGCCACTGTGGTAAGAATCCAGTGAAGGGAGCAAAAGTCCTCTGGGTACACTGTTTCCACTCCAGGAAGCAGCAGGTGCTTGACCTTCGGCTGCCTGGGTCCTTCAGGAAAAAACCTGAAAACAGTGAGTGTCTTGGGGAGTTATTTGGGGGTTGAGAAGCTTGAGTGCTCCTTGAATATTGCTTTTAACATTTTCAAAAAAAAAATCTTGATTAGTGTCCTCTCAGATTGTCTTGAAAGTTCAAGCCCCAGTGAAAAGACCTTTCCCTACTAAGCAAAGCATCCTTTCAGGCTATAAAGGTAACAGCATCCAAATAAAATGAAAACTTGCTTCGTTGTCACAGAACTGCTGCAGCAAATGAAATAGCAGAGGCTGGCTATGCAACCCCAGAATAGTCAGCCTGGCAGCTCTACAATATGTCCCTGGGGCTCCCCAGCCTTCTATTCTCAGCCTGTGGCTTCTATTTCAGGATTCGAGAACTCAAGGCCTCTTCACCCCACATCTATTGCAACCCCAAGCTTCATGTGCTCACAGTAAAACTGACAAGATTTGTAAGAGTGGCTCACGCTTTGTCTACTTTAAGGGTCTAAGAATCCACCACAGTAGATGATGCTCTCGTGGGATAAGACTGGACATTATGTTCATTCTTTACCAATGGCAAATGAGTGGAATTACCATGATTTGCATAACCTAATTAAACAGTAGGGAGTGAGGGGAAGTTAGAGATGTTCCTCAAATCCCTTGCTCCTGGCTAAAGTAGCAGAATGCAGGGAAAAGTGGGAAAGAAGATGCACTGTGGGGGATACAGGCTGTCTAAAGTTTGAGTCACAGCAGCCACGCTGGGGCTACAGAACTTGTTTGCCTTATTCCCCCAGCCTGCTTCTGCAGCGTGTGATGTAAATACAGTACCACTGTAATTCTGCTGCATAAACAAGGAGACCAACAAGAAGGGCTTAAGAAAACAGGACAAGGTGACTTATCTCACGAACTAATGTGCTTCAGACAAAGGATGTACTTCACATCAACAAGTCCAGTTCATGAGAGATTTTGACTCCCACTATATATGTCTGAATAAACAGAGACACAGGGCCAAGAAAGCACCTATCTCCACATTTTTTTTCAATCAGTAGAATAATTTGTTCATTTCTCTCTGCTCATTCTCTGGTCATCTGAACTTGAATCCTTGATTTCACCAACAGCTCTTCTTTACTCCCTGGAGATGGCTTGTCTTGGCTTTGGCATCCAACGCTCAGGCGTGTCCTATTCTTACCCTTGAATACTCCACAGAGATGCATCTACATACCTAGTCTGCACTTGAGCCATGCTGCTCTCCTGTCTTTCCAAGGTTTAGTTAGGTCCTATGAGCAGCTGTGTTAGGCTGACATCTGATTCTGCCACACCAATATAGAACCAGTGATCCACTGAACACTAATTTTCTCTGCATAATTTTCCAGGGCCTCACCCCCCCAGGAACATCCAATGAACAACATCTTTTTGTTGATGACTTGGAAAGAATACTACATAGGCAGAAAACAGAGGTACAATGGATGATGGCTGTGCCTGTGTGAACTCTTTAGAAGGTTCACTCCTGTGTGCGGAGAGATAACTTGTATCTATGGGGAGACTCACTTGGAGGTACTTGTTTCTCCAGATGGCTTCATTTAATCCATTTCTGATCTCTAGTGGTTGGGAAGAGAATGGGGAGCCATTGAAGCAGGGTAATGGGCCATATATCCCAGAGGCTAGGAAAACTGAACGGATGCCTGTGGGCATGTAAAGAGAATAAAAACTGCTGGGAGCCACAGGGCACAGGCTGTTGAGGCAGTTGTAGAAGCTTTTCCATATCAGTCCTAACTTACCATGAAGATTTGGGAATTTTTAACTCCTTGTCTATTAGAATAAGAAAGGTAGGGGAGGAAAGCTGGTTCTTTGACCCTCTCAGGGGTTCTGGTTGGATCTGAAAGGAAAGTGACAGAGACATATGACTAAGAGAATTAGTCTTAGTGATTAAAAGAGCACACACATTTATTAATTTTTTTTAAAGTGGTATTGAGGCCTCAGAGGTGAAGAGGGTACTTCACTATCTACTTGGTTTTGATATCAAGTAACAGGGATAAACAGCAAGATTTGCATAGAAGCAGTTGGTTGCTTTGACATGATTTCATGGTGGTTTTACCTCCAGAAGATAAGATGTATTTATAAACCTTTACAAATGATAAAGGACAGACAGACAAAAGAAAGAAGCCCTACAGTTGTAATTTACAATTCTCTCACATCCATTCACTCACTACTTGAGTGGGCGTTCCACCATGACACCATGCTCAAATTCTGACATAGCTGAGATGTTTGGGCTTTCTTTGGGGGATGGCTTTCTATGACATACTTTAACCTACCATAACACATACTTTTTTCCTTTCCTATAATAAAAGAATTTGAGGGGAAAGAGATAAACAGGACTATATTTTAAAAAGCAACTTTAAAGATAAAAATCAAGAAACAGAAACTTAAACAATTTGTTAAAATTATTAAAAGTTAAATAATTGCAGTTTGTTGGAAGGGGTCTTTCTTTTTCACATTCAATAAGTCACATTCATTTAAGATAATTCTGAGTTTAAGTTGGCTCAGAGAAAAATGGAAAATATGACTTCAATATTTGCTTGTCTAACAGATAGGTTATAGTTGTAAGTAGAAAAGAGAACCATTTTATTTATTTATTTTTTTAAAAAAAGTCATTTTAAATTATTTCTTTAGGGTCATTATAGGCATTGCCATTCTCCATCTCCTTATCTCGAGAACCTTGTTATAGTTATTTAAATAAATCACTGGCTAGCATGTCAACTTGAAGCTTAGAAAAGATTGTGGTAAGTGATTCTTATTCAAAGCTATGCAGTCCTCTTGGCCAGCTTGAGATATCCAAGCTCTCTAAGAGGTACACCTAAGGTTGTGTTCAAGAGACAAACATATCAAACAAAATGCAGGTTATTGTTAGGGTAATCCCTAAGTCTAGTATGGCTACTGATTCACTACCCATAAGAAATTGTTTTTGATACACAAACAGTGAAAGGCCAATGGATACCAGAAGATACAAACCCATGGCTATAATTTCTCTGAGAGACTCACATTCTCTATTCACTTGATTTGAAAGTTTAGAGCTATGAGAATAGGTGATCCCATTCATCTGGTGGTGACACAAAATAATACTCCTAACAAACCTTAAAGCCATACCTTTATAGTAGGTGAGGCCAACTGGGGAGATTTGAGATCATCTTTAAAGCAATGCAGGGTCTGGAAAGATGGCTTAGCAGTTAAGAGCAGTTGTGGCCCATGCAGAGGACTCAACTCTGATTCCTAGTCATGTTAGTTGACTCACAACTACCTGTAACTCCAGTTCCAGGGATACAACACTCTCTTCTACTCTCCAATAGAGCACCTGTATACATGTGTATATATACAGAAAGAAACGTACATACACATAAATAAAAATAATCATGCTTGGCATGAGTAGTTCATAAAAGAAACATGAAAGCTGTGTGCACAGAGAGCCATGAAGACTGGATGAAGGCTGTTGGAGATCTCTCTGCCTCTTAAGCATCTAGAGCTTTTCTTGTCTCTAATGTTTCCACCCACAGCATATTGTGAATCTAGCAAGAAATGAAGAAAATCTGAATGTTTTAAAGAAACAGCCATCACAATGAGCAAATCCTCAAAATTTGTTTCATGGTGTAATTAGAATCTCAAGTGTAGCTGAGAACTAGACAGTGTCTTTTCTTCACTAAAGGTTAAAAATATAGACTATATCGTACATCCCTAACAGGCTAGAAAGTAGAAAACAAAGAACCCAAAAATCATTTGAATAGTTAATGATAACAAATGGTAAATAGACAACAACAAACACATATCACACATATGCAAGTATATCAATAATCAAATATTTTTTCTAGAGAGAGATCTCAAATGGCAAAGCACTTACTATGCAAGAGTGAGAATCTGAGTTTGGATGCCCAGAATTTACATTTATGATAAATATATGGTCACATTGTAAGGCCCTTCCTGGGATTTTAAAATGAGTCCATAGAAATTAAGGACTCTGAAAAGCAAGTTTCATTAACTCCACGCTCTATAAATCTGTCCTCAATAAACAAAATAAATGTTTCCTATGAACACAAAGCAAAGACAGCAGTGTGTTTATGAACTGTGCTTCTAACCTCTGTTAAATGTGGCCACGGTGATTTTGATATAAGACTGTGAGATACTCTTCTGTGTCACTGACTGTGCACACACCACTTTGATGTTCTTTGCTAGTTACTATCTGCTCCCTTATTACTTAACTCATACTCTGTGTCAAACTTCAGTGAAGAAACTGTGTATAAGAGCAGCCAGCCATGAGTAGTAGGATATATGTGGGGGACATTCTGAAAGCATTTGGCTGGAAGACTAGTTAAAAAAATGATAGCTGAGTGTCCCATACTGGTACACATCTCTGCTGAGCTTCTTCAGCCAGGGCTCCAACAGGAACCAGAATACTCTAATTAGGAAATCCAAAGAAAGGCTGAAAGACTTCTGTTCTTTAAAATCATTAGTGAGAAAATAAAGAACAATCCCCATTTTGGTAGAAAAGTTTATGAAGTATTTCTCAGAAAAGACATGTGTCCAGAAAAAATAAATGTCTTTGTGTAGGGGAGACTAATAATGACAAATAATAAGATAGATGAATTATAACAATTTACAATAATAAAACTGTGTTTTTTATTTTTCTCTCCTTGAATTATGCCAATTAATATAGACTTTAATAACTTGTATCTATCAATTCTCTTTTACTCTCTGCCATCTATCATCTAGCTATCTGTCTATCATCAATCCATCTTCCATACCATTTATCTATCACTTATCATTGTCTCCTATTTTATTAATAAAAATAAAATGAATCCAATAGCTAAAAATGGTGGAAGAATTATAGACACTGCAGAGAAGAAGACTGGACAGTGAATATTATCAATCACAAAGAGATGTTATTGTATCCACTAAAATCCTAATTAACTATACAAAAATAGAAATACAAACTGCATGCAGATATATAGGGGCATAGACTTCTATTGACTGATTATAGAAATGTAGAATGTTTAAGTACTCTGGAAACTAGATAACTAGCATCTTAAAAGCATTACACTGTATTAGGCAACTCTAAGCTGCTTCTCAAAGAGAAATAGAAACTTAGCCTTCCTTCATCTTTAACAGTTATGTTCCCAGATTTGTAGTGGGTGCCTGAACCACAGACAGTACAATATCCATGGTAAAGGTTCAGTTTGACAGATGTGATCAGATGTTCAGTGCCTCACTAAGTCATAATTAGAGAAGCTTCTTCCTATGGTAGATGGACAATGTGCAGAGACTGAGAGACCTTGGATATTCAGTCTAATGAAATGTTTTTGTCAAATTCCTCCCCTCAAGGCTCAGGAAACTTTCTGGAAGAGGAGACAGGAAGATTGTAACAGCTAATGGCAGTTACAAAGACACCAAAGAAATAAGACCTTCTAGACACAACAAGGCTGATGTACACATTAACTCACAAACTGTGGCAGTATGCACAGGGTTGCACAGGTCTAACTGAAACAGCATCCCAGAATTGAGAGATGAAATCAACAAAAGCCCTCATTTCTAATCCAAGAACTATCCCCAGTTGAAAACTTCTTGCAATTATAAAATATATTTCTCCAAGGGAGTCTCACTTGGTATATAAACTATAGTTAAGGGCAGACCCCATGTCCAGCAGCAGATGACAAATCCAAAATAAATTTAATGGTACTTTTGGAGTGGTTTGTCTTGCAATGTTTGCTAAGTACTTTTTTTAACTAAGAAGATTATTTTGCTTATATATTATGATTTTCAATTTTGTGTTTTTATGGTTTTTCTGCATGTGCATATTTATGTGTCTATATGTGTTTCTTGTGCTTTTTCTTTTTCCTGTTTGTTTGCTCTGTCCTGTTCTTGTTTGTTTTGTCCCATTTTTGTTTGTTTGTTTGTATGTTTAGTTGCCCATTTGTTTTCTAATGAGAGAGAGAAAGAAAGGGTCCGTGGGGAAGTGGGTGTGGTTTGGGAGGAGTTAGGGCGAGGGAAAAGTAATCAGAATATACTGTATGAAAAATCAATTTTCAATAAGAAGCAAAAATATCAAAGTACAAATTAGGCACAATGAGATATTAACAATAAGTAAAGTTGAATGAGTATAACTATTTATTAAAAAATCATTAATTGAATGTGTCATGTCTTTTGTTCTCTATTAAAATGTGTCATTTTTCTAGAGACATTGCTAAATGTGTCTTACCAAACTAAGATGTCTAGAAATTAATATTTATATTTTTCCCTATTAAGAAAGCTTACCTTGCCACTTAAAGGGGAAACTTTACAGCTTCTCAGCGGCATATGTGAAAGCCAATGTAACTATCCTGATGCTAGGGGCTATTACTACTAAAGCAATTAATACCATGGTAATCAAATAAGATGGTACTAAATAATTGTTAGGATGGTATTGTTTACAATGTAGATATGTTAGACAAAGAGAGGGTTCACATTTTGGGCAAAGAAGATCAGATTTCTTCAAACTAGTGGGATAGAATGCAGTTTAAATCCTAGCTTGTGTCAAATTGACATAAAAACAGCCAGCACACCAGGTTTGGCTTCACATGCCCCTAGATCATGCTCTTGGATGGGAAGAGATGGGAGCATCACTGAAGCTGGCTAGAAAGAAGCCTTTCAGTGAGGGACTGCTGCAAAACAAATATAATGGGGAGTCATAAAGCAAGACACTTGACATTCCCCTCTGGGCTCTATAAGTATGCATATCTCTACACATTGCACACACATGAATGTATGAATTATACTCACAGACTAATTCACATATGTAAATGAATAATAATACAGTGGAGAAAGTGATTTGAAAGTAAGCTACTTTAGGAATGAGTTCAGGTATGAAATGGAGATCTACTACAAAGAGATGTGATCCAAAACACAGGAAATGGGAAGATTCCAGGGAGAAAAGCCACATCAAAAAAAGCATGTTTGGCTTTTTTTTCTTGTTTGTTTGTTTAGAGACCACTAGTGAGTGAGTATATCCCCTGCTTATCTCTCTGAGTTTGTGATACTTCGCTCAGGAGGATATTCTCCAAATCCATCCATTTGCCTGTGCATTTTTTTTTCTTAAAATTCTTTTTACTGTTTTTTTTTTTTTTTTTTTTTAAATAAAAAATAAAAAAAAAAAAAAAAAAAAGCATGTGTCTGACTCTAGGTAGAGTTCTCACCCTGCTTAGGTATCTTTGTTGAAAGGGAGAGCAGACATTGGTAAATTGTTAAAATTTTCATTTAAAATCATTAAAGATGAGTTATAACTGCATAAAAATTTACTAAATTTTCTCTACTATGAGCAGGTTCAGAATGTTCTCTTATAAAATGCTTTTTAAAGTGACAAATAAATCAGATGATGTGTGTCTGTCTTGAATCTCAGTGTTTACTCTTACTTGTTTGAAATATGTTGAAATTATTGTGTTTAACTAATCAACTAGAGATGCAGAGTTTGACATCTTAATGACTCAAGTTCAAATCTTGGCTATTGTGGGGATCAGTTGTTGAGCTTGAGGTAAATTTTGTAATCTAATCTCTGACAAGCATTTTTCAGTGTCATACAGGGATTCAAATGTAACACATCTATCATCAACTAGAACATCACCCAGGATAGTGCAAACATCTAGTGGATGCTTAATACACACAGAGGCAAGGGAGAAAAGCATGAAGGAACAGAGGAGCTAGGAGAAAGAGCATAGAACAAAAAGTATTGGCATAACAATATTTCAAAAACATCCATGTTAAATCGGTAAGCTTTAACAGCACTTGGGATTAGTGTCTATTCTATGCTCATTTCCTGCCTTTCATTCAGAAGTATGTGTGTGGGGGGGTACAGTGTCTGGGTGGACAGACTATGATTCAGTTCATACTCAATGCTCCTCTATGTGTCAATTAGCATTTAGGGGACTTTCTGTTAGATTTACAATTCAGTTTGAGAGTAAGAAAACAACTCTCATTCAGAACCAATGGCAGGTACCAATCAGACTTGGAAAACAAAATGCTATAGAATAGGTGGTTTAAATAATTGAAAATTGTTTTGTTTTTCTCACGATTTTGGAGACTGGGAAGTTCAAAGTCAAAGGTTCAGAATCTGGTGAGAGTTCAGTTCCTGGCTTGCAGAAGACTGTCCTCTTGTTATTTTCTAAAGCAGAGGCAGAAAGAGAACAAGTGTCTCAAGTCTCTCTTTTAAAAGGGTTTCTTTTTTTTTTTGCATTTTACACACCAACCACAGATTCCTTTCCCCCCCTTCTCCCTCTCACTACCCCCTAGCTTCCCTCCCAATAATTCTCAGTAAGAATAAGGCCTCCCATGGGGAGTCAACAAAGCCTGACTTATCAAGTTTAGGCAGGACCAAGCCCTCCCCTCCCTGTATCAAGGATGAGCAAGGCATCCCTCTACAGGGAATGGGCTCCTTAAACAGAAATCCCATTCATAAGACTTCACTTCTTGACCACATTGATTTTTCCCTAACCCCCATCTCCAAACACAGTTCAGCTGGACACCAGGGTCTTAGGACACATTGTAAAGATTCAGGAAAATTTAAGGTTATAGCAGATGTTGTGTTCTGTTTTTGTTTTTTAAAAATAAGTCTGCAATATTTAGCACAACACCTGGCTTTTGGTTGCTAGAAGCTTATCATTTAATGAACTAAACTTATTTTAGAAAATTTCAGATCAGCTCCTTATATTATACTTAGGTGCAGAGCAATGTTTACTGGGAAAAGAGAGCTGAAAATCATCGAGAAAATTTCACAAAGCATTGCTTTTGTTAAACATATCTATGAACATACACATGCATACACATGTACACATACATGAACACACACACAAAGTATATATACACTCATTCACCATACACACACACACACACACACACACACATACACACACACACCCCAGGCTCACAAGCACATGGATGACCTAGTAAAGTAATCAGTAATTATCAAATCTATCCCTCTGGAGTGGAGGTTCACCAGTTCTCTCTCTAAGACATCATCACTCTTACATCCCAAACACTGCACAGTTTCAGCCTTATGGTTCAGTGGAAATGTCATGTATTAACTTTCCCCCAGTTTTTGAGACAAGGTCTTGCTATGTTTCCTTGGCTGGACTAGCATTCATTATGTAACCCTGAGTGGCCTCAAATTCATGCTAATCCACCCTCTACATACTGCTAACTGTAGAGACAACTGGTGTATACAACCTTTCCTGGCCCTGTACAACCCTTCCAAAGACAAGTCAAAAGACAATAACAACCTCTATCATATCACTAAACAAATATGGTTGCCTTAGAGGGCTCTAATTAATCAATGGCCCCAGCACAAGAACTTTATACTTGTTGACTCCAGGAATAACATATGGTCATCAGTATGCCAGATGTTCTAACATCCCACTTTGTGCATTGAGGGGCTGTGTGGGATGAGTGGCATCCATATGCTGTGTCACATGGCCACTCTTACAAACTATGTCTTATGCAGAGGCTAAAAGAAGTCAGTGATGAACTCTAACACGGGTAAGCTTCACTTCTACATCTAGTGGTAAGACTGGTAATTTGCAAGCCAACTGATTTTAGGCTGGGCATGGGTTCAAGAAGCTTCCTAGGACTTGAGCACAGTTTCTTGGATGTGCTTGTCTTATTGTTCTGTTTCTTGCTATTTCATAACTCCCTGCACACCAGCACAGACCTCCGAGGCTCTATCTAGTCAATTCCCCACAAAAGTTGAGCTTCATCAGGCCTGGTTCCTATTTTCAAGAGACGCATTGTCCTTATTCACTGTCTCCCCCAGAAGTTCCCTATTCTTCTTTTAGCCAGTCTTCAATGACTAGAACTGAATGGTTTCTATGTCTTATTTCACCTAAAATGTTATAGAACAAATCCATTACTCCCCCTAGAGATAGATAAGGCACTTGAGAGAGAGAGCAGAGCTGAGATTTGGGGTGGCAAGGATGTGGGAATGAGAATGAAATTTCCTTCTCAGAATATATAAACTATCATCACTGAAAGAACAGGAATCAAAAACCAGGGGCAGCTTCCCAATGCCTGGTTATCGATAGAAACCAGGGGATGGGGAAGTGAGCTCTCCCCATCAGCTCGTGGAGATCAGTGTTAGTGGTGAGTGTAGAAGGAAGGTTGCTGGTCCCCAGGAGAGGTGTGGGAACTGCCTCTGTTTATGACACTGTGAAGTAGCCAAAGAGGCTCTATGGGTAAGAAATGTGAGTCTGGGAAAAAGTCTTTTGTTTGCAAACGGTCCAGATAGTCTCCAATAACATTATCACTCTCCCTTAAGTGTGCCAGACTCCAAAAGACATGAAGTGAATGGGAACAGCATGTACTCATTACATCCAGTCTCATAACTTGTTAGATGCATAACAACAGATAAGTCATTCAACATCCTAAAATTTTATTTTTCTAATTTTTAGTATTTATTAATTAAAAAGTGAGTATACTGTTTATAGTAATTCCTTCATAAATACTGATGGTGGGAGGATGAAAATAGAATTAGGAAAATGGGGAGGAAGAAAAATAGGGGGCAAAGAACAAACTGGAGTCCATGTTTGCATCCTATGATGGCTAATCTTGATCGTCAATTTGATATCATCTAGAATACAAAGAATATCATCTGGGATACAAATTTTGGGGATATTGATGAGGAAGTTTTGAGGTAGGAAGACACGCCTTAGCTGTGGGTAACACCATTTCAAGGACCATGGCTCTCGAGAATAAAAGGAAGAAATGAATCTGAGTACCAGTGTTTATCTCTCTCTGCTTCCTGATGGGAAAAACAATGTGATCAGCTACTTCTTTCTCTCTCTACTATGACCTTACACCATGATGGACTGTACCCTCTAACTGTAACCCAAAATAAACCTATATTAAACCTCTGGTATATTATCAGAGGAACATTTTAAAAACACTGCTACAAGTGTTTACAGCCAAAAACTGAGCTCGATATTTTTTTTCCACCTGTGTGAAAACAATGGGAGCTGATATTTATAAAATGAGAGGATGGCAAGCAGTAAATAGGGCTTGTTAATTTCAAATTACAGTAGAAAGAATAACAAATGAAAGACTGCTCACTGTCTCTTATTTACCTTTACCCAGTAATATATGAACAAAATGTAGGTGATAAAATTAGAAGGCATCCCATTTAAAACAGTTAAAAGGAGCATTGTATTGTTTACATGCCAAGTAATTATCCTGCAGAAGTCTTCACTACAGGATATTATTGTGACAAATAGTTTCAGCTAAGAATTAGGCATTTATAATAAGCACAACAGGTGTAGTCACAACATTCCAATCAAATTACAAACCCTATCCAGCTGCATATGGTGGCATTCAGGATGCTTAGTTAAACTGCAAAAGTAAAGAAAATACAGCCCAAAACCCAAGGCTCAATCCCCTTGGCACTCACTCTCAGCCCAACTTTAATTATATAGGAAGAAATGTTCTTTATTTTCATACATTTTATTTTATTATTTCAATACTTAAATATTATATTTACTCTTTGTTTAAGCGTTTAGTCTAAATTAATTCAGAGAGAAAGGCACAGCTAAGAATATGTAAACATTAAGGACAATGAAGGGGTCACAAATCAAGATGAGTCAGTCTCCAAAAATATTGGTGGTAGCTTTTCAAACTATTGATTACACTGAAAAAAAATTGAATCTCTTTAAGTCACTATGTCTTTTCTTCTAATATTGTTGTAGCCAGTATAAATATGACACTTTCTCAAAAATATCTGAATTTAAGTTCTATTAGGGATATCAACCAGCTGTCTATACAATGACTGACTGTTGAAATTACCTTCCCCAGTGCCATCATGCTAATAAGCCACACTTCAGACTAATGAAAACTTTCTTCAAATCAGTAGCTTGACTCTGTAAATATTGCAACAGCCATAACCCAAATTTAAAATATTTATATTTACTGGTTTATAGTTTATTATATTAATTTAGAAAAGTTATTTACGTATGTAGACATAACTTGACTAAGACTGGTTGGCCTAAACTGTTACATAGTTAGAATTACACCTTATATGAGGCAATAAAGTAGCTTATCCAGAAAGCTTCTTTATATTTATGAATGGGAAATGTAATATACATACATAAATATATTTGGTATTAAGCATGGGATTTGCATAATTCTTTAAGTCTGCTTTTAATACAAACCAAATGAAAACAACATCCTGCTTATTAGGTTGTTTATAATACCTTTGCATTCTTATTGAATGTGTTGCTGTTTTTCTTTGCTAAATTGAATGCAAACTAAGCCTAAGTAGTCATCAAAATAAACTGACTTTTAGCATCTTAGCACATTTTAAAATTTGCTCTATAACTTTAGGAGTAGAGCTGAGTCTATAAATGAACCGTTAGTCATAGATATAAATATTCTTTTTGTTTTTAAAGATTGCCAAGAAGGCAAGGAATGAGCAAGGATTCTATTTCTATATTCTGGAATATTTACCAAGTGGATTTCAAAGCACTGCATTTGACCAGCCTCCAATTTCCTTGGGAGCCATTGCTTAATTAAAAGGAAAATTTAGAATAGGTACACACACACACACACACACACACACACACACACACACACACACACACACACAATGTCCCAAGCCCTTTTCCCTAGGTATTGTCCTGTGAGATCAACAGAGGTATTCTCAGAGGAAAGGTGAGCCAGTTTAGCAAACATAGCTCCCACTGGCACTGGTTTTCCCAAGTTCCACATCCTTCACTCTGCTTCCAGCTTCATCAGGTTTTCCTAGTCCTGGCTTCTAGCTGTTGTCCGTCCTTCACTCCTTGCTCTTAGTTCCAAAATTGCCTTATTTAGACAACTATTCCTCATCTAAATTCTAACCTCTGGTCTCCTCTCATTTTGCTTCTAAAGAAATGTGAATCCTACTAGTGACGACAATCCATCTGTTTGTAATTAAATTCTTCCTGGATCAAGCAATCTCACTTCAGGGAATGTACTGTAAGACATAGATGTTCCTATGTCAAAGAGACATCCATAAAGCTACATTCCTTACAGCACTAGTCACAACAGTCAGAGTATGGAATCAGTATAGGTATGCGCAAACAGATAATGACTAAAGAAAATATGCTATTCAATGTAACACGGAAAGATAACTATGCTATGACACCACTTACATGAGATATCTAAAAGTGGTGAATTCACCTCCACATCACTTTATTCTCCATATCACTTTATCTCCTCCCCAGCAAGGCCAGGAGGTCCCAAGGTGCCAATGTGGCTTAGTTCAGCATCCACTCCTGGCAGATCCACTTTCCTCATCCCAACATCAAGACTGGATCAGGTGTTCCTCTGGAGGGAATGAGAGAAGAGAGAGTGACTGGCAGGGGCGGGGGAGGGAAAAGAGATCTTGAACAAGGATATACACGAATAAAAAATATGACTTTATTCATAAAAATAAAAAAAATAAAGATTCCTGGGGAAAAAATGGTGAGTTCATAGAAGTAGCAAATTGGTACTTTGCGAGGGTCTGGGAGTGCATTTCGGGGAAGGTTAAAGAGAGGTTGGTCCCACTGAACAGCTTGGGATCAGAAACACCCTGGACTGACTCCTTGGATCCCACTCCCCCTAGAGGAACACGAAACTCACTCTTGAGGGAGGGGAAAGAAAACTGGATCTGCTAGGAGTGGAGACTAAACTAAGAAATATTGGGTCAGTGGGACCATGGGACTGCCTGCTGCCTGCCCAGGGAGGAGATGGGAGTTGTGGAGAAGAAAGAATGACCTGATGTGGTAGGAGGGGGAAGGGACCTTGAATAATGATATACAAGGATAGAAAGTGTGACTTCTTTGTTCATTATAATAATAATAAAAAAAGAGATGTTGGTCAAATCTATAAATTCCAAGGAATAAAATTCAAGATCTCTATTGTATAATATGGTGACTATAATAAATAACAATGTGTCATGTTCTCAAAAATCTAAAAGAAGAATTAGAGTGAAAAATAAACAAAATAATAAATAAAATAAGTAAAAACAAACCCCACTAGGTATGATGGCACAGACCTGTAAACTCCATTAATTAGGAGGCTGAAGCAGAAAGATCTCACATTCAAAGCCCATCTAGGCTACCTAGAGAGTTCATATTCTGCCTGAGAAATTAAACAAGACCCTACTTCAAAACAAAAAAGAACCACAGCAACAATAACAACAAAGGGCTGGAGATGTAACTCAATGGCATAGTATTTGCTAAGCATATGCTTAGTGCTGAGTACCACATCTGGTACTGCCTTCAACCAATTCCTAACCCCAATGTACTTTGGGCTTTGCTATGCAAAGGACAGGAATGGTGCTCCAAGAGACTCTGGTCTTGGCTAGACAATAGATTCTATGTCCTGTAGATGAAAAATTCAATATGGATTGTAATAATCAGAATAGCTCACGATCCTGATAGAATTTACTTGATGTTGAAAAATAGAGTAAGACATTCACCAAGAATGGCTGATGGTAATCTTGTTGAAGAAAACAGAATAAAAATATTTATACTGGCTTTAAATACCAAACAGAACAATGTGTTGGCTTATTGGCTTTCTCCCACTGTGTGATAAGTTGTCCCAATATTGGTAACTTGACACAACACACATTTCTGATCTGGCAGATTTTGTAGAATATGAATCTTTGTGTAGTTGAGCTCCTTTTGGGTTCCTCAGAAGCTCACAATTAGGGTGAGTGGAAGTTTAGCTGGTGAAGTTCTGAAGTTCTACTTCGGTGTCATGTGCTTCTAAGCTTCCTTCCATTAGCATAGCCAGATTCACTTCCTCAGGGTTGGTAGAGTCATGTAATTAGTAACATTTGCACTGTTGGCTGAGGACACTCTCTGGTCCACACCCAATGGATCCTTTAGTAGAGTAAGCATGGAGAAAAGCCCAAGGTGAGAAAAGAAGGCAAAACTCACAGTCCTTCATAACCTAATTGTTTTTTAGGAGGATTATACAAAGCTACACAAAAAGAATCATTAGGGGCAAAAATATTTTCCACAGACTAACTTGAATCCTGCACTTGATGCTGAAATTATATATATATATATATATATATATATATATATATATATATATATATATCTCCCCCTCATATATGTATGTATGTGTGTGTCTCTGTGTGTATGTATGTGTGTGTGTATCTGTGTGTATCTGTGTGTAATATTAGCTGATCAATCTTCTCTGACTAATGACCAAATGGTTCCACTGCTGTAACTATGATGAAACATCAGGTCATAAATTCAGACCTGTAAAAAAACTTTAGGTGACATATTAAATTGTTTGGCTAGGGCCTGGGACTGGGGGAGTGGTCAGTCAGTAATTCAGCTGTCTTCCAAGCACAGAGAACCAAGTTTGATCTCTAGAACCTAAATAAAAATCCTAGCGTGCTTTTGTAATTCCATTGCTAGAGTAGCAGAGACTGGTGGATCCTTGAAGCTTGTTGGCCAGCTAGGCTAGCTTCAATTCTCTCTCTCTCTCTCTCTCTCTCTCTCTCTCTCTCTCTCTCTCTCTCTCTCTCTCTTATTAAAAATTTTAACAGTAAAGTTCTTTTATATCTACTGAGTCTTATGGAACATTTTTGCAGTTTTCTGGAAAAAGGAAGTGAAAGTATTTTGGAAAATGTTGCTGTCATGCAAATATCTGCACAAGCCATAACTATCTCTTATGTACTCTGGGGAAAGGCAGATACATAAAGTGGATGGTACTGGATGCTTGCCTTGTCCTAGCTTGTTTCCATCTATTGTATGTAAAGGCTGAAATGCGTCTTTGTAGAACTGTCCATAAGCAGACATGCACTTCTGATATAGCACAACTACCTCAGTCACTGCTCCAGTCATACAGTCTAACTCTAACTCTAGTACATAAAGCTATTATTAGTTATCCAACCAGTGTTTGAAACCTACCCGAGTGTTACTATGCTATGGTGGGCAAAAAAGACAGTTTCCAAGGTGATTTTGAGTTAGTTAGTAGTACTGAAAAGACATC
This sequence comes from Sigmodon hispidus, assembly GCA_004025045.1. Lineage (NCBI taxonomy): Eukaryota > Metazoa > Chordata > Mammalia > Rodentia > Cricetidae > Sigmodon > Sigmodon hispidus. Next base: position 40,411 of record PVIH01000034.1, read on the forward strand.
ACTTTCTGTCTGTCATTTGAGGAATTATGATGAGTTGAATCTGTAATATTCCCCCCTTCCCCATGTCAAGTATAGGTTTCAATATTTACTCTGAATCTTGTAGTGCCATGCTGAAGGCTAGGAGCTTTATATGATGGTGCCTGACTTGTGGAAATAGGTTAGCAAGGGTTTGACTTTGGAGAGATGCCTACCTTTGGTTCTGATCTAATTTCCTCTACTACTTGGTTAGGTATTGCTCAAGCTCTATTTTTTGTTGCTATGGTAGAAATATTTGTCAAAAAAACAAACAAACAAAACCCACAGGAGAGAGGGTTTGGGTTGTTTTTAGCTCACAGTCCTAGTTTACAGTCCTTCATAGCAAGAAAGCCATGGTGGCAGGAACACAAATAACTCATCACTTTACATCCATACTCAAGAACAGAGAGAGAATAAAGGAAAACATGCCTTTCTATACTTATACAAACCAGAAAAATTTACCTAGGGAATGATGCCTCCCAGTGTGGACTAGTTCTTTTTACATTAATCAACATTAAGACAACCCCCTTCCCATAGACATGACCACAGGGCAAACTTATTGATGTAATACCTCACTGAGACTTTCTTTCCCAAGTGATTCTAAATTAAGTCTAGTTGGTGATTAAAACTTTCACAGCTGTGCTGTGGGACTAGGCTTTTGTATACTGTAAATATTTGTCACTCATATTGGTTTGATAAAACACCAATTGGTTAGTAGCTAGGCAGGAAGTAGAGGCAAGGTGACTAGACTAAAAGAGTTCTGGGAAGAGGAAAGGCAGAGGAAGAGACACCAGCTAGACACAGAGGAAACTAGACATGATACGCTGTACTAGGAAAAGGTACCAAGCCACATGGCTAAACATAGATAAGAATTATGGGTTAATTTAAAGAGTAAGAGCTAGTTAATAATAAGCCTGAATTAACGGCATAGCAGTTACTATAGTATTAAGCCTCTGAGTTAATTATTTTATAAGCACATGCAGGACCTTAGGTGGGAGAGAATTTTTCAGGACCACAGGCCTGGACAGGACAGAAAAACTTTCTGTTATAGGGTTGTCATGTTAAAAGGACTTGACACACGCTCTCACCATTGTTGTAGATGATTTCCCAGGCCCACATGGGCCTGGCTGTGGTGGCTTTTGTCCCCCAAAGAAATGAATCAGATGCTTATATTAACTTCATACTGTTTGGCTCATGTCTCAAGCACATTACTAGCTAGCTCTTTCATCTTAATTCAATCCATTTCTTGTAATCTACTAATTAATGTACGTACCACGTGGCCCTGGCAGTGGCTCACCTGTATTTTTTACATGTCTTTTCTTCTTGGAGGTCAGATGGTGACTGGTAGCAGAGGATGGTTGATTGTAGAGAGAACACTTATCACACTTTGGCTTGATGCCAAGTGATGGAAGCTGGGGCCAGTTTGGCCCAGACACCACCATAAACTCTGACACTCTTTTTGATTGTGATGTACTACAGCCCTCTGAAACACTGAGCTAAAACAAACCCTTCCTCAACTGAGTTGTTTAGGTCAGGCTGAAACGAGTCAGTGGGTAAAGAGCTTGCTTGCTATATGAACATGAGGACTTGGATTTAGATCCCTATTACCCATGTAAAGAACAAGCATAGCAGCATGCATGTACAAATGCATGAAATAATATGGTTACAACCTCTCCAGCATAGGGTTAGGGTTAGGTTTAGGGTAGCATAGGCTGGAGAGGTTGTGGAGCGAGGGAACACTCCTCCATTGTCTGTGGGAGTGTAATCTTGTTAGCCACTCTGGAATGCAGTATGGCCATTTCTCAGAAAACTGGGAATTCATCTCCCCAAGGATCCAGCAATACCACTCCTAGGCATATACCCTAAAGGATGCACATTCACACCCCCAAAGCATTAGCTCAACTATGTTCATAGCAGCATTATTTATAATAGCAAGAACCAGGAAACAACCTAGATGTCCCTCAACTGAAGAATGGATTAACAAGCTGTCGTACATCTATACAGTGGAGTACTACTCAGCAGTAAGAAAATAAAAATGATATACTAAAATTTGCAGGCAAATGGGTGGATTTGGAGAATATCCTCCTGAGAGAGGTATCACTAACCCAGAAATATAAGCAGGGGATGTACTCACTCATTAGTGGACTCTAAACAAAAAAGCAGAAAGCAAAGCATGTCCAAGCTGCAAACCACAACCATTGAACAGCTTGGAATCTGAAACACCTTGGACCGACACACCTTGGATCCCATTCCCTCCAGAGGAACACCTGACCCAGTCTTGATGTTGGAGTGAGAAAAGTGGTTCTGCCAGGAGTAGATGCTGAACTTAGCCACCTTGGGACCTTGGGACCTCCTGCCCTTGTTGGGGAGGAGATAAAGAGATGTGGAGAAGAGAAAGTGACTGGAAGGGGTAGGAGGGGGAAGGGAGCTTGAACAAGGATATACACGGATAAAAAATATGACTTTATTCATAATAAAAAATTAATTAAAAAAAGAAAACTTTGTCAATCAAAAAAAAAGAGAAATAATATGGTTACAAATGATAAAGTTACAACTTTATTATTAAGAATCAGAGACAAGTGGATTTCAGGAGTTCACAAGCCAATCAGCTTAGCTAAAACTTCTAGCTCCACAAACTGCCCACTGTCCACCTGTGGAGGGTTTAGTTCCTTTCCAGGAAGGTTCCTCAGAGACTAATTATTTCAGAGTCGGTGAGCTCTAGTCAGCCATGTCTGTGAGTCACCTCCTCATGATCCTGGTCCCTTTGCTCATCTACTCTCTATTCTCTCTTCAGCTAGACTAGGAGCTCAATCTGTTGCTTAGCTATGTGTCGCGCGCCACCTCGTCCCGTAAGGAACACGCAACACCGGATCCTTCTCTCTGCACTTTATTCGGGCCTTTCAGATATCTTCTTATCTTACACTCACTAGCTCATTCTCTCACTAGCTCATTCTCTCACTCACTCACTCACTCACTCACTCACTCACTCACTCAGACGAACAACCATTCTCTCACGGACAACCAACGACCCCGGGAAGAAGCCCGCTCTTAGTGAAATACCCTCAGGGCTTCCAATCCAAGATAGCCACGTGGGCATCACCGATAGGCTCAGATACGCGGAAGCAAGCCAGATCCTTGGCCTTAGCCAAATATGGAGTTGTTTACCAGGGAGAGCGCTCAAGGCCAACGCCATCTTAAGGTGTGGCTGTAAGCAGCTCCCTACAGCTATGGATTTCAGCTTCTGTCTCTATCCATTGCTGGATCTAGTTATTCACTTGATTATAGGGGAAGTCCTATTTAGGTACCTTCTCTACTATGGCTTGGAGTCCTATCCTGGGACATCTTGTGGGTTCTTTTACAGTAGGTTCACACTATGTTCCTGGTACATGAACTGACATCTCGAAGCCCATTCCCTACAGAGGAGCACCTAACCCAGCCTTAATACTGGGAGGAGGGACTCGAACCTACCTCACTTGGATATGCCAGACTGAACTGACCCACTGTGGGACTCTTTGCCCTCCTTGTGGAATGGATGGGGGGGGATGGGATGGGGAAAGGCTGAGGGAGGACTGGAAGGGACTGGGAGGGACTGGGAGGAGGAAAGTGAGGTAGAGCAGTGGTAGATATGAAAAACACTTTTTAAATAAAAAAATGGAAAATAGAAAAGACTACCAAATTATTAATATTGAATATCCTATGGAGATAGAAATAGGAAGGGAAATAGTAATTTGTAAATATTTCTACATTGTTAAATATTTAGGGTAAAAATAATTTTAGGACATCAAGGTACAAAATGTTCTACCTTTTGATACTTATTTTTTAAATATGTTTTATTTTTAATGACATAGGTCATTAAGTGAAAACCTCAGAGCCAAGTAAGGGATTGTATACTGTGAATTATTGGTTATAAAGGCAACAGAGACACCTGAAGTAACACAAGTCATTGTCATTGTTCTTTAAGCTGTCACTAAAACTAGACAATAAGTCCCTCTTGCTGAGACACCACTCACTTGGGGTTCACAACATATAAAAATCAACCTCAACTCAGCAGGAAACTCTTTTTCCTGATGACCAGTTTTTATACTGCCACCTGGCTGGGGAGAACAGACATTAGTGGTCTCACCAGTGTTGGACCCTGTGTGGTACAATACTGACCTGCCTGGCAAGATATGACCATCAGTACAATAGCAGCTCATGCACCATGGGGGTAGCCCATTGTTTTCTAATTGAATGCAGGACCTGCTTCACAAGAGGGATTTCATATCTGGTCCTAGAAACCAGCTCAAAAGCCTATACCTGGGGAGATCACAGAGTTATATAGTAGGGGAACCTACAGTTGTTATGCTAGATGGCCCTGCTGTCAAACTGTTTTCTGAATATTTGTGCTTATATATACAGATTTATGTGGCTTTCAAATGGATTTGAGAAGATTTTTTTGCAATGTGTAGTGATTAATGCAGAGACCCATAACCGATGCCTGTAAGTAACTAAGAGTGCTCAGCTGCGAAGGGATCACCTATGTTAACCTCTCCTCATACAATGCTTAGGGGACATCTCAGAATACAGGGCCTAGAGCAGAGGAGCAGGTTGATGGGGAAAAGAGATGTGAAATGCTTACTTCTTAACAGGCCTTGGTTATTGCACACATCAACTCACAGCAGCTGTGATTACCTATACAAGATCAAGTTGGATTCCCAGGATGGTTAGGCAAGAAACCCAGGACTGGTGAAGGAGCTATTGGTGTTTGCTGTGTCTCAGGAAGGGAGAGTCACTCTCCTCTGGTGACATGATACTTGTTGGTTTGCCTATGCACTACTGAGTGGCTCCACACCCATGTGCACAAGGGCAGAAGCACTGGATTTGGAGAAGAAAGAGCAGTTTTTGATACTAAAAGAAAGGAGGGCCTGAAGTTAAGAAGAGACAGAGAAAGTGAACACTACAGGGAATTAGAAGGAGGAAGTAGTGGATGGATATGACCAAATCAGGTTGTATAAATGTGAAACTTCCAAAGAACATATAAAAAATATTTTTAAAAAGAAAAAAAAAATCCCTTCTAGCTTAAGTTTCAATGAGAGACTCTATTCCCTTTCCCTCAAACAAGGCAGAGAGTGACAGAAGAGAAAACCAGAATCAACTTCTGGTTCTCGGTGTGCATGAGCCACACACGTACACAGAGATTTTTATCAAAGTTGTTTCTGACCTACATTGTCACAACAACGAGAAAGGTAACTAATGCAAAGATGAGCACGTACTTGCTTACCTCATATCCTGCCTCTCGGGATCTTGTTCTTATCTTATTGGACAGAAAGTTGGCCAGGGGTCAATGACAGAGTGGTTAAGATGACTTTAACCTGAGAGAGATGGAGATAATTCAAGGCAGAGGGATAACTTCACACACTGGGAAATAAGTAAGGCATGGGAAGAAGCTGTTTCTCAAGAGATGTGTGCTTGGCTTCCCCTCAGATGATGTCATTGGATGACTGTTTAGACTGCCCATCAGGGGATGGATGCTGTGCTATATGTAACAAAGTCATGTCACATCCCTATGGTTTTTCATTCTAATATTCTCAAAACACCATTGGTAGCCAATAGTAGAAGTGACATGTCTCTGTGTTTGAATGCTGTGCTAAAGGGAAACCTTCTTCCACATCCTATACACAGAACTTCCATAACAGAAAAGTTTGGAAAGACAATTATACATAACATATTTTAACCCACATGGTAAGTCATGTAGAGAAAAGAATTAGTATCTCATTGTGAGGGATATTCCTAGCTACATGACTAGGAAGCCAGGGCTTCTGCTACTCACTCAGCTTCCTCTGTCCCAAGAAAGAATTGCTATATGGATGAACTGATACAGATATGAAAGGAAGTATACAAATAGCTATTTCATTTGTGGTCATCAGATGCTGGTTTTGCCTCTTTTTATTCTAATTTGAACCATTTCAGGTGACAGGAGACCTACCACTGAAACCATTTGTGCACTTGAAAATAAAAACTGTAACTCATTTCTTCTCACAAGACATTATCCATAAACTATATATTGAAATACTATCCCCCCGCCACACACATTAGAACTTGACTTATTTGGTAGTGAGTCTGCCTGTCGGGTGCTAACTGGATACCTTTTCCTTTATAGAAAAATCAATCCCTTGGGGGGAAACGAGGCATCAGGGTTCTTGTGTCGTCTAATCCTGAAGGCCTGCAGGTTTGAAATAAAAAAGCTGGCAGGTTCATCTTGACAAGTCTCCATGAGTTCATCAGCCTTTGTTCTCAATCCGTCAGACTTGTAAATACCTCCACAGTTCTTTGCCTCACTGATGACGTTCATCTTGCTTGCTGTTGATTAAGAACACTGTGTAGCAGGTCTTCCTGAGAACCCACTTTAACCAGCTCACTGAGAAGACAGGAATGTGTCAGGGAGTTACAGTATACTGAGAACTTTACATGTGTTGTTCTCCCTCTGTCTAAATGCAAACCCATGCTGATAGCTTTATCTCCTTTCTACAAATAAATGCATTGGTCACTGTTCTCATTGCAGTCACAGCAACATCTGACAGAAACCACTTTAAGGGTGAAGAGGTTTATTTTAGTTCCTGGTTTCAGAGGGTGGCATGGCAGAGCAGTTCCATGGAAGCAAGATAGCAGAGCATCTCAGTCATGGTGGACCAGGAGTCAAAATATCACTGAATGTCTTATGTCTACCAGATAGAAAATTATCCAAAGGATCCACAGTCTTCCATAGAATCACCATCTGTCACTGAAACACAAGTGTTTCATCACAGGAACTATGAACCATGAACTAAAGGGAGACAGTTTGCAATCAAAATATAAAACAAAACCAAGGTTTTCCTTGAGTTGGTATTTTCTAGAGTTTTCACAGGCAATGAAAGATGAAATTGTAATTTGCTTGTTTGATTTAGGTCCGAGTCTGTTATTTGCTCCTATACTGGACAATTCACCTGTATCTCATGGATGCCATAGTGATTATGTTTCCTCTGCCCCTTAACCTCAACACTAGCCTCTCCTGTACATCAAGCTTTCTACCTCAGTTACCCTCTTCCCTGGGTATCAATATAGATCCTCTACTTACTGTTAGTAGCTTGAATCTGTTTTTCAATACCTGCTCTCTCATTTATAAAATAATTCAGTCAATATTTCTTTTGCAAGTTATTAGGGAATGAGATAAATTCCTTTCAAATTTTAATTATTGTATGTATGATGCTTATATGTAGTGCACATGTCATGGTATATATTTGAAGACTAAAGATTAAATCTTTGTGAAGTTTATCCCATGCTTTCTCTTTTACCTGGGTTCTAGAGGTGTACACAGTAAGTGATTTCACTGTCTAAGTGATTTCACTGTCTGAGTAGAGTCAAAATATTGTATGTAGATATCTGATGTTTTGTTCTCTCTTAAGAAATCTACTCCTTAAACCTCTTGCACATGAATATCCATAAACTAACTTAGAAGAAGGCACATTGGTGTGAATAAAATGCAGATGAATAACCTAAGATGCACAGATTATGTTGGAAAAAAAAAAAAAAAAAAAAAAAACGCTTTCCTTCAACATACTGACTTCAAAGGTTTAGAGGCCTGGGCATCAACTGGCAATAAAAGAAGATGAATAAAAAAGAGTTAAGATTGATTTACATGTGTATTTGAACACTCAACATACAAATGCTAAATACTGGAATGGGATCAACTGAAGAGAGAAGAGGTTGATGGTGGTTCACGGTTTGAGGTGGTACAGTCTGTCATGGTGGAGAATGGATCATGGTTGGTCACTACATGGTAGCAAGAGGGAGCTAAAACTGTGTGCTCATATATCAAAAGGCTGGTATGAAGAAAGATGTTAGATTGAAGTATGGCTTAGCTATAGTTCTCAAGACCTGATTCTCCACTCCTGCAGGCAACTACCTCCTGCCCACCTCTTACAGGTTCCACAACTTCTCAATGAAGCATCACAAGCTATAGAGCAACCATTCACAAACATACACTTGTGGGAAGCCTTTACATTCAGATCATAATGATCTGTAAAGACTCAACAATGAAAAAGTATATATATATATCATCTTAACAACCAAAACCAACCAAAACCACCCAAACAAGAACAGTTAGAGCATTCATGGGAACCTATGTAAAGTGTGTTGAAATTTTTGTGCTGACAACCAGCTGCACTTACACTTCTTGGTGCTAAGGGTTCAGTCTTTTTCCAAAATGGTCAATGGTGGCTCTGGTTTTAAATATATCTTGTAGGTTTTCAAATATATCTTGTAAGTTAATATATCATTTTTTTTCTGTGAATCTGAATATTGGGAAGTTTGTTTCTTAAAATAAATTTAGTTCATTCTTTTCTAAGCCTGACAATCCCTCAGAGGAGGGGCAGGACTGTAGGGCAATGGAGAGGAGAAAGGGGTATTAAGATTAACACAGAAAAGAAGCCACTACACATAAAGTAGAAGTTTCTCTCCACGAGGGCCACATAGAAGAGACAGAGCATGTGGTTCAGAAGAAATTGATATATGCATGCCATGAAAGTCAGGTTCTACTTAAATGACACATAAAAGCACAGTGTGTGGGCATCAGGAGGTATACAGGATTTTAGCCTAGAACCTGTCCCAGCTCTCTGTCCCCTTTTTTTTCTTGGGAATTGATTTCTTCTTTCTTAATACACTGTTTTAATCACTCTTTATGTGTTCCTGGTCCAAGTCTTTGTTCTGGAAGATTCTTGGAGATTGCAATTGGTATCCCTAGACTCAGTTCTGTGACTATAACCTGGATCACCTAGAATGCTTGCCAAGATGGGGTTCTGGTCATTAGACATATATCCAGAGTATTGAAGTTGTTGGGTAGAGATCAGGTCCTTAAGTAAGAGCTACACTTTGGAAACCCCTGACCCACTGTACCTTTTTCCTGCTAAATGGAGATAAGGCCTCAGGTATCAGTAACAGATACTTATCTTCCATACAGCCTCCATAAATACTAGGTACTGGGATGTGGTAGAAAGGGCATACAGGAAGCCTTGGATCCTTCATGCTGTCCATAATTTTATTACTTGGGCTTTTAGTGCTGAATTTAACAGATTAGAGTCATTTCTGGGGGCTTGTGTTCTATGTGTGTGTGTGTGTGTGTATAAGAGAGAGAGAGAGAGAGAGAGAGAGAGAGAGAGAGAGAGAGAGAGAGAGAGAGAGAGACTGAGGTATGTGGGTTATATAAAATCATCACTCATAAACTTCTCTAAGGATGAATTTGGTTCAATGCACTGACCAAAGTGTTCCATATTCCTTCACTTTTTCTGCTCTTTGTGTGGTAGAATTCATATTCATACAAATAAATACATAAAGAGTACATTTTCACATAACTCTACATACATAGAATGATGGTAATGATAAGAAAATAAAGTAAATGACTAAAGAATGGAGATGGGAAAGTGAAATAATATTTGTGACACTTTGTTGGGCAATACCATTCAAGAAATTTTCAAAGTGATCTGTCAGTAAGTGTGTTGATTCAAGGATGGCAATACAACTTGATAAAATTGAAAACTGAATTCATCAGAGAGAACTACCAGGCCACACGAGTACAAAGGGAGCTGCCACGTAGAACATTTAGCACCATTTGTAAGTAATAAAACAAATTCAGAAAATCCACAACTAACGGAAAAAACCTAAAATGGCAAAAAAAAAAGCAACCCACCCAAATATTACAGCAAATCACAGTACAGTGTTGATAGTGTGGAAAAATTGGCAGGGTTAGAAGACTTCCCTCTTCCATGAATAATTGTGTTTTATATCATTGGACTAAATTCTATCCTGCTGATAGTGGGTTCCATTGTTTAAAAACAGTAGATACAGAATAATTCTGCAAGTGCATTCAGAGGAGCAGGAGATCATCACTGAAGAGAAATTCTTTCCTTTCAGTTTAAAATAGTTCCCACCAGTGTAAGGAGTTTATTCAAATACATTTCATTACATCATCTCTAAAGCATTTTGGTCCAGCAGGGAAAGCAGCTAGACCATGAGTGATTTTTGTGTTCTAAACAAAGCTACTTCCTCTGAGCACCATTCAGAATGTAGACCCTGATGATTCTCATAACACAGTGGGGGAGGAGACTGGATGATGGTGGGAGGAGGGGCAGTTCTGCAGTGTTTTTCTCTTTTATTTTCCATTTTCTTTGTGTAGTGCTCTGAGATAAATATAGCCATATGCAACAAAGAAATTGATCTTACAGCATTCAGTTGCACTCTGATTAAATTCCCCTTACCAATAAATATTGACTCAGCAGTATTCGCTGTTTTCTAAGCTCTTAGACACTAGACTTTGTTTCTGGCATTTGTCCTTAACATAGATCCTCCATTCTCATGAGAAAAAATGATATGATAAACAAAATTATTTAGTTTATTCTAGTCAATGGTTGCATGTCAAACAACTAGACAAATGGTGGTATTGTCAGCTCTCTAGCTACTCAGGTATTAGCAGACATTAGGTTATTGAGGACAGACTCCTGCCTGACCAACAGCTTGTCAAACACAAGAAGTAAATTGTCAGGACTTTGATTACTGCTCAAAATAGTGTGATCTGAGTCCCATTCCTTGTCCTTTGAAGTGATATGGCATTCTAAACCACCCCAAAGATCATCAGATGATAAAAATAAATCCATATCATTGTTTTCCACATTAAGAGTTAATTAATGCAAAGGAGACTGTCAATCTTTTTCCCCAAAAAGCACCCTTCAGGAAAACTTTCCTGAGCTATTAAGAAATTGTAGGGGCTGGAGAGATGGCTCAGTGGTTAAGAGCACTGACTGCTCTTCCAGAGGACCAGGGTTCGATTCCCAGCACCCACATGGCAGCTAACAACTGTCTGTAGTTCCAGTTCCAGGCAAACACCAAGGCAAATAAATAAATAAAGTTTTAAAAAAAAAAAAAAAAAAAAAAAAAAAAAAAAAAAAAAATTAAAAAAAAAAAAAAAAAAAAAAAAAAAAAAAAAAAAAGAAATTGTAAAGATTCTGCCAAAACATGTAAACAGAACATCATTCTCTTTGGCCATTGTTCATTCTCACCTCTGAGAATACTTTTCTTGGCAGTGGTTTCTCTGGGCATGGCACAATCTCACCTTTGAGAGTGTCCCATTTGCCCCTGTAATAAGCCCTGTTTGGCTTTTATTTTGTGTGTGTCTGTATGTCTCATCTCAATTCTTCCAGTGGAGAATACAGGCCTGGTGAGTTAAGAGCAGGATGGAGTGAGAGATCCCAGCAAGGAGTTCCAAAGGAAAACATATTTACAACTTAATTCCTAAGAAGCTGGGATTTGATATGCACTACCTGATAGTCTACTTCTGTTCTTTAGAAATAAAAACTAAGTAAAAAAAATCACTTTTTGGAAGACATTCTAAGATATCCTTTGGAGTGAAGTTTGAACAATAAAATAAAAATGTGGTACCTCAGTTCAAGTAAGACAAAACATTTTGGGAATGTTAAGAGACAAAAATGGATACAATTAAACTTTAAATAATAGAAGTGGATGGAGTATTTCAGTGACTAAAGGCATTTGCAGACATGTGGAATGACCTGAAGTCCATGTCTGGGACTCACATAATTGTAGAAAAGAAATGATTCCAGAACGTCTTTCATTCTCTGACATTGTCAAGCCTATCATAGCATGTGTAAATGTGCACATACATACATCAATCAATACATCTAATAAGTTTTGCAAAGGACTTACTTGAGCAGCCAATGATTGATCCATGAGGGTGTGCTGGTCTGCAGCTGCCTAGGGCCACAGAGGAGGAGCTATGAGGAAGACCTCTATTAGGTGTCTGGGTTTAGCTTTTTGACTACTTTATGTATTGAAGATATTGATTTTCTGTTGAATGCACAGCTAGCAAAGATTTCTCTCCCATCCTGTAGGCTTCTTTTTCACTTGAAAGTTCATATATTTACAGATGGCATAGAAGCAGAAGCAAAATAAAGTCAGAGAACAAAGGGAGCTAACAGGGAGAGGTAAAAGAGCATGGTGAGGTATTCTCAGAGTATACCATAAAAAATGGCCTCATGTAATGCAGTACAATAAATTTAAAGAGAACTATTACTGAATCTAGATACAAAATTCTTCAAAAGGCTTGTGCTAAATCAAATGAGAGTGTGACCATATCACTTAATTCTAATAACTAACTAAATAAACATTTGATACAAAAGGAGATACTTATTGAAGCTCAGAGTTTCCTTGTTTTTATTTCTGTAGCCCTTTGAAACGGTAATGGTATTGTCATGAATTCAAGGCCAACATGAGCAATACAGTAAGTTCCAGGTTAGCCTCACCTACATAGCTAAACCATGTCAAAACAAAACAAAACAAAAAATCCTCAAAACAACCAACAAAAATAGTGTGTAGAAGTACAACAAATAAAATATTTAATAGTTAGGAAGAAAAATATCTAGTTAGTGATTTTGTTTCTAGTATCCTCTTAGACGTTATTTGCTACTTTCTGATTAAACATAAGCTTCATTTTACTCTACACTGAGTTGATATTCAGCTTGATTATACAGGAATCAAAGGTGTTGGAACCTTTTCAATCTCATGGTCCCCAATTAATTATTGTAATATGAGAAGTGGCTCATAAGCAGGAAAGAGCACTTAGTACCTAATTCTGAATTCTCATGCTCACTAAATTATGTTTTCTTTTTCAGCCCTTCTCAACTGAGACACAGTTGCTTCATCTCCCTCCTAACCTCTTTCCCCTTATGGCGTCATAGCTTTTACTAAACTCAGGTTCAGTAGGGATGACCTAGACAAGGAATCTTGAATGGAAGATTATGCCTGACAATATTATTCTGCTCTTCATATAGACACAGTAATGATTAAAGGCCCTGAAACCACTCTCATAAATTAGACATGACCATGTGGATGAGATAGATAGACACTTGTGCCTCATTTTGAAGGTGTTCAGAATAAAAGTTCTAATTCTTAGCTAGTTTTTTACCCTACGAGCAGCATAAAATAAGACGAATGAAACACTCACTAATAAAGAAAAAAAACTGAGAAATAGAGGTGCTGTTTCCCAAAGGTTCTTATTTGGCTGTGTAGTTTTTATGTCATACAGTGATGAGGTAATTCTGATCAGAGTTGAAAAGGAAACAACTGTTCAAGTGAGGGAAAAACACCCTGAAGAGAAGAGAAGAAGATGTCCTGCATTACCTTTCCTGAGCTGTGGCCTCAGTGAGGACATTGACCTCATCTATGCCTTGGGTTAGCAGGTAAAAAAATTGACCTCTCCTAAATGTGCTAAAGCTAAATTATTTAGCATCTAAAAGTCCTGTGAGATGAAAGGCACCATAGAAATGCAAATTTTTATTTTATTATGAAAACCATCAATAGAATAGAAAGTGAAATGCTTTCTTTGATGGCAGCCCAGTTCAGCTGGCTGTCTCAGAGAGCACTGTGCTGCTATGTCAGACACTCACAATATTTAGCCTCGACAGATAATTGTCTATCCTCCCTCCCACTTTGTTTCATTTACTCAGCTTGTGAATTATCTTTGATAGTTTTTTTTCAAGGGTTACCCCCATCATTTTATTGTGACATTCCTCAGCAAATTGAACAAAATAGTTGCCATACATCCCCGACAAGGAGCAATGAATCTTCATTACAGTAATTATATTTTCTGTGGAGGCTTTTTCATAAAAGAGAAATCGGCATTGAGATTTTAAGTTCAAAGGAGAACAAATTGCTAGTGCCAATAACTTCAGCTGAAGCCCAGCTGTTATGTGAGAGCTTTTCTTTTATAAACCTAAAAAATTATTTTTTTTAAGAGGTCTTCTTCCTTGGTGCAAAGGCTAACCTCCATAAAAAGATCTAGAGTAGAAAATACAATCCCTCCAATAAGAAGCAGGAGGCATCAAACCACAAAGGAGGGTAGATTCATTTTGGTCTCTTCATTTGGGCCTCAGGGAGTAAAGAACTTCTCACCCAGCTTCTTTCTTACGGAAATTATATGGACATATGATATTTACTTCAACCTTCCATTTGGAAGGAGGTCTACAGTCTCTGGTGAGTCAATTATTAAAACACGGGAAAAGCCTCAGGGCTTTACTTTGTGATGAATGGGGGTAAGTGAAAAGTGGTCAACATTCACTGAAGCTTATAATTCTTACATCTATTATAAATTATACCAATTTCTACACAGAATCTGTAGGGAATTTACTACAGTCTAAAAAAGGAGTCAATTAAACAATTTTATTTTATTACGTGTGTGTGTGTGTGTGTGTGTGTGTGTGTGTGTGTGAATGTATGTGTGATGGGTATGTGAGTAGAGGTACATACATGCACATGTGTAGAAGTCAGAGGAAACTTTCAGAAATCAGTTGACTCTTTCACCCCTGGGATCCAGAAAGTGAACTCAAGTTCTCAGGATTGCATTTTAAGTACTTTCCCCCACTGCTCCATACAACCAACCTGGGAGTAAACTTTTTTTAAAAAATTGTGTTTATTTATTTGGATAATTGCTAAAGTTTGCATATAAATGGTTCTCAAAGTCCCATGCTATTTTGAAAGCTTATCTAGCCTGTGAATGTTTTAGAAGGTGTTAGAATCTTGAGAAGGAAGAGTGGAGTTGAAGGAAGTGATCACCCTGGGGACTAGCTCCTTCTTACTTCTTGGCCTCCTGGCGGTCATGAGGTGAGCAGCTCTGCTACATTCTCCACAGCATTATCTGCCTGACCACACTGGAATCAGCTGACTCTGTCATGAAAAATCATGAAATCTTGAACAAATATAAAACGTTCCTCCTTTTGAGTTGATCTTGGATTTTGTCACAGTGATGAAAGGATGACAGAGTACACTGTTTAGATTCGGTACTATTTGAGGAACCACAAATAATCTGAGACCTAAGAATCTAGGAAATGAAAAACAAACAAAACAAAACAAACAACAAAAACAAAGAACCTAGGGAAATGAAGAATGGAGATGCCACTGGCAAGTAAACTGAATATTTGAAACTCTGTGATATTAAGTAGATATTTGCTCTCTTAATCATCTTATGTAGATCTTAGGGGCTATTGAAAGCATACAGCTTTGGGTTTGCATTTACATTTATTCATCACCAGAAGTATGAAGTAGGCAAAAGATAGATGCTCTTTAAGCCTTGGTTTCCTCATTGTGTGACCTGTGCTGATGAAATTAACAGTGTTACAGACCTTGATGGCCACTGGTTTGAAGTAAGCTCCAGAATTGGGTCAGATGGACTAGACTAAAAATCAACTAAAGTTACACCAAACCAAGGCTGAGCCATTATCTGACCTCTAAAGTATCAAGATACTTTTAGCGATAAGCTAAAAACTTTTCGGGAGCGGGGGCCCTGTTTTAATTAACATGATGATGAAATTCTCTGTTTTAGTACTTGTAGTTTTAGAAAAAATACAATAAAATGTGATATAAAAACAAAAGGGAGAATAGTGGGAGTGGAAGTGTATGGGTAAGGTCGGGGAGAAGGAGATGGAGAAAAGTAGGGAATGGGTAGAACAATCAAGTAAACCCAGTATATATGGAAATATCATTAGGAAATCTGGTGCTTTGTAAGTTACTTAAAAGTAAAACAAAGTGGGAGAGGGTGCTGGAGATGGCTCAGGGGTTAAGAGCCCTGGCTGTTCTTCCAGAGATCTTGAGATCAATTTCCAGCAACCACATGGTGGCTCACAACCACCTGAAATGAAATTTAGTACTCTCTCCCAGCCTGCAGGGATACATGTAGGCTGAACTCTATGCATAATAAATAAACAAGCAAACAAACAAACAAATCTATCTTAAAAAATAAAATAAAACAAGGCTCATAAATAGAAAGGAAACAAGACATGGGGTACTGGGACTTAGTACTATTGTCTTCCTAAATGGATATGCTCCTCAAACTATCTTCTACATATTCATGTTTCTACACACAGATTAATGCTGCCTTCAACCTTGTCCATACTCTGTAGTAGTCAGCAGTTAATGCAGAGTCTCAAGATCGGTCAAAATGCTAAGAATAAGGTACTGTTGAGTTCTCAACTCTAAGTGGGAGGGACTTCTGTGTCAACTCATCTGAAAGAAGAAAGGAACATTACAAAACAGTGTAATGGAAGGAACTTAAGAGTCAGAGGATAGGAAGAAATGTGATCTTCTGGATGAGACATAATTATTGCATTCAGAACTCATGGTTGCAATGGCAACATACCCAAAATGTTAGCATTTCAACAGGAAGCACTAATGCAACTCAGTAGATTACCAAAAATGAATGGAAAGTACATGAAAGGAAAGAGAAGCCCTGAGTTCAGGTCACTAGAACCCAGGTAAAACTGGATCGATAGCCCATATCTATGATCACATCACTCTTACAGTGAGATGAGTAAAGACCAGGAAAATTCCCACAAGCTCATGGGCCAACTAGCCTCACATAGGAAGTCATGAACTAAAAACCTTGTTTGAAAATGAAATATAAGTACCAGCACATGGCCCCACACACATGCATACATTCAAATACACAAATTGTACAAACAATCAGAACAAGTTTTTATTTCAGGACTTTATACTATAATACACAAATAGACTCAAGCCTTTTTATATGTGTATAATTTTAAGTTAAATTTTCAATGGCTATGACCAAAATACCTGAGTAGGGAAAAAAAAGCTAAAGAGAGAAAAAAATTATTTTATCTTATGTTTTCAGAAGGCTTATTTTATGGTCATTTGGCCTCATATGCCTTGGCATAGCATCACGGTTGTAGGAACATGTGGCACAGGACAGATCAGATGTTCACAGCACTGGCTAGCCTTCCAGTAAAATAAGCCTGTTACTTCATATCCAAAGTCTAGAAAGTTTTGCTTTTAAAATATTTTAATGCATATTATTTTATTCTGTTGAGATTTAAAAGACAGAGTGAAATAGAGGTTAATTGATTTTCAAGAACTCATGAGCAAGTTGGAAAAACTGGGAACAGAGCTGAACTAAGTCCATATGGCAAACATTTCATAGCTAGTATTTGCATCATTCTATTCTGGGTTCTGACTTGGAAAACTAGTATGATGGGAAGATATATTTTATTTATGGTAGTTTTCTAATTTCCATTGTGACTTCTATTCTAGATCTAATTTAGAACAGAATTGACATCTATGGGTTTAATGTGATAATTAGGAATTTGTATTTGTGTGCATGCATATGTGTGAGTGCTTTATCTCTTTAGATTCTATTTTTTAAGCCTGGAATAAAAATAGACAAATAAATAAATTGATACAGGATATAGCTTGACTCTAGTCTATAACAGAGAAACATTTTAAAAAGGAAGACAGAGCTGGCTGATCTATAATTCAAAAATGATGTTGAACTTTTTATTTGTTTATTTTGTTTTGTTTTTTGAGACAGTCTTCCTTTTGTGGCTTTGGAGTCTGTCCTGGAACTCACAGGTAGACCAGGCTGGCCTCAAACTTATAGATCCATCCGCCTCTGTCTCCTAATTGCTGAGAATAAAGATCTGTGCCACCACTACCACTAGCCAGCATTATGATCTTGTGACTGTATAAACTATTTCATGCTATTAGGTATTGTGATGGTTGGTCTGGGTTGCCAAATTGACTGGATTAAGAGATACATAAGGCAACAAAAATATTTGTGTGTTTCCATGAAAGAGTAGGGAGCTGGGGAGTCTGTAGGGATCCCAAGCTTGGTCTGAGTCACCTTAGGAATGTATTGGACATACTTTCTCTCATAAATGCCCACAATAGAATGTGTTGGTCTCCTATTCAGAAAGAACCTGAACATTGCTCCATCTATAGCCAGCTATTCCTTTAGCTTCTCAGAGATCATATCTGAGTTTCAGATAATAATTTCATGACTCCAGAAGTAGAAAAGGAGTAGGACAATGGGAAGGAGAAGAAGAAGGAGGAATACCCAGGTTAAGAGACGAGGATGAAGAAGGTGGGAAGGAATGTCAGGAAAGATGATAATAAGGACGGAAAGGAAGAAGAACACCAAAAAAAAAAAAAAAAAAGAGTTTGGGCATCAGGAGGAGAAGAAAGGAGGGGAAAACAAAAGACAGAAGGGGGAAAGAGAAAGACTCATATTTAGCATCTAGGTTTTGAGTCATAACGCAAATGTTGTGTTAGCTGAAGCTCCCAGATGGCATTTGAGTCAATGGTTAACTTCACTTCCTTATTTTGGGGGTGTGTTTATTTGATAGGGCACAGGCCAGTGCAAGAGCTGGCAGGGTGTCTTATTTGATAACACTGATATCAAGCAACCTCTGCTATTGCAAATTCATGGCTGTGGGAGCTGCAGTTGCTGCAACCTCAGGCTGTGGGCCAGGAGATTGGATTCCAAAGCTTAGGCTTTCTATCTCTGATCTTGGCTGCTAGATGAAGGGACAGCTCAGTGAGGCATGCTATGCTGGGTCTCAGGCCTGTGTAGAGTTATTAAATCATTGCACCTTCAGTTTTAGCTTTCTTCTTTGTAGCATGATCTTCTTTGCAAAATAAAATAAAACTTTTTATACCCAATAAGGAAAAATGAAGGTAGATTGTGACTGCAGAGTAAACGAACTTTCTGACTGTTAACTGCCAATGCTATCAAAAGCACAGGTAATAGATCCTACAGAGGTTACTCACAATTGCTAATGTCTCTGGCTCAACCTTGAAAAGTAGCGAAGCAGCACCTTGATTATTTGGGCATCTCTGGAGAAAAATATGATGATAAAATTCCTTTATGTCCTGGACCTGCCACTTGTAAGCTATATACAGCAAATCATGTTACAATAGACTTAAGCTTCTTTAACTGTTCAGAATTTGTGACAAGCAAAAATTATACCAATGCACATATACATACCACATACATATATGTGCACACTTAACTCAAAGTATAAAATCTGTTATAATGGGAACTAGGTGGGAAGTCCTGGTTTATTTGCCAGTGAGGGCTTTCTATTCCTTATACTATGCTAAACCCTATGCCCTGTTGTTCTGTTTCCTGAATTCTTCTGACTGGTTTCAGCACCCAGGAGCAATATCACAAAACTGGGCATTAAGTAGAAAGAGCTAACCATCTCTCCTCTTCGTGTCTATATTCAGTTGTCCTGAGCCATGCCCATGCCTACTCAGTGCTCCAGCTCCCTGTGGGGCCCTGACACCTACCCCAGGAATAACCTCTGTTCCCTTCCCTTGAGGTGAAGGAGGAACTAGAGACTGATTTCTGCCATTGCTGACCTCTGGTCTCCTCACTGTTCATACTGGCTTTGGAATGCATCCATAATCTATGTAGGTCAATCCTGTGTAAAACCATCATCGTGCCCTCTGGGTGGTTTATTTCTGCTTGCAGAAGATGCAGATCCACTGAGATGAAGTGGAGAGGAGGTGCTGGGTGGCCTAGACCAAACACTAGGAGAAAAGTGACTGGGCTCAGAGAGCCTGACATGCTGAGATTAAAATGATTACGGCAAAATGAGGTCATTAGGACTAGACTGAATCTAGTGCTCCTGGTGTCTGAAATAAAAAGAGGTGATTAAGACATTGCCGGGAGAAAATAGTTGACTGTGGACCAACCCTGCTGAAACTTTGATATCAGACTTCCTGGCTCCAAGACTGAGAGAAGATAGGTTTGTGTTGTTTAAGCTGCGCTTCTCTATGCTGTGGGACTTTGTTAGGACTGCCCCAGACAACCAAGACCTTTGGTTTGTGTACAAAGAACTCATACTCTTTAGTAGGCCAGTAGGAAGCATCAGAAGAGAAAGGCATGGATTCTAGTTCCCAAGCCCCTTGAAAAAAAGTTCTGAGAGGACAAATCCTGATTTTTTTTTCTCCCTGTGTTTCATAGGGAGATTCCACTAGGGTAGTTGTTAGAATCCGCTTCATAGAGAGCTGCCTTTCAGACCACAAGAACCTCTTTCACTTCTCTTATATGCACTAGACTACATTTCAGTAGCAGAAGTGTATTATAACAGCCAAATCAGTCAAGGTTAAGTCAAAGTCAAGATTAGTTCTGTTGAACATACTATTTCCTATGTTACTAATGCCTGGTCTCTTACAGTGAAGCATTCTACTTCTCTGTCTTGTGTTCTTAGAAAAGAAAACATTACACACTTGTGACGGTTAGTTAGTAGAATCATCCAGTGAGGTAATCATTCCTGGCTGTGTATTAGGAAAGGAATGTGATTTAAACATCATGCAAGCCAAAGTAGAGCTCTGTGAACTGGAAATCTAGCTCTAAAAGCATCTTCTGGGAGTCATGTCTCATACCAGCAACAAGGGGGGAAAAAGATGTGGAAAGACTAGTCTTGGAGTGCAGAGGCTCCCTGTGTGCTTCTTGTACTTACAGAGCATCCAGGAATCATTAGAGAAGGATGATTCTAGAACATGTGCCAAAGACTCTGGCTTAGACAGGGATATCCAGGTGTTCTGCCTACTGGGGGAGAAGATGAAATCAGGTTTGCTTATCATCACTATCATCTGCTCTACTGGAGTCTGGGGCACTCGATTGATGAATTTCAAGTCTTGATCACATTCTTTACTTCTAAAATAAGGTTATAGAACTTTATAGGTGTTTTTAAACACTTGCATTCCACTAAATGCCAAAATTTCTCTGTGCTGTCTGAGGTGGGTAGTGAGAGAATGGAGGTTATAGGAGCTTCTATAAGCTGCTCTTTCTTGACTCAGGGAGCCTTAACATTTAGATTTAACCATATGATTAAATGGAGTCACATTTAGAGGAGTTAAGGGTTAGTGCTTTACTTGTGAACTTTTGGAGACACCTCAGTTTAGAAGACACATCCTCTGCTCTATCTATTTGTTTTAACCCATTGAGGTTTGGGTTGAATTGTATTCAGAGATAAAGCATTGATAAATTAGAATGTCACACAGCCTCCATGTGAAATGAGTATTCTACTTTCTTATTAGTCTCAGAAGGTAGAGAAATACATCTAATAGAGTTGAGCTGCATCCAGACTTCAGGGCTGCTCTCCAGAAACAAAGAGGGCACTTGCATCTCTTGTCTAGATAGTTACACCCTGATGATGCCCAGATGTCCAGTGGGCTATGACAGCTTGCCTGCACTTAAAGACCATGCCTAAGTTTTCCCTTCAAGGCTGTGGGAGAAAACACTCTCAGCATTTTATCACTTGGCAAGAGAAGAAGGATGACTCTACTTGGTCTTGGCTTTTTGTTCCTCTTACATAACTGTTTCTTACATTTTGAAAGAATTATCAGGAAATGTGTCCACTTAAGGACTGAACATACAGCTAAGTTGATCCTCTAATTGGCTGTGTGATCAGAGCCCATAGGGGTGCATTATCTGAAACGTTCTTCCAAATTACAGTGTAAATAAGATCTGGTTATGAGAATTAAAAGTGGATTATAAGCATACTCATGGAAGATCTGCCCTCAAAAGGTGACATCTGTTGTGACTTCCAAGCTTGACCTACAACAAAATGGACTGGACATAAGAATTAACAATAATATATGTTCCTCAACATTCCCATTTTCATAATGAATTTTTTCTGGTCAGAGTTGAATTAGGACATAACATACCTTTTCTTATTATTCTCTGTTTTTACAGAGTGATAAACAAAAGAAGCAAGAGACATAAGAGTCTCCTGCAAGACCAGGCAGCTTTTCTCAGAAGTATCCTATCTTCTGGAACTGGAGAGAAACTCATCTAGAAATAGGTAGTGAAGTACATTAGACAGAAACTGGAGATGCCATCTTAAGATTCAGTCTCTACTGTCTTGAAATTATGTCAAATTAAACACAAGCATCTATAGCCATTTACAACTTTTGGGTTAGACTTTGATATTGTCCTTACCAGTGATTCTGGTATGTTCTTCTAAGTCACAAGGTGGACAAGACCTCTGTACTGGTTTGCTGACTGACTCATGGGTGGTAGCTGATAAGATAAGGGATGCAGGAGGAAAAGAGTCAGTATACAGAAGTACAAAGACTAGCTTCCTGCTCAAGCCTAACAATACTGACTCTGCCACACAGCATCTGAAGAATGTTAAATAGACAATAGAATCCCCTAACAACTTCCGGGAGATGAAAGGTTGTGCTTTGGGTTATCTAATGTGCAAAAATATAGAATATTTCATAATGGTCAGCTTCTGACCTTCTGTTTTCAGATTAAATGTTTTCTTTTTCAGTTAGCATGTTTTTTTATGATGTTTCCCCCACCTCAAACTCCTTCCAGATCTTCCCACAGTCCAAGTACACACTTTCTCTCTCTCTCTCTCTCTCTCTCTCTCTCTCTCTCTCTCTCTCTCATTCTCTCTCTCTCTCCCCTCTCTCTCTCCTCCCTCGCTCTTTCTCTCTTTGCGTGTATATGTATGTCAAAATACACACATTCTTCAAATCCCAGGAAAGACATAAAAATTACTCTCTTACTCAGTCCTTCTGCTACAGCATGAAACTCTGTTCCATTGACAGGTTTCTTTCTAGTTTCTTGTTGGCCACAATAGATATTCATTTTCAAGTGCTTTATATTAGCACCTCTTTTGTTTGAAATATATTTGTTTGCTTCCTTAGTAATTTAACCATAGACTAAGTAAAGTGACATTGAAGTAACAGGGTGATTTTTATCAAAAACCTAACCCATTGTAAAATGAGTTAATCACTTAGACATTTCTTAACAGATTTGGTTTCTAGTAAGTCTCTCATTTTGTTCTTTGTATTTTGTGTCATGCCTGATCCAATATCTCTCATTGACTGACAATGCAGTGCCATAACTTAGGTAACAAAATAGTAGCAGAGACAAGAACTAGGTCCCAGCTACTCAGAAACATTAAATATGGCAGGGAAGGGAGATACTGATATATACATACCAGTAGAGAAATGTGATGGTCTGCAAGGTGGAGACAAATGACTTTGTTATATAGAACAGTAGATACGATTTTGGTATCCATGGTTTAAGCTGCAGGACCATGAGAATAACTATTCCATCATAAGATCAAATTTATTCCAAGAGCATCATTCAGTTACGTATTATGCGGGTGTGTAGGGGAAGATGCATATGCCTTGATGTGCGACTGGAAGTAAGAGAACACTCTTAGGTATCAGCCCTTACCTTTTACTTTACTTAAGGCAGTGTCTCTTATTTCCAGCTCTGTAGGTCAGGGTATCTGGCCTGTTAACATCTGGGGATTTTCCTGTCCTCACCTCCTATTTCATAGTTTGGGTACCGGGATTACCATCATTCACTGCGGTGCACCTGGGTTCTGCAGATAGAACTCAGGTCCTCAAGTATGTATGTCAAATGCTTTATACACTGAGACATTATCTTAGCCCCAGTTAGGTTTCATACACTTCCTCCAGTGTTGAGATTTTGAAAATATAAGTCATAAATGGCAATTCCAAGATAAAACTAGAATTTCAATAAAAATTAATCTCAGTTGTCATTTCTATGTAATTATCTATTTTTATATGATAGACACTTTCAAACTTCCATGTGTGGATTCTAAAATTTTAATTGTTCTAATGGCTGTACATTATAAACAGGTCTGCAGAACAACACTGGTAGACTAAAACAGTGGAATGTTCTAGGTGCTTGAAAATTAAAACTCAAAGCAAGGTTAGACTTGACAAAAGGGCAGGCCTTATAGCCACAGGTCATTATTATATGCAAGTTTCCATTTTTTTCCTGTAGAATTTAGAAAGCTGACAATTTACCAGAGCATGTTGTCCTATCGCAAAAACAGGTGTCAGGTAAGTAAAAATTATGGTAGATTGGAATTGGAAGCAATTGTTTGAGTTAACTTTAAGATTCACACATGTACTCATTCATAAGTGGATTTTAGACATAAAACAAAGGGTATCCAGGCTACAATCCACGTTCCCCAAGCAACTAGGTAACAGGAGAAACTTAAGAGAGATATTCATGGATTTCCCTGGGAAGGAAAAATAGAGAAGATCTCCTGAGTAAATTGGGATTATATTGGGGGGGGCAAGCAAGGGGAGGTGGGAAGAAATCATGAGAGAAGATGGTTAAATGGGAAGAACAACAGGAAGAACAAAGAAATAGATATCTTGACAGAGGGAGCCATTGTGGGGTTAGAGAAAAATCTGATGCTAAAGAAACATCCAAAAACCCACAAGATGTCCCTGGCTAGGGCTCCAAGCCCCTGTGTTATGTTTCTGGCTTGGCCTTTCTAGCCTAGCCCTGAGGTTCTGATACCAAGCAATAGTAGAGAGGGTACCTAAACAGGACTTCCCCTATAATCAAATGAATAACCACCCTAAGTGTCCTTATAGAACCTTCATCCAGCAATGGATAGAGGCAGAAGCAGAGATCCATAGCTAAGCACCAGGTCAAGCTCCTGGTCCAGCTGGGGAGAGAGAGAGAGAGAGAGAGAGAGAGAGAGAGAGAGAGAGAGAGAGGAGAGAGTATGAGTGAAGGGATCAGGATCATGAGTAGACCTACAGAGATGGCTGACTGGAGCTATTGGAAGCTCACTGACACTGAAATAATCACTGAGGAACCTTCATGGAAAGGAACTAAACCCTCTGAATGTATGTGAGAGTCAAAAGGCATGGGTAGTTTGTGGAGCTTCTTGCAGTTGGACCAGAGTTTATTTCTGGTGCATGAACTGGCTCCCAGTAGCCCATTCCCTACAGAGGAACAACTTACTCATCCTTAATACTCAGGGGAGGGACTCGGACCTACCGCAACTGGATATACCAGACTGAACTGACCCACCTTAGGTTTCCTTGCCCTCCCCAGGGAATGGATGAGGGGACAGGATGGTGGGGGCTGAGGGAGAACTGGGAGGAATAGAGGGAGGGGGAGCAGTGGTATGCATGAAAAAAATCTTTTAAAATTAAAAAAGGAAAGAGGTCACACAAAAATTGGGAGTTTCAGTTTTCTACCCTATTTTAATTTTGAAGGCACTAGAAAAACTCTTCAAAGTTATTGTAAGTTGGAACTGATGTTATTGTACCCATCTGCCTCTATTTGGGAGAACAGGAGGTTTTTATTTTTGTTTTTGTTTTTTAACATATATACTTAAGGAACTTCCCTTTCTGCTTTTGGCTCAGGTTGTTCAGAGAGAGACCTGAGATGAACATTTCTAACAGTTCACTGGTATCACCTCTTTGCTGTCACACTGGAAATATCTGAGTGACAGAGTCCAGAGACTGTGGGGACTGAGATTACTTTCTGAGCTAACCTAGGGAAGTCAGGCACCTGGTTTTGTGCAAACCCACCCACTGAGATACTACACTGTTAAACATTTCCTGCTGATTAGATTTTAATTAACTCAAAACATAGAGTTGAGGCGAGAGCACTGTGGAGCGGAATCCAAAATGCTATTTGAGGCAGAAGACCTGCATTTGACTGCTTCTGTCAAATAAAGCCAATATCAACAAGTATTTCTTCTCAAAAACAAATGGAAACTTTATCTCTGAAAATTTTTTTCCCAAAAATCTTGGTTTAGTCTATCTTAAATTGTGATAGAATACAAAAGCAATACTATATTTGATGTAGTTGTATTTTTCTAACAAGTAGTACTTTGTTAAAAAAAAGTATATATACACACTAATGCTACTTATGTAGACACATATGTGTACAGAAATAATGAATGCTAAGTGGATGACAAATAATAGGTAGTTACAGAGAGATAATCAATAGATCGATAAACAAATTTAGGTAATCATATAAAGAGTAAGTAGACGGGTAATCATTATAAAATTAATTTCTCAATTTCCTTATGTGTCTATGTCAAACTACTGGGTAAAGTTTAAAGCTACAAACATACTGAGTCATAGTTTTGAGTTTTTGTCTTTCAATGCTTGGGAGGAGCTATTGGGTGTATAGTTTCAGTTCCACTGGAGTTTTTGTCTCCTTTGTTTTTTCTTGCTGGAAAAGAGGAGAAGAGAAAAAGAGCTAAGAGGCTAATGTACAAAATACATGGGCTACCTTTGTCATTTGAGTTTTCTGAAAAAAGAGGCTGAGGCAAAAGCTAAGAGGTTTGAGAACTGGTTGGGACAAGAAGAACAGGGAATAAGACTGCAGAAAGGTAATTGTGACAGTTCTCACTGCTTTCTGGATCCTCAAGAGTCTGGGGGCTCTTTGTTGAATCAGTGGGGTGGGGCTTGTGCAGACTATACACAGTAGCGATTGAGCAAAGCTTAAGCTGTCTGCACATGGGGATGGGCTTGTGCTGTTTATGTACAGAGTGTTT
Organism: Sigmodon hispidus; assembly: GCA_004025045.1. Classification (NCBI taxonomy): domain Eukaryota; kingdom Metazoa; phylum Chordata; class Mammalia; order Rodentia; family Cricetidae; genus Sigmodon; species Sigmodon hispidus. The sequence continues at coordinate 66,609 of PVIH01000034.1, forward strand.
GAGTGGGAATTGTGCAGGGTATCTCTGTTAACTGAGGCATAGTAGAGATGCTCATCTTTGGGCTTCAGTGATCAGAAGTGCTAGATACTAGAAAGAAGAGTTCTGCTCTGAAGTGGGTATCATACTATATTATTCAGTGACAAAGCAAACCTTTGGTGTGTAGGTAAGCATTATGCCCATGCTCTTATTTCCAAATATTCTTATCATAGTCACACACAGAGGAAAGTGTCATGCTCCTCAGAACTATGATGTCCTTGAATCTGTCTATATGGGAGATCTACTGGTTTTCCCGTAGTATCTGTGTCTGTTTTCTGATTTATTTACATCTGGGCAAATTAGACCACTCCAAGACACTCCCATTGGTTGACATGCATTATGGTAAAGGAGAAAATGGAGGTGTGCAACCCTGGTTCTCTATCCAGAGCGACATGCTGCTTGTGTACAAGAACAATACTGTGGCCAAGCACAGAGCTCTTAGCAGGAAAGTCCATCAACTGAACCAGTGGGCACCAGCCCTAGGCTCTGCTCTGTGGCACTAATTGCCATGATATCATCAGTAATCAGGTGAAGAAGATGATTATTTATGAGAAGACTGCATCTATACTATGGTTGTGATCTTGGAAGGTTATAAAAAATAGCCTGGGGGATAATTAAGTAGTTTTCTCAACCTACTGGCCAAGTGTGTAAACACAGAACCCTGCAGATACTGTATTGAGAATATATGTACTTGTAACTCACCCATCTTGGATGTTAGAGCTCTTTCTTTTGTTCTAAATCATTAGATCTGTATAATTCCTATGGTCACGGAGCCTCAGTTCTCTCTTGTATGCAAGAAGATTATATTAACAGTTCCTATATCTCTTGTCATGAGAAAATTAAAATAAGACTGAATTACTAAAGTCATCTTGTTGTAGTAATTTATTCCCGACCCGTTTTCGGTCAGGGAGGTTTGTGACCTGGTGCGCACAGTGGCGGTTTGGACCCTGGTCGGCGCACCTCTGCTTTTGTCCCACAAAGAAATGAATCAGACGCTTATATTGCTTCATACTGTTTGGCCCATATCTTAAGCACATTACTAGCTAGCTCTTTCATCTTAATTCTACCCATTTCTATTAATCTGTCCACCACATGGCTCAGCTTGTGGCTGGTCAGTACCTCTTACATGTCTGTTCCTCTTTGGGGTTGCATGGAGACTGGCTAACTCCACCCTTTCCTACCTGCCTGCCCTCTGATTCTCCACCCACTTCTATGGTGCTGTACATAGGCCAAATCAGTTACTTTATTTACAGCATACAGAACATTCCACCACATTTCCTCTTTTCTGTCTAATTAAAAAGGAAGGTTTCAATTTCCATATAGCAAAATTACAACAGAACAACTCTCAGCAGAAATTACAGTCACAATATCCAGTCTATTTGTATTCCAAAATTAAAGAGAATATTCCATTATCTACCTTATCATTGTGAGTCTAAAGTTTCATATCTAATATACCTTTTAAACTAAAAAGAACTATACCTACAATTATTAAACCTTCAGCCACATCAAAGACCACAGAAGGATATAATATCTAAATAAACAGGAAGTGCAAGCAACTTCCAAAGTCTAGAAAATGACAGAGATGACCCATGTCTGCCTGGACAGTCACCCAAAGTTCCTTTATAACATTGGGGCATTCATCTTCAGCCTTTATGGCCCAAAGTCTCTTTCATATCTTTCAGTGATGCAGGAAATCTGACACAGTCCATCAGTCGCTTCTCCTTGTGTCCAGAAGGATGCCTGGCAATATTTTCTGCAAAGCAGGAACCTGAAGGACCATCTCAGCTTGTTCTGCCAAAGTTCAGAGGTCACTTTCCTATGGTACCTGAATGTCCAGTTTATACAGCATACTATCAAGCAGTCAATACCAGAACAGTTTCTTGTCCAGTGGCTATTGCCACAAAGTAAATTCCACATGAAGTTTCTTCAATGCCCATCCTTTTCCTGAAATGTATTGGTGCTGCCAGGAGCAGACCTGTCTCACTGTCCATAAAAGTCTTTAAGTTTTTAAAATAATTTAAATGTCATATTCTGCATGCGTTTGAAGTGTTTGAAGACTACCTATCTAACTGAAATATATCTTTGCATACCCACAAAAACCTAACTAACATGACTACAAGTTTGGTTATTATAGATGACTATTAATCTGCATTTCTCAATTATACATTACAATTTTAAATGAGTTACATCAGCATCATACCTTAATCAAGAGTAGAAAAATCCATACAGCATAACAAAATTGACCCTAAGTTTATATCAATGAGTCAAAATCCACTTATCTTTTCTAATCATTCCTATATCATATCCTCCTCCCTTTTTTTTTAAAGATTGACTATGACCATTAACCATTTATAATGAAAACAAACATTAATAAGTAATATTTTTGGGAAATTGGATGAAGCTTTCTTTCTTTTACTGCTTCATGCTGTCAAAGGACGTTGATGTCATGGGGTTTTGAAGCTGGATCATCTCAACTGGCTTCTTGGAAGCTGAGAATGTTCATTCAGGTGGCCTTAGCAAATGGAACCACATTTGCCTAGAACCAATCCACAGGTGTTGATCTTCTGTGGAGAGAAAAGCAGAAACTCTTTTCCCAAGTAACATTTTCTTATAAACAGATTTTAAAGTCAAGACATCTTTAAAATATAAGTATTGGTTTAACTTAGCAGCCTTAGCAATCAATTGTCTCTCTGCAACTAGGTCATTAAAAGTTAAAAAATTAAAACAAAATGCAATAACCATAATCCAGACACTCTGTTTATCTGCCATCTTTCGTGGCTTTTTTATCTTTATTTCCTTATTTCTCTTTCTTAAAGGGCTATCTTTATCCCCTTTTTTTCTTTCTCTTTCTCTATCTCTGAAGCCTATGCATATTTTACATACATTGTACCCGTTTAGAGGTTTTGAGATTCTAAATCTGTTTTATTGAGAATTCTTAATCATTTTTTAACTCAAAGAGCTTTTAAAAGGTGGGTATCACTTTAATTGCTGACTCTGCCCCTTTTGGCTGTGTTTCAATATGGCAGAGGAGCCTGCTGCTGAAACCAGAGTGGACTGAGAAAATGCTTCTACTAGAAAAACCTTTTTTAACTGTTTCCTTTCTGTTCAGTATAAGCAGAAACCTTAAATGAATCACACTTATGCCAAGCCTTTCGCGAAATGTATGAGTTTAAGCTGTGTGCCACGGACGCACCATTTGTAAATTCCTGCCTGAACACCACGCTATCTCTGTACCATAAATCAATTCAAATACACAATTCAGAAAGCCGCTTTTAGCTCTGGTTCAGTGATCTAGAATGCTCTTTAAGCTTTATAAACTTTCTCAGGCTTTATGCAGGTGTTTGGCCCAACGTTGGGAAGCCATCTGTTGTAGTAAGTTTTTCCCGGCCCGTTTTGGGTCCGGGAGGTTTGTGACCATGCGCAAGTGATGGCAGTTTGGAACCTGGTTCACGGCAGCTTTGTCCCCCAAAGAAATGAATCACACGCTTATATCCTTTACACTGTTTGGCCCATATCTTAAGCACATTACTAGCTAGCTCTTTCATCTTAAATCAACCCATTTCTATTAATCTTCCCGCCACGTGGCTTAGCCTGTGGCTCAGCCCCATACCTCAACATGTTCCTCCTTTGGGTCAGATGGAGACTGACTAACTCCACCCTTTCCTACCTGCCTGCCCTCTGATTCTCCACTCACTTCTATGGTGCTGTACATAGGCCAAATCAGTTACTTTATTTACAGCATACAGAACATTCCACCACATCATCTAATTAGATATTCTGTGTTTTATTCTTTTTCCTATAACAAAGAAAATGTTGTCTCAAAAGAAAGTGTGGCTTTCCTCCAGTTTGTGAAATTGTAGTTAAGAAATTTCAAGTATTTCCCACCTGGAAGCATTACTGGAATGGAAGGAATAGCATCTCGATGTTAATTTCTAGGGAGTGAAGATAGGAGGGAATTATGAGTTTATAGGTGAGGGTTCTTTCCTAGGACTGGGACTGTGGTTTCTAATAATCATGGTAGCATTCAGGCTTCAGTATTGATTGTGGTAGACTATCTTTGCTGCCTTTTGCTTCTCCGTCTAGCAGGTTTCCAATCCTGGGTTTCTTTTTGCCTAGGATGAGCTGAAAACACAGAGGCACCATATTCATTGCAGGGTACCATTTCAGTGGGCACAGTGGTCTGGGGGCCTTGGCTTGAGGTTGACCACTGTACATCATTGCATAGAATTAAGGATGGCCAGTCCCATGGGGTTGACAGAAGGCAATGACTCTTTTGTGGCTAGCCTACAGTGCAAGTCAGCTCTTTATCTTGTTTCTTGTCCAATTTCCTCCCAGCATAATTGTTCAGAAGTTATTTACCATTCAGTGAGACACAAGGTAATGATGGAGTTCTTAGATCCAGACAAAATAAGTCAGGGTTCTTTTTCTTTACTTAATTTAGTTGTTGCTGTTATTTTCAATTAAATTATAAGTTAATGAATAGTTTTGGAGGTGTATGTTTCTTTTATCTGATTGTTGCATTGATATAACTCTTGAAAATTTACCAGAGGCTAATTAGGATAAAGGCTTTATAGTAAAGAGACACAAGGCAGGCCTTATAGTAAAGCCTATAATCCCAACTACTAAGACATTTATGCAGAGTGGGGGAAAAAGAGGTCTCAGGTCTCCGGACTAAAGAATGAAATCAAGGCTGAGCTACCTAATTTAACTTGTTTTTTATGCTAAGAAAATAGTTCAATGGTAACATAAATTTACATGGCATATGACATGATCTCAATTCAATATATATTTATATACATATATATTCAGTATTTATATATATATATGAAAGAGAGTGAGACAGACAGACAGAAAGAAGAAATATACAAAGAAAAAAAAAGAAGAAAGAGGGATGAGATATAGGATTTTAAATTTCGGAGACTAAGGAAAAAAAATGGGAATACCAAAATGAGATTGTAAGTGGAACATTTAGTACTAGGATAGTTAGACTAAATAGAGTTTGATCTTTAAAAAGTAAGCATTAATACTTATGGTATCTCAGAAAAAGGGTTTGCTATTTCTTTCAGGTCCAGTTGAATAGGCCATGGGTGGATGCCCCATTATTAGAGACAGCATGCCTCTTGTTAACTTCTTTATGATCCTGAATGAGGAGGATTTGCTGAAGTGCCCCAGGACATGCAAACACTATAAGACTATAGACATAGGGTTTTAATTATATTCTTTGTACACACTCAACATCCATTTGAATTACGACCCATATATATGGACTCATATATATATATGGTTTACTATATTTAACAATTATATATTTTATTGTTTTGAATACTTGCCTATAGTCACTGTTCCATTTTATAATTTATATTATTTGAGCCATTTAAAGTGCTTATAAATTATGAATCATAGGACTTAGTGTTAATTAAAACTCTGAGAAATGTAACTGTAATAGTTGAGGATGCAGACACATGCCCACTTGTTTTGAATGGGTTAGCATCACAGTACACAGTAAGATATCAATGAATGTTAGTCAACATAGTGGTCATTCATCTGCCTGTACTCTGGTGCTCTCATGTGGACTTGAATTGGGTGATACTTGGTAACACTTAACTCTCAAATATTGTCTAAGATTCATAAATTCATAAGTAATTTCCTCTGATATTAAAAATATAGGAAGTTGAAACAAATATGGCAGACTAGTGAACCACATATGAGCTTCCCCTGATATCATAGAAGGCAGGAGTTGGGCCTTCAGGCTTTCCCAGGTAGGCTCAAGGGCTAGTGTCCTTTTCGGAGAGGAGAGAGTCATTACCATTGTGTCTCTCACCAATTCCAGCAGACCAAATCTTGTAGTGTCTCACAAAATGCCTGTTGGATTTTCTCTTTCCTGCCACACATTTGTTGGGTGACACTGATTGACATTTATAGTCCATTTGCTCTCATTAGTACCTGCCACCCTCTTGGTTAACCTTAGTCGTCATTCCCTGCAGTCATGACTTGAAGTCTGAGAAGCAGGGACCCACTAGGTTCATCATCTGTTCCTTGCATCTGAAAGGCTGACATGATTTTATCCCCTTCTCATACACATGCTATATCTCCATTCATACACACACACACACACACACACACACACACACACACACACACACACATACATATACAGTCAAAGAGAAAATTCTTGAACCATTCTTTTGACCTATGGAGCCACCTGCTTTCAGAAAAAAAAAAAAAAAGTAATCTTGGAGGTAGAGAAAGAAGCGCCATAGGATTCCAAGCACCAAGTTTGACTCACACACTCTGAGTCACCAGGCCCACTCTCTCCACAGCATAAGCCAAGCTGTGTAAAAAGCCCATCCATCCATTATCATCCATTATCAGATGGAAGGCATCCAGACCCCTAGTGAGAAATTGGAAAGTGCTAATGTCCACATGGGGAAAATTATTGACCATGAACTGAGAAAAAAAATTCTCCTCCCCCCTGTGATTAGAATGACTAATTAGATCAACATGAAATTAAAATGGTTGCAAGACTGAAACATTTGAGGAAGAATCTCTTAAAGTTCGTTTTTCATCACTGAGCTGAGACTAAATTATGCTGTCAAAGTGCCATATTATTTCAAATTAGCCAAATTAATTAATCTAACTCAGTCCTTGGCTATATTAATCATCTGTTTTAGAATTTTATTAGAGAAAGGACGTGACTTTCCCAGTTTAGTGCACATAGATGAACTTTCCTGGCAGGTAGTGTTTCTTCTATTCAAGGCTGGCTAAAATCTAGGCAATAATTGGATTCTGTCAAATATGCTTATATTAAAATTTTAATTTTTTGATTGATATAATTAAAGATTTAATACAAATCTCAAGTTTCTTATTTTTAATATTTATATTTATTATCTTTACATTATGGGTATATGTGTATGTCTGTATATGGCCTGTGCATATGACTGCAGTGCCTTTCAGTTCTGACTCTCAAGAACTGGGCATTAGATACACTGGAGTTAGAGGAATGGGTCAGTATGAGCTGACCAATGTGGTTGCTGGGAACTAAACTTGGATCCTTTCCAGCAACCATGGTCCTATTTTTGCTTGCTTTTGAAAATCTATCTATCTATATTTTTTTTTCCAGTAAGATTACAGGGAATAGATCACTGCCCACTCTTTCTTCTTGACACTCAAACGTGATAAGAAGATTGTTTCACAGTGATGCAGAGTTTATGATGGTTCTCTTTGAAACATCAGAAATTTCTACTAGAGTTATTCATAGCCACAGTTACCTCTCTCCTCTCTATCAATGTCCACTGATGCAGAGTCCCTGCACTGGTAAGGAAGGAAAGTAATCAGTCAGCCTACCTCCTGTCATAGCACGGTCTCTGAGGGACTCAAGATGATCGACTTTTCTGTGCACACCCCATTTAAACTCTGATTAATTTCACATACTCTTCAGAAAGTGTTCATGAAAACAGGTAGACCAGGCTTCATGCTAAACCATCTCCTCTTCGTGTCATTGGTTCCCTTCTTACTCTTAAAAAAGTTGTAATTTTGCACTTTTGAGATGGAGCCTCTATCTGTTACCTAGGTTGATGTTTATCTGTGGGTTCAAGTGATCCTCCTTCTGCAGCTTCTTAAGTATCTGTGGTCATGGATGTGTACCAATTTGACTAGCTGTCAGATCCTTAGAGATTTGAAAATCAAGTCATTTTTCCCATCACTGGGACAGCATGCTTTTGTTAATAAATTTACAAAGAAGACCTTATTTAGGCACATAATTTTAAAGATTTGAGTCATGATAAATTGGCACTGTGATGGTACCATGTGTATGTGTGGCAAATGAAGTGTGTTCATTTAAAGATGCCTGGGAAGGATGGATGGGGAGAACAGAGATATAGATAGATGTAGAGTGATGAAGGGAGTTCCAAAACAGGGGTTACTCTATGTAATGGTCCCTACAAAGTTTTGCTTTTTGTTTTACTTCGTTTTACTATCCTCTCTCCCTAAATGCTCTAGCACTTTTTAGTAGCACTTTAGGGCTGGTAGCCAAGCCTTCAAAACATGATCTTTTAGGGGCTTTTTAAGATTCAAAGATTAAACCATAAAGAAACGTTTAAGTTCTTACTGATTTCATGACCAGAAGAGATAATAGAAAAGGGGAACACTCCTCCATTGTTGGTGGGAGTGTAAACTTGTTCAGCCACTCTGGAATGCAGTATAGAGGCTTCTCAGAAAACTGGGGATCAATCTCCCCAAGCATCCAGCAGTACCACTATTGAACATATACCCTAAAGATGCACATTTGAATGCCAAAAGCATTAGCTCAACTATGTTCATAGCAGCATTATTTGTGATAGCAAGAACCTGGAAACAACCTAGATGCCCCTCAACCGAAGAATGGATTAACAAACTGTGGTACATCTACACAATAAAGTACTATGCAGCAGAAAAAAAAAGATATACTAAAATTTGCTGGCAAATAGATGGATTTGGAGAATATCCTCCTGAGCAAAGTATCACAAACCCATAAGAAGGGGATGAACTCACTCATTAGTGGACCTTAAGCAAAAGCATTCTTAGGTCATTAAAAGAGGGGAAATCTTTAGCATGAATGTCTTGGATCTTCAGCTTTTCTTACAATGATACTATTTGTATTCAGTATCCATTTGCATTTGGTCTTCTAAAATTCCACCAAATTTGCTACTGTGCCATCCACTTCTAAGAATTAAATATAATGAATAAATGAGAAAAAGAAAAGTTAAATGACAGAAACTTTAAAAAGACACAGAATTTTGGCCCAAACTCCATCTAGTCAAAGAGAGTGAGGAGGGATTATATAAGCAAGGTGATCAATATCATGATGGGAAAACCCACAAAGACTGTTGAGCTACTGGGAGCTCATGGGCTCTGGACTGACAGTTGGAAACCTGCATGGGACTAAACTAGGCACTGTGAATGTGAAAGATAGTATGTGGTTTGAGCAGATTGTGGGGCCTCTGGCAGTGGGACCAGGATTTATCTCTAGTGCATGAACTGGCTTTTTGGAGCTCCTTCCCTATAGAGGGATACCTTGCTCAGCCTTCTTATGATGGATGGGTTTAGTCCTGCCTCAACTTGATATGTAGACTATATTGACTCCCTGTGGTAGTCCTTACCCTGTCTGAGAAGTGGATGAGGGGTAGGGTGAGGAGAAGCTGGGGGCTAGTAGGAGGAGGGGAGGGAAGGGGAACTGTGATTGGTATGTAAAATTAAAAAAAGAAGGCCTCAGTGTTGCTGCTATTCCAGATACGGAAGTTCTGCATACTGTGTGATCTTCGACCATTGCACCTGCTAGCTACAATGTCACATAGCAAGCTAGACTTTAACATTTAGAATCTGTGTTGACTTCAGTGTGTACTACTCAAACTAGTAATGCTAAGGAGAAGACAGTATGTTGAATTCCTGTGTCACAGTTCCTGCAAAAGGTACAGTTTTTATTATTGCTGTTCTCTCTTCTTTTTGAGTGTCTGGCAGAGACCCAGTAAAGAAGTGGAAAAACACTGCGAGAAAGGTTGCACTTTTGGTATTTCTGGCTTGACTGGATACAGGAAGTACAGCAACCTTCGTGCAAAACCCGTGTACATACTACCGTGGGTATCTCCAAATCCGTCTTAGAACTGATCAGTCCGATGTTTACTCAAAGCCTTGAATCTTATCCTGAAATTACTGACCCACATAATTTTTTTGAAAGTTGGCCCAGCACCCAAGATGTTTTTGTAATGTTTCAGGATTCCAGAAAGGAAGCCAGTGCTTGTGCCCTCAGAGACTGTAAGCAAAGCATTGCTGGGAGGCAATGGGCTAGAAAGGACTTTGCAAAGGCTTGTCAAGAACCAAACTTTGCTTTTCCTCAATGTTTTTGAGAATTTTTTTGTAGACAGCAAGCACATCATGAAATCTATAAATGTTACAAAGTGTCCTGGGATTCTATTTAGACCAGTTCAAAATAAGAAGGTTCAGAAGTCATTGGCTGAAGGGATCTAGAATGGACACATAAGGAGCTGTTCCAATAGATGCTGCCTCTACCTGACATCATTTCTGTAAGACATTGACAATTTTTATTATTTATTTATTTACTAATTTATTTATGGGGTTTTTTTTTGACACAGGGTTTTTTTGTGTAGGCTTGTCTGTCCTAGAACTTGATTTGTAAACTAGGCTGGCCTTGAACTCACAGAAATCTGCCTGCCTCTGTCTCCTCAGTGCTGGAATTAAAGGCCTATGCTCTTACCACCCAGCTCAAATTTTTAATTATTGCAAGGTTTAAAAATTCCTGAACCAAGTGGCATTACTTTAGGTACTCTTGAATTCATGTGGCCTTAAGATAGTGTAATATACTTGCCTCATTTATATAATCTTGTATGTATATATATATTTGTGTGTGGTTGTGGGGGAGTGTTTACATGCATGTGCCACAGCACACATGAGGTCAGACAAAAACTTTACGTGTTGGTCCTCTCATTCTCTCTTGTATGAGACTGGCTTTCTTATTTTTCACTGCAAAAACCAGGCTGGCTATCACATTTCCAGTGACACCAGACTCTTGTATCTACCTCTCATCTCCCTATATGAGTGTTGGATTTACAGCTGTGTGCTACCATACCCATCTTTTATATGTGTTCTGTGGATTCAAACTCAGATCTTCTGGCTTCTTATAAGGCAATAGCTTTACTCACTGAGGTACCTTCCTAGCCCTCAAGTATAACTTTGACTAAAAGATTGTTGGTAAATTGCTTATAAGGAATAGAGTGAGTATTCAGCCCCAACTTTTTATTACCCACTCTTCTTAACACACTGCAAGCATTTCAACATTGCAAACAAAATAAATTCTTCAAGAAGAAATTATGAACTAAATTATTTTTGGTAGAATCACACCTTAGCTGGACTCATTATGTTTTCAGTATTTTTAAATTATGTTAATAGATTTAAAACTCTTTAGGAGACTAGCTTTCTCATTTACACCACACAGCTTGTGCTAAATAGGCAACAATATGAGACATATAAATAGGTCTAGATGCACTTTGCTTAAGGATATTGCTATCACAGTTAAATGTGACCACCTGCAACATAGTTAGAAGAAAATAAATTTTCTGAAGAATCCTTAGAGTGGGCCCAAACATTTCAGAGTCAAGCATAACTTCATTACATGAATTTCACTTATTCTATATTTTAAGAGTTGTTCACTCAATAGTTTGATAAATTACAAACAGACTTACCAGTCACTGGTGAAAAGAAATTTAATGACACAGTACTGGGGAAAAGAACTAACTTGTTTACCTAGGACCAAAATTTTTACAGTGGCTATTATTAATTTATATAATAACATAAGTAAAAAGTAGGTGTCATGATATATATATATACACATATATATATATATATATAAATAATAAAAAGAAGACATTATGAACTTGGGAAGTAGACAGAAGAAGTGAAGGAAGAGAGGGGTGGGTGTTATGTAGATGTAGTGCTCACATATGAAATTCTGGAAATAAAAAGAACCATGTCATTAGAGTGACCTGCCACCTGATTGATGTCATAATAAACAGAGCTACAAGGACATAGGGAGAAACATCTATAGAGGAAAAACAACAGACAGAAACTGAGAGAAGACAACTGCCTATCAGTCAAGAAGACAAGTACAAGATAGATTCTTCTCATAATCTCAGGACTTAATCCTGCCAACACCATGATCTTGAACTTCCATCTTGTGAGCAGTCAGCTCCAGAAGCCTAATGTAGCTAGTGAGACAAAAAAAAAGTGGTATTCAGAAGCAGAAATATTCAGTTCTGGCGTCCCTGGTACCATCCAACAGTTTTCTGTAGTTAATGGTTGGGGTGCCTCCCAATAACACAGTCAACAGTTAATGGTAATTCAGCAAAGACTTAGTTTCCCATCTGCGCAGGAAGTTATTTGTAGTTCTAACTGTTCTCTATTGGTTCCCATTCTAATCCTAAACAGTCCTTCAAAATAGTCGTAAAACTGTTCAAAGTTATGTTGATCATAGCTAATAACACAAACCATTAACATAAATCTGTATCTAGAATGGTTAGCCAGTAGGTGCTAAGGAAGTGTGGGGACCCAAGCTTCTTTACTGGAAGTAGAAGATATTAAAATACATCTTGATCAAAGTGAAATCAATTAATGATTGTACATCATTAAGAGACAAAACAACAAGTTAAAAAATTGTCTCTAGTTCACCATCATTAATTAGTCATCTAATTATTGATGGTCTGGGCTTCAGGGCATCCCTTTGCAGCTGCTGCCATGGAAGTAAATTATGGACATGTGGTGCATTGAATAGGAATAACCTCTATAGAATCATGTATTTTAATTCTGAGGTACCAGGTAGTGAAACTATTTGAAAGGATTAGGAGATATGACCTTTTTGGAGAAAGTGTGTCAGTGAGGGTGGACAGTTCATTTACCTGTTTTAGTATGGGATACATAGCTCAAGATTCAAAATGGGCAGACAGGCTTTTCATTTTTCAGTGTTTCTCGAGTCCTGGTGCACTCTCCACTCCAGCCATCTCCGTCTCTCCTCTTCATTCATATTTACTGAAGACTTCCATTTTCCCCCATGTTTGTAGGAAGAAACCAATTACATAAATATTTATCTCATTTCACATCTTTTTGTCCCCAGACCTCCCCCCAGAATTCAGTTATAGTAGCACGACTCAGGGACAATTTTCCTGAGGTGTAAAAAAAAAAAAAAAAATGCTCCCTTTTAACATTCTAAATGATGTATTTGACCTAAGAATTAAATCACCATAAGACAGATTTATGGAAGAAAACAATTTCAATTTTGACATGTACACAGTGGTAATCCAAAGTATGGGAATGTATCAAAAAGCTAGATGACTGGGACAATATCACCCCCAGTTACTGATCGGAATAAGACTTATTAGATCATGAAAAGCAGAAGGGTGAGGCTGTATAGTCAATAAGGTTTGGTGATAAAAGCTGTTTCAATGTAGCTAGCTGTCTTTTGTATGCATATTTCTTTATTACTGTAAATTTCCTTCATAACCACAAGTTTCTTTTACAAAAGGAGACATTATTATTATTATTATTATTATTATTATTAGATTTTTTTACTCTCTAAACTTGATTCACATAAAGAATTTTGCTACACCAAGTATTTCTTTAAGATCTCTAAGACTTCTTTAGATCTAGATAATAACTATGCCAAAGTGGCATGTTTAAGGGTTATACACTGAGATTGTCTTTAGTTTAAAAAACATGACCTCCTAGGGAACTCAGCCAATTCATAGAAACAAACTGAAGAAGCTATTCCGTGTAGGAAAAGTAGAATTATACAGGATTGAGCTGAATTTAGACAGTTCAGAAGTTCAGACAGAATTGTGTGGTGATTTGAGTAAGAATGTCCCCAGTTGTACACACATACACACACACACACACACACACACACACACACACAGGCTTATATTTGAATACTTAGTTTCCAGGGAGTGGGACTCTTTGACAGGATTAGAAAGATTAAGAGGTATGGATTTGTTGGAAGAAATGTGTTACTGGGAGTAGACTCTGAGATTCCAAAAGCCCTTGGAAGACGCAGTCTCTTGCTCTGCCTGTAAATCAGGATGTAACTCTCAACTACTTCACCAGCACCTTGCCTGCTGCCATGTTCACTGCTATGATGATAATGAACAAAGCCTCTAAAACTGCTAGCAAGCCCCCAATTAAATTTTTTCTTTTATAAGTCACTGTGGGGGCTGGAGAGATGGCTCAGCCGTTAAAGGCTAGGCTCACAACCATAAATATAAGTCACTGTGATCATGCTCTCACTTCACAGTGATAGCAATAGAAGAACAGTGACTAAGACAAAAATTGGTACAAGTGATATTATTATGACAGGCTTGATCGTGCTGTTTGTTGTAGAAATATAGAAGAATTTGGGAATTTCAACTAGGAAAGCAATTTAATGTTTTAAATGAGACTTAATGGACCACCCTAGTATGAGCATGGAAGACAGAGCTAAGGGCAATTTGAACTGTTGGATCCCTGCTTAAGAAGTTTCAGTAGGGATGACTATTAGTAAAGAAACCATTTCTGTGATATTTTGGCAAGAATGTGGCTGCTTTTGCCCTTGTCCTAAAAATCTGCCCAAGGCTAACTGGAAGAGTTTTGGATTAATAGCTTTGGCAAATGAGACTGCAAGATAGCTTAATGTTGACTAGTAGTGGAGCAGTGTTATTGCTCTTAAGCAGATCTGTAATGAAAATAAGCAAGTTTGGCAAAGAGCTATAAAATGTACAGTTTGAGAGGGAAAGGAGCATCAGGAGGTATAATGGAATTAAGTCTGTGCGAAAGGAGACAGAATGTTTAAAGAAAACCTTATTCTAGTTGGGATAAAGAAAATAGTAGTAATAAAGATCCCACCCAGATAAGCTTCCAATTTTTGAAAAAAAAAATTATAGGAAAGTTGAAGCAGAGAAAGAAAAGATCAACAACAGAAAACTGATACAAGTATCTCTAAACAGAGGCCCAAGTTCTGGCCCCATCAAGTAGCAGAGTGTAGCAGCTTCAGCCTCATGGTTCTGGCTTTAGAGTCAAAGATACAAGAAAGAGGTTGTATAGCCTCTATCTGTGACTAAGGAAAGCTTCCAAGTCAAGATGTATGTATCAGTGGTGTCCCCACATAGAGGCCCAGATGGGACATTGAATGAAGCTATGAAAATGAAGCCTGGATTGCCTTTGAAATCACAAGATGTTGGTTGGAGATGTCAGAGTCATAGAATACCTGCCAAGGAAAACTACAGACTAGGTTTGGAACCAACCCAAGAGAGAAATATGTTGCAGTCAACAAAACTGAAAAGTGTTGATGATCTGAAGAACCCTTTGACATCAGATATAGAGGTACAGAATTTGGAGTTTGCCCTGCTGGGTTTCAGACTTGTTTGATTCAATATTTTCTAATCAGGCTCCTTTTCATCTCTCTTGAAAGGATAATATATATATTCTGTGCCATTGTGTGCTGGAAGTATGTAATCTGCTTTTTAATTTGATTTTATAGGGGTTTACAGTTAGAGATTGCATGAGTTTCAGAAGAGACTTTGAACTTTGGACTTTTAAGCATTGTTGAGACTATGGTAGACTATGGAGACTTTGAAGTTGGACTGAGTACACTTTTGCATTGTGATATGACTACAAACCTATGGGGTTCAGGGACTGGAATGTGGTGGTTTGGATAAAAATGACTTTCATAGACTCATATTTGAATGCTTAGCCCTAGGGACTGGAACTCCTTGGTAAGAGTAGAAGAATTAGGAAGTATAGCCTTGTTGAAATAAGTGTGTCCCTGGGGGTAGACTTGAGGTTTCAACAGCTCATGGAAGGCCCAGTCTCTCTCTCTGCCTGTGGATCAGAATGTAGCTCTCATCTACTTCTCCAGCATCATGTCTGCCTGCCTGTCACCATGCTCATTGTCATAGTGATAATAGACTAAGCCTCTATGGTAGCATGAACGAAAATGGCCTCCACAGGTCCATAAGGAGTGACACTATTAGAAAGTGTAGCTTTGTTGAAGTAGATGTGGCCTTGTTGGAGGAAGCCTGTTTCTGGGATGGGTTTTGATGTTTCAGAAGCTCCAGCCAGGCTCAGGAGCTGACTTTCTTTTCCTGCTTCCTGACGATCCACATGTAGCACTTTTGGGTACCTTTCTAGTACAATGATGTTTGCCTGTTTGCCATCATGCTTCCCATCTTGATGATAATGGACTAAACCTCTGAATTGTAAGCTACTAAAATTAAATGTTTTTTAATAAGAGTTTTCTTGTCATGATATTTTGTCACAACAATAAAACCCTAACCAGGATAGCCTTTGAAACTGTAAGCAAGCCCCAATTAAACGCTTCCCGTTATAAGAGTTGTGGTAGTCATGGTGTCTCTTTATTGCAATGGAACACTGACTAGGCTAAGTTTTGATATAAGGTACTTTACCAGAGAGTCTGGCATCTCTGTGATAGCATGAACAGATGAAAAAGATTATATTGATATAATACAATATAAATTGTAACCTCAATAAGTAGCCAGAAAATTCTAGTTGCCCAAAAGTTCTTCATTTAATAATTGATGCTATCAATGTTATTTTTCTTTTTCTCTTCCTTCCTTTATCTCTTTCTTTTGTGTATGTATGTGTATGGGAGTGAGTGGAGGGTACATATGTGTGCATATGCTTGCGAGGGCCAAAGGACAACTTTAAGTGTTTTTCCAGGCACCATCTATCTTTTCTGAATTAGGACCCTATAACTCAATGTCCTGTAGTTCATCAATTAGGCTAAAGTAGCAGTTCCTCGGTGAGTCTCAGAGATCCTCATGTCTCTGCTTCTACCTGATGGGCAAAGGCAAGGGAACACTCAGCTATCAGGATGTGGAGAACAAGCTCATGTTACAAGCAGTAAGACCAGAATCTCATGTAGAATGTCTCTACACTGTTAATACACTTGATTGCCATTTGTTAATAAAGAGGCTGTTTTGACCTATAGCAAGGCAGCTTGGAGGCAGGCAAGAAATCTAAGCAGAGATAAAGGGAAAGAAAGACAGAGTCAAAGCAAATGTTGCAGGCTGCCACCCAAAGAAAATGATGTAATGGAACACAGGTAAAGCAACATGGCAATACAATAGATTAGTGAAAATGGGTTGAGTTAAGTTGTAAGAGCTAGTTGGTAATGAGTCTGTTTGTAATTAATATGAGCCTCTGAATAATTATTTATAAGTAGCTGTGGGGCCATAGATAGGAGAGATTCTACTAGACCTTGGACCCGAACAGGTCAGAATAAAATCTGACTACAAAAATCCTTGCCAGCAAATCCCAGGGATTCTCCTGTCTCCACCTTAGAACCAGATCCACTGGAGCATACAATACTGCTGTTTCACTTGGGTTTTGGAGGACTAAACTCAGATATTCATGTTTACATAACAAGTACTTTAATGAAATAGCCATTCTCTGTGTCCATCAAAATAGGCTTTTCAAAGGACAAGTAGCTAGCTAGGGCGATGTAACTGTGCAGTGGAAGCTGCGGGGAAGAGATGCTGCCTTGGAAGGAGAGGCAGGAACAGGTTGCATCTGTGAATGATTTTTCTCTCCCTTCTGAAACAGTTTCCACAGAGCGTGACTTGGATATCCAGTCTTTTCTGAATTTTTGTTTCTTTTCTTTTTCTCTGTGGCTTGTTAAGGGGAGATTGACAAAGTTCAAAATGCTGATGGGAAGGATTTTTAATACTCTACTGCTGGGACCAGAAACCAATCTTTGGTTGATAGGCTAAGCGAAGGCCCCAGGACCAGATAAATTCCGAAATGGCACAAATGTGAGGGAGGTAGTACCTGCACTTTTATAATTTACCATTTTTATATTTTTGCTGTTTGTGATGTATGATTGTGGCATATGCACATGTGTGTGACCCTATGCACACAAGCATAGAGTAGAGGAAGGTATCAGGCCTTTCCTCTAGCACTTATCAATCACGTTAATGTTTTCATCAAGGCTTCTCACTGAACTAGAAGTTTGCTTTGACTCACTTGCTCTCAGGATCTGCCTGTCATTGTCCCCTTGTCCCCTAATAGTGAGTGAAGTTAAAGGCATGTGCAGCTAAGCAGAGCTTTTGTGTGGATACTGGGATTTGAACTTAGGTCCTCTTGCTTATATAGTGAGCTCCTTTATTCACTGAACCAAGGTCCCTGACAATGAAGATTCTCTTACGTTCCCTTAAGTTTCAGGTAATAGAAAATGGAATAAATGAGTATACCATGTAAATTCTACAGTTTCCAAGTATAAGTCTGTTATTCTGAAATGCTAGCCCCACAGTGAGGCTGCTGGCTCCATGATTATTATAACACTGTCTTTATTTCAATGTTCTAGAAAATATTGAGAGGGCTAAGTATGTTTTTAAGGTGTTGTGATATGTAAAACAAGGCTCCAGAGAATGCATAATGTTTAAATTTTAACTTAAATTTTAGTTTTCTTTAATGGTTTAAGTAAATGTTAGCATTTGGATCATAAAAACATTCAAGGCCTTTTGACTCTCTTGAACTACTCAGTCTATATTCCAGCAGACGTGTCCTTTCTTATTCAGAAGGCTGCTTTAGAATAACCCCTAAGGAGACTCAGGCTTCTACGAGCTCTGCACAACCAAAGACTTTTTGTCTTTTCCTGTCTTGTCTGAGCTCTGTCTTCCACTCAGACTCCCTGCCTGGCCAAGCCCAGGAGCTATACAATCTTCTCTGTACCGAAGCACTTAACTTCTTTCAACTTAGTCTTTTTATATAAGACAAAGTTGATCCTACTGTTTGTTAAGATGAATAGGAGATAAAAATGAGACAAAGAATACAGTTTATCTGCCAAAGGCCCAATAGCATGTATTATATTTTTCATAGCTCTGACAAAATTCTCAACAGAAGCAATGTGAGAAAGGAAGAAGTTACTTTTTCCCACAGTTTGAGGGTATCATCCTTCATGGTAGGGAAGCCTTGGTGGCTGGTCACACTACTACTTCAGTCAGAAAACAAAGAAAGGTCAATGCTACTACTCACTTGGCTTTCTTTTTTGTTCACTCCAGAATCTTAGACCATGGGATGACACTAACCAGTCAACATGTGTCTTCTCTCCTCAATTAAGCAAACTTAGAAACTATTCTATAAACATGTTCAAAACTGTGTCTCCTAGATGATTCCAGATCCTGCCAATTTGATAACAATTACTATCATCCAACGAATATATGTATTTCTCCTTTTCCCACTGTGGAAAAAGGGAATGCCTTGCCTTGAGGCAGGTATGAAAAGGGAATGTTTCTGTTTGATAATTTTTTATTATATTATATTATATTATAGCATATATATTATATTATATATTTATTTCATAGTTGGGGAATGATCTCATATTTTGCACATATTAAGCAAGCACTCTTCCACTAAGGCACATTGCTAGCCCCATTCTTTCTCTCTCTCTCTCTTCCTTCCTTCTTCTTTCTTTCCTTCTTACCTTCCTCTTTCTCCCTTCTTCTTAATTTCTTAGAAATACTTCCTTTGAACTTTGTATTTACAGCTGTATTGACTCTGCATCCAGCATGCTAAAATCTCAAGTGTACACCATGGAGCCAGGCTAAGAAGGCCTTTGATGTTTCTCTTTAAGATAGAAGGACTAATTTCTTCCTTAAAATTAATAAAATATCTATTATTTTCTGATGAAAGAGTCCACATTTATGGGTCTTCTACATTTAAATGTACTTATTTTATGCTCACAGAGATTTTTCAGTGGGTAAAAGCATCTCCCACCAAGCCTAGTAGCCTGAGTTGGATTCCAAAAACTCACATCATGGAAAGAGAACTGACTCCTACATGTGCTTTGGTTATTTCTATGATGTACTCAAATTACTAGGAATGTTGTGACTCTACTTTTGTTTCTTTTTTGCTAGGTGACAAATTAAGTAGTTCAATGCATAGCTCATAAAAGATGCTGTGGACACAAAAGCATAGCTCCCATCTTAAAGGGGGTAAAAAGAAGTTTACTTTGAAGCCATTTTGAGAAACCATGGCTGGAGAATACAGATTTAGGTTACTTTGTGGAATCAGTTTCTTGGAGTTTTATAGTTTCACAAAACAAAGCAAGTCATAAATCAAGATGCGTTAAAAATACATTGGTGGGGACAACAGAGAGGAGGTTACAACAACACGCAGGGAGCTTTTCTGTGGCCCAAGATGCTGTCTGATCAAATTCTTGCCCTTGGTTGGTGGGAACAAGTGGTCTGCTAAGTTAATAGAGGCCAAAAGATTTTTGTCTATTATCCACAGAATGTTAGTTTTGCTATAGTTGTGGGAATGGAATGGTTCTAGGGGCTACAGCAAGCCCAAGAGAGGTTAATTAGCCTCCAGGCCTGTAACATTCTTGCATCTCCACAGCAGTGAAGTCCTAATCAGTCAGTCAATCTTTGTCCTCACAGCTTCTTTCTAAAGGTTCTTGTTCACAATTCCCAGTTAATGGTATAAGGCAAGCATCTTAGCACATTGTGACCAGTGAAGGCTTATTCAGGAGACTCAAATGCTTTTTTAACAGCTAGAACGTACAATACTATGTAAAAGCAACATGCATTTGTTTCTATATGAATCCATTGCATACACACTTCTCTGGAGAGGATATATAGGTGTTAATTAGATCTCAAAGAGCTTTGACTCATTAGTCATTAGAGAAATGACATGGAATATGTTATATGACATGGCATAACCACCAGGATGACTATAATTAAAAGGCAGATCCTAACAAATGTTCATAAGTATACCAAAAAACATGAACCCTCTATACATTACTGATATTAAGTGGCACTCCTGCTTTAGATGCCCACTTGACATGATTAATATTTCTAATGGCAAAAAAAATTTCACATAAAGGCAAATACAATGTCAACCCCACCAGTTAAGACCCAAAGAATCTACCCAAGGGAAATCAAACTATGTACTGCTACAAAGATGACTGTAAATGCTCATAATAAGTTTTCTACTAATAGTTAAAATGTAAATATCTAAGTGTCTATCAACTGACAATTGGATAAATTGAATGGGCCAGATTCATACAATGAAGTATTATTTAATAGCAGAGAAAGAACTACTAATTGTGTCATAATGAATGAAACTTAAAAATATTAGGCTAAGTAAAATTATCAGTCATAATGAAACATGTTAAATGATTACTTTTATATAAAATAGTCAAGCAAAGTGAAATCTACAGAGATGAAAAGTAGGTTCTTGTCACATGTCAGGACATGACATGAGAGGTGCGAATGAGGAGTGGCTGCAAGCTGGGAATAGAACGCGTTTGCAGTTTCAAACTTGGACTTCACTACTTTGTAAATTTATTTTTTTAAAAAAAAAATCAATGAATTAAGGAGTTAAAGTGGATGAATTTTATGAAATGCAAAATAGACTTTCATAAATCTGCTTAAAATATTTACAGTTCTAGATCATAGCACTTCTGCTTACTGGAATAGAATAAAATATAGCTACCCTTAAATAATATCCCAACCCAAAGACTTGCTCAAGTAACAAAACAGGGTAAAATGCAAAACCTAATTGCAACTTCTTTATCATGTTTTGACAGAGTAGTGGTAGTAAAATGGGAACAAAATCTTTTTATAGAAGCAATTGGAATGAAACTAAATTTTTACCAAAAGATATAACAGTTGTGTTTTGCAATGACATTTTTGTGGGAATCTTAGGTTTTTAATGATTAGGATAGAAAGGATTGATGTCAGGAAGGTTTCACTAGATCAAATCTATTAGCTTCTTTATATAGTCAGTGCATAGAAAGTTTATTGATCAGTTACTCATCCAGAAGTCTATTTGCTAATATTTACCACTAATAGCATAATTAAAGTTGAACTAATAGCATAATTAAATACTACTAAATAGAGGTCATTCTAAAATTCTTAAGAAAAATATAGGCTTGGTTGTAGAAAGATTGCCAAGAAATTTTTTCTCAGAAAGTAGCTATTTAGAAATCAATAGGAAATTTAAAGCTGTGGGTAGATTTCAACACTCATAGTGCCTTGTTGATTAAAATCAAGCAGTTGATTCCTTTAAGCTGGATGCTGACATAAATCTTTAAAACAAAAAGACTCCTTAGTAGTCAATAATGAGTAAAGTCATACTACTGTAATCAAACAGCCATACTATAAGTTAAATAATGAACTATCCATCAACATTTGTCCATATACTTGAGAACATAACAGGCCAGCAAGAAGTCTCACCTCTGAGTTTGCAATATAAGATTGTCTGATCTTTGGAACTATACACTTGAATCTCTGGCATGATCTCCAGAATTTCTCAGAAGGATGCTGTCACTTGGCATACTTTCCTGTTCAAGGAGGCATGAGAAAGCCTTATCAGCTTTCCTTCTGTGCTGAATTTTCATTTTAATGGACACATCATAATGTACATGTTTATGGGACTCGTGATAATGCCATACCCACAGAGTGTGTTCAGATGAATCAGAGTAATTAGCATTTCTGAGGCTTTATTGTGTCTTTATACTTTAGACTTCGTTCTTTCTCAATCTTCAGAAAGTCTAAAGATACTGCTATAAACTATAGTCATCCCTTGAGCTGCACAATGCTACAACTTATTATTCCCATTAGCTCTGATTTTCTAGAAAGTCTTCCTTTTTGCCTCTTCCCCCTGCATTTCTAGCATCTAATAATATTCACACACACACACACACACACACACACACAGAGAGAGAGAGAGAGAGAGAGAGAGAGAGAGAGAGAGAGAGAGAGAGAGAGATTTGTTGCAGTAACTTTGTCTTTATTTATCCAAGTTATCCTTTCTCATTTTCTTTTTTATTTTTTGCCTTCTTTAAGCTCATTTATAAAAAACAATTTATTTTAAAAGTGTGTTGTGTATGCCTGTGTGTGTGTGTAACTGTCTTTTTCTCTGTCTGTATGGAACTATGTACTTGTAGTACACGTTCCCATGGAGGCCAGAAGAGGAAATTGCCCAAAGCTGGAGTGACAGGTGGCTGTAAGCTCCCTGGGTTCTGGGAACTGTCCTGTGTCCTCTAATAGCGCATCAACCACCCTTAACCACCGAGTTATCTCTCCAGCTCCAACTGCTAAATTTTTAGTTGCATGTTTTTTTCAGGGGAAGATATGAAGGACCTTATGCATATTAGGAACGTGTCAAACTACTGTGCAACATCAACAGTTGGTTTCACATGTGAGGAGAAACAGGCAACATTGGGTTTAATGTGAAATTTTAATTATCTTTTCCTCATGTATAGAGTGTCAATCTGGAAGCAATTCTGTTTAGACTTTGCTGTCACATTCATGGTATTTTACATATATGCAAACTAATTAGGAATTGGTCCATGATGAACTTCTCTTTCATAATGGCACAAAAGGGTCTTTTATTGCTTTATTTTTCCATCACTACATTCATACTGAAGGAAGAATGCTGAGATTTCAACAGAGGAGCCCCTTAGGTTTCCTAGTTAGACACCTACCTTCCCTTTAAGCAACTATTGCCTGTTTCCTTTGGGATGGCTTTAGTCCCAGTCTGCTCTGGATCATGATCTTTTCATCTCCTTGTTTCTCCACATTGACCACAGGGCAATTTTTAGAGTTGCACATGTTCTACTTATGTATAAAACAACACATGTAATATAGATGTGTCAAGTAAGGAAGCACAGGGCTTTCTAAAGTAGTTTCCTTCTTCTTTTCTGCAAGGCAATTGTATGAGGCAATATTATATTTTAATTTCTGATTTGTTTTATTCTTCCTTAGCAGCCACTCACTGAAGAGGAGTCTTAGAAGTTGAAACAATCTCATGACAGGTTATTGTAAAAAAAAAAAAAAATGTGCACATGAGGTAACGGATTAGGGTATAATACAGAAACAGGTCGAGGGCCAAAGAGAGAAAAATACCCAGTAACTTCACAGACATGACCATTTGGCACCGATTGGTTATGTTTCACTAATTGAACACTGTTTTTTTAATGTGGAGTGGGTATACTCGTTTTCTATGCAGTGACTTACTTTGGGTAGCTTTAAACTCCATACAACTACTATAAGGCAGTTCTGGAAATGAGAACCTGACAGGGGGCCCACTAGGCTAAAACTAAGTTGACAGCTGGGCTACAGGCTTCCTTTTTGGAACTTCAGGAGAGAGTCACTTTCTTTGTTTCTTAGAGTCTTGAAGTATGCTTGTTCCTTGACTTCTGGCTTCCTCCTCCACCTTCAGAGCCAGCAACAGTGGCTTGAGGCATGATATTGCATACCCCTACCTGCCTGTTTTTTCTTGCCCATCCACAGTTACCACATCTTGTGATTGCATTTTGTCTGCTCAGATAATGAGTAATCCAGGATCATCTCATGCTATGGTTCAGATTTTTAGAGTCCTTCCAAGAACTATGAGTTGATTGATGGCTTGGAAAATGATCAAGCTTTTAGGAGGTAAGTCCTGTAGAAAGGAGGTCATATCACTGGGGATTTCCTCTGAAGAATAGACAAATGGCAAGACTTTGCCTGTCTGTCTTTCAGCTTCCTGGACCCCAGGAGGTGAGCAGCTTTCCTCTAATATACACTACCTACCATGATGTTTTTCTCACCACTAACCCAAAATAGCAGGACCAAGAAATCAAAGACTGAATCTTCTGAGATGGTAAGCTCAAATAAACATTTTTTTTTTTTATTTTTAGCTGATGATCTCAAGTATTTCATCACAGTGATAGAAAACTCTCAATTATTTTTATTGATAATTCTCCAACTCATTTCTATCTATAAAGGTTTTTTTTTTTTGCTATGTAATATAACCTAGTCACACATTCATGGAATTATGACATCGATATCATTGGGGAAATTTTTTAAAAATCACAGTAAATAAATGAGGAAATGTTTGTTTCTATTTTTTATTGGGACTGTAATATACGAAGTATCTAGGGAAAGAACAGAAAAAGTAAAAACACAAATCTAGTAAATACATTTAGCATTTGATACCTCATGTTTTCTTTGGAAATCTGTCCCTGAAGAGTGCCATTTATGTGTTCAGAACTGTTCATCTGAGTCCTGTTGGCACCACCACAAAAAAAGGTAGAATAATTCAAATGTCTTCTAGCAGTAGATTTGTTAATAAATAATCCACAACACATTTGTCTATATCTACACTTTATTGCTACACCAAGAGTTGCTCCAAGATCTAGGAGCATAACAGTTGACATTCTACCTGAATTTTGGAGGTGAGAAATACTCAAGGCTTATGAACATGGTTTTGGCATCTAATCTACTGTATTATTGCAATTCTGGTATCAGCCTGTGATAAATGCTATCCAAAAGATCACACTTTTGTTAGAATTGGCCAATAAAGTATCTCCTTCAGACACATGAGAAGTCAATGCAGCTGGTAGTTAGGGGGCTATGAGATCATTCTTCAAGACTGTGTGAATCTCTTTAGGACTTTCCTTAGAGTGAGTGAACAGAAAGAGACATTTGCTCTATTATCAACTCCCTGCCTTAGACCCATATGACCATACCTTAGAAGTCATATACCTTTACTTCTAACAGATTATATACTATAGTGAATGTGTGTATGTGTGTATCACACACATAACTGCCATTCTTGCTCTTCTTCGAGTATCAAAATACATTCTAAATAAGATTTTTGTATTCTCAAATGGAAAAACTCTAGGACTTACTTTGGATTTTCTTTGCTATTTTGAGATTTACTGAGCTATTTATTTAGCCTTAATTTTTGTAAAACTTATTTGGTATAAAGAAACATTGTCAATTGTCTCTAGAGTAAATAAATCTGCACATTGAGCTGGAATTGAATAGTATGGAATATCCTATTCTTGTGACAAATCATGAGGATCCTAAATAGTCTATACTGAGCAAAACATTATTGAAAATTCAGAGCCAAACCACAAAATGATGGAATCATACCAGATTTGAGCTGGTAAATCCCTTAGACATGATCTAGCCTAACCACCTAATTTTATGGATGAAGAATTCCGTAAAATACAGTTCCCTAATGTCAGAAAATACATCCAACTGAGACAATCTGCCAGGAAATCTTCTCACAGCTCAGCTCTATGAGGAAGAGTTAAAACGTTAAGCAAATGCTTCTGAGGAAGGTTTCTGTTTGGGACAGGAGAGTGTCTGCTTGCTAGTATTCTTCCTTGTAATACAATCCAGGTGCACTGAAAGATACCACCTGGTATGTCAAGTGTGGGTGGCAGTGGCCTGAGAGAATTGCCCTTCTTGAATGACTTCCATTATTCTATTAAACACACAGGAAGTATATATATATATTATATTATAAAATTATTTTTAGAGTATAATATATAAAACATATAAAAAGTTTTTATCTATCTATCTATCTATCTATCTATCTATCTATCTATCTATCTATCTGGGAGAGAGCTTAGTCAATAAAGTACTTGTCACACAAGCAAAGAGGACATGATTTTGATTTTCAACACTGGCAAAGCCCTGGTTATGCAAGTCTGTTACCCCATGCTAGACAGATATCAAGAGTTCAGGCCAGCTGGTTTGGTCAATAAGTGAGCCTTGTATTCAATGAGAGACTATTTCAAAAGATAAAATGGAGAGTGATAGTGACAGACCCTGATGATAACCTCTGACCTCAACTTACACACACACACACATGCTTGTCTGCATGTGTATCACATGTGTTCAGCTGCCCTCAGAGGCCAGAATATCAGATTTCCTGGAAGCAGAGTTACAGATGGTTGTGCTCATCAACTGTATGGGTGCCTAGAACCATACCTCACCCCTCTACAAGAACAAGTGCTATTAATCACTGAACCATTTCTTCAAAAGCTTTGGGACTGTTAGAAAAAAGAAAAAATGAAACCAAAACAAAAAACATGTTTTAAGTATACTGATGCTGTATCAGTATGCTAGTAATAAGAGTGCCCACAGAATGAATATACACATTGCAGAGGCTAATCATCTCAGTGCATGGGTTCAGGGCCTCAAGGCATGGTGTGGATTCAAAGACTTCATCACTGTTTATAGATATCAATCTCAGCTTTCAAAACTCTAATGCACCTTCTCACCCTCATTACAAAGTGCCAAGTTGTTAATGAAAGGAAGTAACCATTTACAAATAAAGAATAAAAGAAATGTTTAGTCAGGGACTGTGGCCCTCTAGGAAGTAAAATGTAGGTATTGCCACCCCCACTTTGTCATTATTTTCTTTCTTCAGATAAGTGAGATAATCCTGCCTTTTAATCAGCCAGAACATATAGGCTTGTTTTTGTTCAACTCGTAAATAAATATTTCTCAAATCTGGGGTTTTTCTTTCTTGTAAAATGTAATATGTTAATTTTAAATTTGCACCTGTAATGTGTTTTTTCCTGTTTCTGTGAAGATTAGGCTGGCCATTTCCATGTGCACCATGAGAAAACAGAGCTGTGGTTTACTGGGGATATTCCCATTAATTGGTAGCTGTCAACAAGACTCCAGCTGGTGAAGTGCTAATGCATTATTAGACTAGGCTTTGGGCATTTTATAAGCATCGTAAACAGCTTCAGTATAACTGACAGTTGATCATAATGGCATTATTAAAATTGAAAAAAAAATGACTTTAATGAAGGAGGCTAATAGAGTGCATTTGATGGAAATGTTTACTTGTAGGTTTGTGTTTTAGACTACATAATTGCCAATTTCAACAAGCACTGCCGTGGAACTTGTAATGGGCTTAGTATTCTGCAACTCAAACGTTAACATCTGGATCCACATGTCTATGGGGCACACTGCTGAGAAAAGCTGGGGTCAAATGATGCTGCTGTTTTAAAAGGAAGAATCAAGTTCATAACCCTCTGCTCCAGGACTAGGAATAATGGATTTACCCAACAATTAACAGAAGGCTCACCAACAGACCTCTAATGTATCTTTATGTTCACAGCATCAGTTCATCTATTGTCTTGAGACACTGACTGTGATTTCCCTTTGTTTCTAGAGTATCTTTCCTTGAGAAGTTTAAAATGAAATGATAGATAGGTAGGAAGAGACAATATGAGGCCAAGTGCTCCCTTAACTACAAAAATTCCCATCAGTGGAGTCATATTACAGGGGTCAACTAGGATTCTGGGGAACAGGGAGCTTTCTTCTACCAGTCTAGGTTCCGTGGTTAGTCTAAGAGTTAAAAGGCACTGGATAGGGTAACAAAAAATGGTTTTAGTTATGGATTAGTTCACAGTACTACCTAAATCTTTAAGAGTGAAAAAAGAATGTAGATTATAGAGACTTGGCTACACACTGCACATGGGAGTGTGGATTTAGTGCTTCTGGAGAGTGGGACAGGTGTGCCCCTGAGAAGCAGAGGGTGAAGTATAGTGCAGAGTAGGTACTATCACACATACTTAGACAAAAGGGTGTGTGTGTAGTGGAGAGCATGTACTATCTATCACCGTTGCCTAAAAGAGTGGCCAGTGATAGTATCTGTTCTCCACTACAGTCAAGGGATGGGATGAGTGAAGATTGTAGGCCTTAGCTCTCTTTCTCAAATGCCTGTACTATTGAAGTTTTCTTTTATGAATTAATGTAAATTTTCTTTACATAAAACAAGCATATATTTTATTTCAGGAAATTTGGAGGAGGAAGAGAGATAGGGCAGGCTAATTCTCAATTTCTTTTAGCTAAATATGTGAAAGTGACATGTTGCTCTGTGCTGACAGCATCCTGAAAAAACTGTACCTCAGTGAGGTCAGAGCATTCAGATTGTTCAAGATACACTTGAATCATAAGAAGAAACACAAAATGAGAAACTTTCATCTTTATTTTGATAGATAAGATGCTATACTGTTTATCAAGTTTATGACTTTAAATTAATTAAATTATATCATTATGAATTATTATGCACATAACATTGAAGGGTTCTGAGGTATAATAAGTTAAAAATCATTCATGATTTACCCATAGTCTTGGAATTGCATTTTAGTAAGTAACATAAAGTTGCAGCTCATGAAAGCCTTGGTTGGAGCTACAAAGTGCAGTGCTTCTGGCTGGTTCAATGCTCATGTTTATCTCATGGATTCCCTTATGTCTGCTTGGTGTTTGGAGATGTTTCTTAAAATTTACTGAAGCAAAAATTTTATTCCAGTTTACCTGTGTCTCTGTTTCTGCTCAAAATTAGTATTATGGAATACTGTTTAAAATTTATTCATCTGGAAAATATGCATTTGAAGACATTAATAACAATTCTAGTGTTTATCACTCCTATTAAAGCAAAGGAAAACAGTAGTCAGTAATAGTTGTGGTGACAATAAATACATTAAGACTGATACTGCCTCATTTAAGCTTTTAAACATTGTGATGACAATACTCTTATTATTTTCATTTATCATGGAGAAATGGAAAGTTAAAAAAGCTCTGTAATTGATGACACAGAAAGTGATAGCATAACTTCACTGGATATCTTTCCCACTGTCCCATTTCTCTCTTTTCTAATGTTTCACTTTATTAAGGGGGCTGAATATGCAACATGTTGTATAGACAAAATGCATATGTTAGACACATTGGGGATTAAGTATACATTCATAAAACAATGGCTACCATGAAGGCATGGTTGCATTGGTTACACCTTGCCGTTTCTTCCCACCTGTTTACCTGTTCTTACTATTATTGTTTTGCTCTTGTTGTAAGGGGGTTAACATGACATAGTCTATTAAGACTATGAAGCTTATACATTATTGTTAGCAGTAGATAAGTCACCCCATGGTTGATCTTCAGATATTTTACTTTACTTAACCGGTTTGTTGTGTTTTCTGATGCACATTGGTGCCTCTTTCTCTCCAACTTTAATCTCTAGCAAACTCTGTTATCCTGCTAGAGTCTATGAAGTAGACTGTCAGGGTCTGCATATAAGTGGAATCTTATACTGTTTTTCTGTGTTAGGTTTATTCCACTTGGACTAATATCCTGCACATTCTGTTCTTTCACTCTCTCATCCATGGATGAACATTTTTTTACCTGTCTCAGCTACAGTAGATGTAGTTACAGAAGAAAGTGATTTAATAATTATGGACATATACTTTAAAGGTGGGCTTTCTGGATCAAATGAATTTCTATTTTAATATGTTTAGGAATTTCCATACTCTCTTGCATAATGACTGTGCCAGTTTATAATTTTGTAAATAATTTAAAACATTTAATTTTGCTATGTGAAGTGATAACCACATTATTATTTCTGTTTCTTTGAAGGTCACTGGTATTGAGCACCAAGCTACACCTGTCTGCTTTTGTTCTTTGGAGAAATATGCAGGTACCAACCTCATTATAAAATTAAATTATTGTACTTTTGCCTACTTTTTGTTTCTACTTAGTAATAGGGGCTTTTCAAATATTTTAAATTTAATATTAATTTCTAAATATTTGATTTGCTATATTTTCTGTTAGTTGTTTTTTTTTGCATTTTGTTGCTTTTTAAATTCCATTTATTGATTGAATTTTTAAAAAATATTTTTACTTGCTGCCAATATTTCTGGTGTCATGGCCAAGCAGTCATTGTTGATATCAATTAGAATAAAATTATCTCTTATGCTTTTTGCCATAAGGCTTGTGCTTTGAGGTTTTCTGTTTAAATATTTCATCTGTTTTGGAAGGAATTGTATATAAAATGGGATCATGGTCTCATGTGATTCTGCAGTACTTTTTCTAGCACCACTTACTGAAGTTTCTGTTATTCTCCTTGTGTGTTCATGTTGGCTTGCAAGAAAATATACTGCATCTCACAGATGTATCTCTGGATTTTTTTTTAATTGCATGAAAAAAGTGTGTTAATTATTATTTTCTTTCTTTCTTTCCTTCTTTTTAAATTTCTTATGTCCTGACCACAGTTTCCCTTCTCCTTCATTCCTTCCTCCTACCTTCTCTCTGACCTGCCCCAATGCACTCCTCCTTTGCTTCTCTTCAGAAAGGGACAGGCCTGCACTGGGCCACAAAGCATGGCATGTCAAAGTGCAGTAAGACTAAGCACCTCCCCTTGTATTAAGGTATTACTCCCCATGGTAACCCCAGCACTGAGAGGGAGAAATTCATGAATCTAGAGAGTTCACTGGATGTCTAACCTAGTTTCTAGAGGGCTGGGTTTATGGGTGTGTGCTACCACACCCTGCTTGATCTTTGATATTCTTTAATTCTTTTTGGTTTGTCAATAATCACCATGTGGCCCTGAACCAGTCATTAAGATTCAAATAGTTCCAGGTTGATTGTGCTTCTCTGATTAAATCACAAAGGACAAGTTAGTCACTCAGCTGATGATATCAAGGAAGGTACCCAAAGTGCCTTAGATGAAAGCAAGGCAGAGTCTGAGCCATTTCTCTTATCACTCTTGCAAGCCAAACAAACCTTTTCCAGGGAAGGTCATGACCTTCAGAACTGAGTCACACCAGGAGGGAGGAGAATAAACCTGCAGAGCTGAAGGCTTTCTATGTGGTCACATGTTTAACTAGCCAGGATCTGAAGAAATGAAGGGCCCTGGACAGGTTACTTCAGGATCTCAGAGCTCTTGGCTTTTTTAGCATTCCCTAAAAGCCCCCAGAAGGCCTTACACCATGTAGGCATTCCTAAAGGGTTTCAGCTTAAAGGCTACCCTCCTGTAGGTGGGAAAATGAACAGGGAATGCCTGGAGAAAGTCTCAGAACTTCCAGAGTCACTCTCCCTCTTCTGACCTCTTCATTCTGTTCCTTGGTTCTGCCTATTTCCAAGTTGCTACTGCTAAGTCATAACTCTTCTGATGTGCTAAGCAAAGGGGCTTCATGGAATCTGAGCACTAATTGAAACGCTCTGATAGGCTGCACTGTTAGAGAGACCCTGCCATTGACCTTTAGTGGTTTGCTTTCCCTGCTGTTCTGTAAGGAGTTATAAAGAGTGAAATCCTGTGGCTTCTTGGTGGAAGGTTCTTCACTCACATCAGGCACCCACACACTCACCCACAGAGTTACAGACCCCACTTCCTGTAGGAATGCTGAACATCTCAGAAACTCATACATTTGATGCCATTCTTCCCTGCCTCCCATGTCCTCAGATAAATACACAATCCAGAGGGGTTAAAAAACAGCCTTTCACTTATCAGGAGGATGTTTAACATACTTTACTTAAAAATAATGTTGGAAGATGTCAAACCCTAGAGTGTGAAGCTTCTTCAAAAATGAGCCTGCTCTGGGGTGAGGTAGGAGGATCAAAGAGACAGGGCTTTCCAAATTTCTGTCGAATTCGACATTCCAAGAGTTGGGAGGAGAGATTAAAATAGGATTTCATTTGCAATAACATTTGGGCTCTGCTCTGCATTGTTGAGTCCTTAATCCAGCTGGGAAGTCTGGTTTACAGAGAACTAAGGTGGCTCTTTCACTTCTAATTCCCCAGACAAGCAGCCTGGCTTTCTTCTTAAAGGAATGGCTCTGCCAGGGGTCATTCTAGACTTCTGTGGGGAGAACAGACTATTTAAGACTAGACCAGGCCAGTCTTAAATCACCCTACTTCTGAAAAGAATTTGCCAACATATATAATGGGATAATCTTAAATCTAGAATAAATCTTTAAATAAACTACTTGAGGGTATGTGTGTGTGTGTGTGTGTGTATTGTACTGTATATGGATACAAGTTTACTTGTTTGTGTGTGGAGGCCAGAGGTTATTCTTTGATATCTTCTCTTTTTATGTTCCACAGCTTTTGCATGTTTTGAGAGGTTTCTCACCTCACTGGGACCTCAGGTTTCCTGGTTTAGGCTGACCAGCCAGTGAACTCCATCCACCCTCCTGTCTCTACCTGCCAGTCCTGGGATTATCAGTGTACACCACCACACCTACCCTTTTATGCAGTGCTGAGACTGAGCTCATATCCTCACTTTTGCATGACAAGCATTTTTCCATTTGAGCTGTCTCCCCAACTTCATGCATGTTCTATTATATTGTTGTGTTTTATTATCATCAGCGTTATTGATATTCATTTGTAACCTGTAAAACCTGTGAACTACATGTCTGCATACCACATGTGACCAGTGACCTAAGATACAAAAAAAAAAAGAAGGAAATCTAATCCTCTAGAGCTAGAGTTACAGATGCTTAAGAGCTACTCCCTGACTACTGAGACTCAAACATGGGTCCTCTGGAGAAGCAATCAGTTTTCCTAATTACTAGATGTCTCTCCAGCTGGGCAATAGGCAGTTTTAATGCTCATTTTCATGTGAGGGATATGTTTCTATTGTTTTCCCAAGAACACATCCATTCATGCAGGGTTCCAGGTTAAACATTGATAATGTTTCATTGTGAAAAATGAATCTAAGGTATGTGTTACTCTTCTGCAAGTTTTGAAATCAGACTCACAAAAGTATGGAAGCATAGTTATATTAATAAAATTGCCAACAAGTTAATTTGGCAGCATATTTACCTGATATGTATTACTAATTATTACTATTATGGTTCAATAATAAAATTTATTTATGGTAATATGTACACAATGGCATGTCAAATATCAATGTATTTTGAAACAGATTTCTATTTCACTCCTGCTGGTATATTATATAAACTATGGTAAATATCTGCTATGGGATAATGGTCTTGTACAGTGTAAAGATTTGGCACTCATATTGGTTTAATACAGTGCTGATTGGCCAGTATCCAGGCATGAAATATAGGTGGGGTGACCAGACTAGGAGAATTCTGGGAAAAGCAAAGGCAGATAAGCAGTAGCCAGCCAGAGAGAGGAAGCAAGATGAGAATGCTGGACAGGGAAAAGGCATCAAGCCACGTAGCTAAACGTAGATAAGAATTATGGGTTAATTTAGGAGCTAGTTAGTAATATGCTTGAGCTACTGACCCAGAATTTACTATAATATTAAGCTTCTGAATCAATTATGTAGGATGTAGCTGCCAGGTATTTGAGAGTTTCTGGTGGAACAGAAACTTTCAACTATAAATATCTGATATTACTTCTTTTAAAATTGTAAATAAATAAAAGCTCTGAAACATAGTTTTGGTTACAGAACCATGGATCTAATTACAAAATTACTAAGAAAGAAAGGTTGCCACAATTTTAGTTGTCAGAGAATATACTGTAACTTTCATAACATTTGAATTAAAATATTGTAATTAAATATTAGTCTCTGTGTGTGTGTGTGTGTGTGTGTGTGTGTCTGTCTGTCTGTCTGTCTGTCCATGTGTGTACATGCATATAGAATCTAGAGATAAACCTCAAGCATCCTTCCTCAGGAGACATTCAACCTGTTTTATGAGATAGAGTCTCACACTGACCTGCTGTTACCTTTGACCCCTAACCATAAAACAAAACCTTGCCCTTAAAGTCAGTACATATTTTTCCATGGCCAGCATCTTCAGCACCAGCCACATGTTTAGAATGACCCATCCCTCTCCTCTGCCCTCTCTGTCAAGGTAAAGTGACATTTGTTCTTTACCTTGTATCAGCAGGCTCCCTCCATCGCCATTCTCAACTTGCTCAACAACTTTGCTGAGTTCTAGGATGCTTGATAATAAAATTTAAATGCTTTGGGGTGCAAATTATTTATTAGTAACTAACTTTCTGTTAACTTTTATAAAGTTATAGTTTATGACCTAATTCCATCTGGTTTTATTTTAACAAAATGCTTCTGTTTTCTGAGTTGCAGTTTATTTTCCACTCTCTATGACATTGGAGGTTTGACTTAAAATACTGACATTGTACCCAGGACCCACAATAAAACACACATGTACATACATGTACATATACATGCACACATATATCCACACATGTGCACAGATTTACAGATATATACACATATTCATACATGCACACACACATATATATATATATATACTTTCAGCAAGTACACATCCAATATGTGCACACATATAACATTAAATAGATTTATACACATATACACATATATATATTTATACACATATATACATAAATTCATGCATACACACATGCTTACATGGTCAGACATATTTAGGGACATATATGAAGATACATACATGTACACATATGCATATATGCATGCAAATATACTCACATATGCACATATACAGACACACACACATGAACACATACATTCACGCATACATACACACATGTACACACACACATACACACACATACATACACTATATGTGTTCAATACAGATTGCTTCAGATGACTTAGCCAGACATTCATCTATGTCACTGATCATGTTCTACATTCTTAATCCCTGTTTACTTATTTCTTCATGTTTCTGCTATTCTGCCTTGATTATTCAGGGGTGCATTTACATGTCAGATATTCTAGGCTTTCCTAGAATACATCCTTCTTCTGAAAGGGGTCACCCAACACCACTAGAGGATAGCATCCTTCATTTATCTTGCCATTCCATCCTAAACTCTTTGATTTCTGGTTGGCCTGGGGATGAGGAAGCACTAACACTTTATGAGTTGCCTTCACTTTCAACTATGGCTTGGATATAGGCTCATGGTCTGAAGTTCAATTCTTACAGTGAGGTACTAACTAGGTTAAAATAATCCAACTATGGTGTTCAGATATGGAGCCTTCTGAAATTAAATAATGCCTGAAGTATAAAGGCCTACAACCAAATAGGAAGGAAGAGAGGCTGGAAGTGACACACAGGCACAGCTTTTGTTTCTTGCTATATGTGATGACTTGCATTGCCTCAGTTCTCTGACAGCAGGGGCTGAGGAAAGGGCTCAGTGGGTAGGAGTCCTTGCTGCACAAGCATTTGGACTTACCTTTGAGGCCCAAACAATCTGGTGTAAACCTAGCTGTGATTATACATGAGCCTTCAGCCAGAGCACTTCAGTAGAGGTCAAAGCAGAAGCATTGCTGATTCTTTCTGTCAGCTAGCATAGCACCAATTTCTGTGAGAAATGAAGTAGAGAGCAGTTGAGCAGGGTCTCTATGGTCTTCCTATGGCCTCAGATTGTGTACAGGTATGCTCATACCCTTTCCTGCAAACTTAAACATACAGAGTTGTACATAAAAAATTGAGCCATCAGCAGCTAGTGTTTAGTAATATCCCATCTGCCAGCCAGAGCAACACCCAAAATATTATTATTAGGCAAATATATTTCAGAGAGATTCAAGTAGTTATGAGTCTAAATTCCTGACAAAATTGGAAACAGTTTCCTATTTTTTTGTTATTGCTTCTGCCACCTTGTCAGATGCACTTTCTTTTTAAATTTAATTCATTGGTTTTGCACTTACACACACACACACACACACACACACACACACACACACACACATACACACACACAGAGATGTGTGTGCTACAATGTGCCTGTGGAGGTTAGAGGTCAACTTGAAGGAAAGGGTTCTCTCTTTCCACTCTGTAGGTGCCAGAGACTGAACACAGGGTTAGTCATAGCAGTACATGCTTTGATCCACTGAGCTGTAGCCTCAGTCCAGATACAGCATTCTGAATGATATAAAACTGTGTTGATGGTCTCTGGTCCTGTGCTGACTGGGGAGGCAGAACCACTTAGCTGTCAATCTCATTTTTGACATAAATTCACCAGTTCTGTTTTCCACAGTGAATTCTTGCAGTACTTACAACAGGACTCTGTGAAAGCAGGCCTTTGTGCTAATAGATTGCATGACCAGAGACATTGCATTTGGTTTAGTATGATAATGATTACACAGCAGACTCAAAAGACTTGAGAGCCTTCCATTTCTTCCTCCTCATTCTACTGAGTGCTATATGAATCCATTGTGGTGAGTACAGGTTATCTCTGGAGATTTCAAATGGGTATTTATCAAAAGACAGCAATGTGGATAATCATCTTTTTCATGGTAATTTCAAGTTTATGATTGCCTAAATCCTGGGTTTGTTCTTAGCTGATCACAAGTTCAAAGATATCTTCTCTCATGAGCATGTAAACAGAAAAAAAAAAAAAAGGCCATCCTATAATCAACTACATGAACTGAATGTGATTTTAATATGTTTGCACAATATTAGATTTCTGACTTTGAAAAGTACCCTGCATTATTAAACCTCTTCACTTTTATGGAAGGAGGATAATTTACTTCAGATTAAAGTCAAAACAATGAAACTGCTTATGGAAAAATGACCTTTCTTGTCTTTACGTGTATCAGCTAGATTCTTAAGGAAGCAAACCCAGCAGGGATTCCATTTAACTAACTGACTGAATCCACAAAGCATAAAGACAGCACTATTTATTTTAATTACTCTAAGCCAATGTTATTCCATCACTGGAAGCCCAAGAGTTTTCATGAAGTCACTTTGCTGAGATAACATTTGTTGTACCCATGAGGTGACATTAGCTTTTGAGTGTTCTTTAACCCAAAGGTTATATTTCCACTTGTATAATTTATAAGACTATTTTATTGTGATTTAATCTCCTGTGTATTAGATATTGAAGACCAGTCTTGCCTCTCCATCTCAGGTAGGGCTAGATTTAAGTGGTATGTGATATTTACTTTTTCTGCCATGAGGGGGCCCTGTACTTTGACAAGGCTTTTAGTAATCTTGTGTATTTTATATATTCTTAACTATACTTGTGCCTTTAAAAGCATTTGTTATTAAAGTTTTATGAACATCTAAGGAATAACTTGGCTAATATGTACAGTTATGTGCAATAATGCATATATAGAAATTCAAAGATTAAATTATTAGAATTTGTAGCATGGCTAACTAAAGGTATCCACAGTAAGAACAGACAGCCAAAAACAACCTTGCCATGCCATTGGCTTCCGAGCTCTTAGACAAATGAGATGGGTTTAGGCTCTTAAGCAAGTGTGTTTATAAAACATCCAGTGGCCTTTTTAACCCTACAAATTAGAATGATGCAATTCTGACTCTGGATGAAGACTTAAAATAGACCTCATCTCAGATTGTATTTTTCTAGTTCTATATAATTTCTTTCTAGTAAACTTTGTGGAACATCTGGGTTTCATCTTGTAGGGTAAGGTGTTTGCTTCATGGTGGCTGACAGAAGACAAGAGGTTCCTGGGTCAGAGGTAAAGGATGACTTAGTACTTCCTGCAATGTCATTTACTTCCATGAAAACTATAGAGAACTGCTTCATAATCTCCCTTTCTTGATAACCCCCTTTCTCTCCCTTAAGTGCCACATCATTTTTTTAAGCATAAATAAGTTATTTACACCATAATTAGAATGATTTTTCTATAATTATCTTTCCAATTTGGGCATTTTTGTATTTTGACATCTACTTAGTTAATATAGAGCTAGGAAGCTTGCTGATAGGGAAAATACAAGCTGTATTAGATAAATTGGAAAGAGATTTAGGAGCCAGAAGACTCTCCTTTATCATCTTCCTTTTCCAAAGGAAGAAGTGGTAACAGATAAAGACTGCTTTCTGTTTTGTGGTAAGGTTACAAAGGTCCGCCCCATGGGCTGAATATAAGGAGAACACACACAACAGATGGAACTTCCTTGTTATAAAAGGTAATTTTTTTATTTATACAAATAAGTTGTATCGGGAGAAGTGTAATCTTTCAAGGAAATGAACTGTCTTCTTTTAGAGTCCCTTTTGACAGTTACAATCAAGGTCACATCTGCAGAGACTTTTAGAATAGAATTCTCTTGGAGAAGAAAAAAGTCAATTAAGACAAATATAGAGATTTGAAGACAATGAAGAGGTTTAACAGCTTAAACGTCTTTCAAATGCCCTAGGATACATAGTCAATGCTTCCATATGATTGACAAATTACTAAATACCCCACTGCTTATAAAAAAAAATCTATCCAGACACTTATTAAATAGATAGAAAAGACTTTATTTAAAATGAAACACTACATCGAGGATAGATAGAGAGGATGGATAGAGGAGGAAGACTGTTCAACTTCAAATACAAAGGAAACTGGGGATTTGTAGCCATGGGAGAGCAGTGACAGGGAAAAATCAGTAAGTAGCCACTTAGGGATAAACAGTGTTTGAAGGAAGAGCATGTTGCTCAGCTGTTACCTGGAGGTAGGGTTGGGGAAGAGCATGGAAAGGGTTTGAATAGATGTAGCAGATGATCAGATATTAAGAGTGGGGGTCTCTTATTGAAGGGATGTTAGAAGATTCAAGATATGACATAATATGGAGGGTGATGCAATATGAAGGGTGAAGACTCTTGATAACTTGACATACATGCTCTGGATCATTCTTCTCTACAATTTCACAAATGGATGGTGACAACGTTATGCTTATATGGCACTTTCAGAGGTAATTTCCTAACCATCATCTCACTGGCTTTGATTCTTTTCTAGGCTTTGATACAGAAAATGACGATCACGTTTTTATAAGGGAAGAAAGTCAGACACATAGAAACTTCAGAGCTTGGAAGACAATGTCACAAATAAACTCCTGTGCCTTGGAGAAAAAAATCCTAGGAATTGAAATATTTCCCCCTGCCTGGAGGAATGAGAGAAGATGTATGATTTGTGAAGCTACTTTTATCCTTTTTACCCCTGCTCACTGTAATGATCTGGTTCCTTTAAACTAAAGCCACAGCTACTGTGCATCCTTCCCCATGTGTAACAAAGCTCTTGGGATGCAGCTTCATGAATCTTCTTCACTCATGTTGGGGTGGGCTTTTCTGTAATGCGGCTCTGAGTTGTACCTACTTCTCAAAATCTCACTGGTCCCCTGAGCTACATTTGAGAATAGTTATTTCTTTCTCCATTGCCCTTTCTTGGGTAAGTAGACACTTGTTCAATCTCTCTGGAAATGACAACACATAGTCACACCCTCTTGATCTGTTTAGATGCCAGTTTAGCCCCTCAGACATCTTTCCTACTATCTGTGATGTTGCTTGTAAGTAGTTTAATGACACTTATACCTTATAATGCTGAAGTTTGTCAGGATCGTTTCATATATATGACCAAAAGAGAACATATTTAAAAGTTAAGCAGATCGACTTTTCAAATTTTTAAATTCTTTTAACTGAAAGGTAAAATTAGTAATCTTTCCTGGCTATCCTTCTAATGTACATTTTTTAATGATGCCACTATGCTCCTCTGTGCTTATGCAGGTACAAGACATTTAGAAGAAACAGCTTGGACCTTAATCCAATGTAACAAAATGCTTTGCTATCTCCACATGTAACAGCTGGGAACCAATCATCATCTTCCTTAAAGGTGATGTAGGAAACCTTTTCAGTGTTGCTTGGAAAAATTTAACTTCAGCACAATACAAACTTCAGTACTAAAAAGTTAACTGAAGTCAACTTACATGTATATATGTAAGTGGGTGTTACTATAAAGTCCTGTTACAACTTACACTTGGGATTCTGTAAAGAAGACAGGAATAACAGAAATACACATCAAAGATTCATCGTCAGTCTAGTTCATCTCTATGCAGCTCTTGATTACCTTGTTTTAAAGCATATACTAAGACGGCTAGAAGGGTGAATATTCTCATCATTATGACATTTCAGCAGCATATAAAACACAGGAGCATTTTGTAGAATTATTGTGGTGCTTTTTAGGAGTTTTATACAGTCATTCTATTCTTCTTTATTGTCCCTCCCTTCCTTCCTTCCTTCCTTCCTTCCTTCCTTCTTTTCTTTCTTCTACGCCCCCTTCTTTGTTTCTCCTTTTTCTTTTTTTCTGTTTTTTTTGAGACATGGTGTCATGCTATTTAGATTGGCCTTATATTGGCCTGAGGATGATTAAACTCTGGATCCTCCAGCCTCTGCCTCCTGGTTGCTGGAACTACAGGCCTAAGCTACTGCACCTGACTGAGCATTTCCAGTATTATAGTTTTATAATTTGAGGGGCAAAATTTACAGAGTAGATGAACTTTTTCCAAAAGACACATTTCAATTAAAATTAATATTGAGTTGGTTGAGACTTGAAGAAAAGTTAAAAAGGTGTTGTAGGTTTGAGACTGACTTCATAGGAGGTTTCTATAGAATCAAATTTTATGCTACAATTTCTGCACTTATTCTTATATTCAGTAATAACTCACAACATGTATTTTTAAGTTATTTGAGAAACCATTAAACCATTAGAGTTTACTCTTTTATTATTTTTTAATTTACCTACCATTTCTTTTGTGTGTGTGTGTGTGTGTGTGTGTGTGTGTGTGTGTGTGTGTGTGTGTTTTCACATGCCACAGTGGAGTCTAAGTACAAGTCAGGGATGGCATGTAGGAGTCAGTGCTCCCCTTTTATCATTATGGTACCAGAGACTGAACTCAGGTCCTCAGTCTGGGTGTCACATGTCTTGACTCAGCAAGTTGAATTCTCATACTAGACTTTATTACTTGTTAACTCTTACTCTTAAAATAACCTATGATTCTTATCTTGTTCAGCCATGTGACTTGGTACCTTTTCTCAGAGCAGCATTCTTATTTTCTTTCCTCTGTATCTCTTTGGCATTTGTTTCTCTGTTCTTCCTCTTCCCAGAGTTTTCTTAGTCTGGTTGCCCTGCCCACACTCCCTGTCTTTCTTCTGGCCAATCAGCATTTTATTAAACTAGTAAGAAGGACAAATATTTACAATGCACAAGAGCATAATCCCACAGCAGTGTTCTTACGAATTTACAACATTTTAAATGTGTTTTCTCTTTAATTGTTCAAAGAGTATTAAATATCTGAAATTGCATACTTTCATTTAAAAATAAACTGAAATTCTTGAGTATTTTTTCTTTATGCTAAAGTGATAATTACTGAAAGCTAAACAAAATGTATTCATTTTCAAATCCCATACATTGGCTCATAAGGAGTGGTATTAATGAGGCATTTGTTTATCTTTATAACAAGGCCTTTACTTGTGACACATGGACCCTTGACAAAACAGACGAGCAGGCGCCAAAAGGTGCAGATACCCAAGGGAACATTGACCTGGAGGGTGAGGACAGAGCCAGACTTGGAAAACAGAAAATTTCTGATGTTTCTTTGGCAAAACTCATCATCCTGCTCCTGCTGAACTCTGTAGCCTTGGAACCCAGGAGTCCTCCAAAGGCAGAAATTTGAGCATCAGAAAGCAACAACAATAACAACACAACAGCCTCCATGAGAACCAGGGACTAATGCTGTCATTTCATGACCTCACAGAAACTGCAAACTCAAATTTGCCAATCCCTCCCAGGGCAGAACATTTCCCAGACAGCTGGGAGGGGATTTGCTTAGTGATGACAATGAGAGAGGCATGATTGTGAGAAAATGAACTGTGAGGTTCATGTGTGTGTGTGTGTGTGTGTGTGT
This sequence comes from Sigmodon hispidus, assembly GCA_004025045.1. Taxonomy (NCBI): domain Eukaryota; kingdom Metazoa; phylum Chordata; class Mammalia; order Rodentia; family Cricetidae; genus Sigmodon; species Sigmodon hispidus. The sequence goes on from PVIH01000034.1 coordinate 108,355, forward strand.
GTGTGTGTGTGTATTTTCTGAGAGAGAGTAAAACAGAGCGGGGAGGGAAGGAAGGAGGGAGGGAGGGAGGCAGAATGGGGGGAGAATACATTCTATGGCTTGGCATGATGGTAAATGAACTCCATCACAGGCCTGTACAGAGCGGTTCTGGAAACACATGGTTCTCTGGTTTGATAGCTTCCCAAGAGGTCAGATTCCCAAGAGACTGTGCTTCATTTTTAGTCCAGAGGAAAACACCTGGCGCTAACGCCATCATCAACATAACAACAGGGAGTAAGAGGGGGCACTGGAAATTCCATTTGCATGAAGCTGGCTGGGAACAGGCTTGGCAAGGAATCCTGGTTGGTGAAAAACAGATCTGGTTCTTATTGTTTTCCCTGTGAGTAAGTAACCAAAAAAATGTGGGTGTGTACAGCTGGAAAGGAAAATACAGTTCGGCAAGATGTGTGAATCACTCTTGTTAATTGTAGCAACAAATACATAGGAAGGAATTACTTAGTTGCTAACATTAAAACAAATAAATATGGTTATCCTTGTATCCTTTAATTAATTGATAACTGAAGCTGTCAAAAGAATGCTGAGGAACACATTCAAGGCATCTGGACACAGCTCACTGAGACAGAATGTTTATCTTAAATCCTTTAAAAAACATTCAGTACAATGAACCATAGAGGTTATTAGAAATGTGGCCTTCCTCCCGCTACCTCTCATTACGCTTCCCAAAGGAATGAATGGAGTGAGCTGGAATTTGTGAAAGTTACAATTTAGCTGATGTTCCAGGCATGCCTTCCTTCAGGGTAGGTCAGCATGAATCAGAGGGTTTGTGGTTTCCACTTTTCAAATAGACAGCCCACAGTGGCTTGTCTTTTGTTTAATTTGTTACAAGATCACACAAGATATTTTTCAACAAGAGTTTCAGAAAGGATCTTGGGAAATCCACACATACACACAAAACAGCTGAATCATCTAACCCAAACCATTCCTGACCACATCTGACTGACACTGAATATCTGAGTCTTCTTTCTTTGGAAAAATGTCTTTCAGATTCAGTTAGAAGTCCTGGGACGAAGTGAATTATAAGTGTCCAGGAAAGAAGAGCAGGGCACTGAGAAGCCCTGAGCTTTTTAATCATGAAGGAAAAGTACAAATGCTTTCAGATCTCTGCATGTTTGGCAAGAGTCTTGCTTATTAGAATAGGCCAGTTAGCAATGTGCTGCTAACAACGGTGATTTTGAGGATCAGTATAATATTCATCCACATCCTCTGTTCTCTTACCACATTTTTGTCACAGGCCAAACTAGTTTCCTCCCCTCCCTTTAGCTTCCTTCTCTTTCTCCCTTCTGCTTTCTTTTCTGGGCTTTTTCTTTGGGGGTGGGGTGGTATGTGTGTACACACAGGTGTGCACATGCTATGCATATGCAAGCACATGTGTGACTGTGATTATGGAGGCCACGGAATACACTTGGGTGTAATGTATCAGATACCTATTAACTTGTTTTCATGAGACGAAGTCCCTCTTTGTATCAGAACTTGCTGAAGGAGACTAGGCAGGCTGGCTGGTATACCTCAGGGAACTTCTGGTTTCCTCTCCAGTTTATTTATTCATTGGCTTATGCTTTACATGCATTGTGGAGGTGGAATGCAGCTCAGCACCACCTTTACCATTTTAGCTGTCTCAGAGCTTCTCTTTCCCTTTTCTATTTTTTGTTTTTTCTTTTCCTTTTTCCTCTTCTCCTGTCTCGCCTCTTCTTTTCCATCTTTCTTCCCATCATTCTTCTTTGCCCTCATTTTTAACTCATCTAGGCACATTGCTCTCTAAACTCCTGAGACACAATCCTGGGCAGTGTAGGTAATAATCGGTTTACTGAGATGTAAGCATAAGGAGAGTTTGCCTTGCTGGTTTTTTTTAACAGGATTGCCTTTCAGACTTCTCACAGTAAAAAGCCAGTCCTCAATGCACTCTCTGGTAGGAAGCATTGAAAGCACACAGCAAGTGATGAGTCAGTAGTGTTTTGACACAGTCTGTCTTCAGAGGAGAATCACATTTCATGTAGAGAGGTGTTTCCCTTTTTGAAAATTGCTTGTGAAATGTATGACTCATTGAGCCATTGCCAACAGCCAAAAAAAGTTCCTGAGAGTCCAGGGCAGACAAACCATGGCTCCTCTAATATTTCAAAGTCTTGCTGCACCAGCTTTTTTCATTGAGGGGTCCAAAAAGCAGTGAGAATGGAGATGGATGCTTTCCCCCACCAATGCATCCTGTGGCTTCATCTTGGACAATAATGCTACCAATGAGGTAGGCTCAAGGGGACAGCATTGCTGTGGTTTGGCTCCAGACTTTCTCTCATTCTCTGGGTTTTACAGTCTCTGGAGATATTTCAGGAATTTGTCATGTGGTTTACAGAGAAGGTGAGGGACACCTAGCACACTGCTTACGGAATAAAAATGACAAACACGTTTATACAGCAGCTGCCAGAAGACCTTATTCTTCTGTAGCTTCTTTGGGAGTTGGGGGGAAGTCCAGAAGCAATGTTGAGGTTTCCTTAGCACCGCTGGGGATACTATCTTTGGAAATAGATGTTGGTTCAATGTGACTAAGCATCTCCTTTTGGTTCAGTAGAGTGTTCTTATTTGCCAATATGTCAACATAGACACTTAGGCAATTTTTCTGAGGGGAGGGGTTGACTTGAGCTTCAAACTTATCACCAATAAGATGGCCTGTTTGGAACCATTGCCTACATGCAGGCAGCCTGGTTATGGTCAGATTTTAGCTTGTGCTTCATCTCAGTGGGAAAGGTTGAAAAGTAATGCCAATGGTCCTACCACAGTAACTATATAGCAGACATGTAAGAAAGTCCATTCTATTATTTATATTTATTATATGAAGTACTAGGGATTGAAATTAAAATCTTAAACATGCTAGGTAAGTGTGCTACCCGTGAGCTATATTAACAACCTTATTTATGCCTTTTCTTTTGAGACAGTCCCACTGAGTTAACCAGAGTGACTTTGAACTTTCTCTGTAGGCTAGAGAAGCCTTGGATTTGTAGTCTTTCTACCTCAGCCTCTCAAGTATCCATCTGGGATTACAGATTTGGAACTCCAGGTCCTTGTGAGATTATTTTGATGACCTAACTGCCTACTGGGGAGTGAAGACTCAGAAAGAGGCTTCTGTATCTGAGACCAAGTAGGAGACTTCAGCCCCTAGCAACAGATTGCAGACCATATGACAAAATTTTCCCCACCCCAGGGCAAGCTATGCATTGAATTCTAAAATGGAATTTTATTTATTTTTAACTAGGAAGCAAAACAAATATTTTTGGAATATTAGTTGTGTAAGTGTGAAGCTGAAACCAGAGGGTAATTGGCACAGCACTTCAACAGTCTTGTCTCTGAGAGCCAAGTTCAAAGCCACCTGTCTCAGCTCTAGGATGCTTCTGACTGAGTAAGGCAGGCTCTGTTCTATGAAAGCTCGTTCCCTGGTGACAGTCTAGATTTCTTCCAGGCCTCTGTTCTGCCCTTGCTGTTATTTGTACTATATCAGAAGTCCCCACGCTGTGCTGTGCTCTACTCACATGAGTCCTGGATGAAAAGTCATTCTGCTCCAATGAAAACTTTTTGAAATTTTGTTTTTAGTTACTTTAAAAAGTCCATAAATAGTCTGTTTGTAGACCTCCTGGAGTTTCTCAAAGGGTAGAGGAATTTGAGGAAGCCAGGAAGTTTGCTCAGCCTATTTCAAGGCAGATCATTCTGTGTGTGTACATCAAAGCTGCCATTCCCTCCCCTGCAAGATACACAGCAGTGTTCTCAGTTACACAGTTTACTGTGTTTCTTTGAAGCCGTGGCTGCTGTTGGAATGACTGCTTTCCTTTTTGTGTCCCTAGGCTTGTGGTTTCAGGAGAGCATTTTGTCTTTCCCTTCCCTTCCCTCCTTCCCTTCTCCACCTTCTCCCTTGTCTTCTGTCCCCTTTTCATCTTCCCCCTTCTTCCTTTTCTTGATTGAAGCCAAGGTACCAATGCAGACTAAGCTGATCTCAGGATCCTCCCGCATCAGCAGGTACCAATGCAGACTAAGCTGATCTCAGGATCCTCCCGCATCAGCCTCTTTCGTGCTCTTTTTCTACGACCACATGGCTTGTCTTCAAAGTAACTGAAGGTGACATCTTCACTAGATGCATTTCTTCTCTCTACCCCGAGAGTATTAAATCCCCATATAAAGCCTTACGGTCCCTCCAGGAAACATATACTGACCAGGAAACAAACTTTAACATTAGATTAGAAACAAACAAACAAAACAATAAAACAACAGAAAACACCTCAGCCCAGATGTATTTACTAACCCATAGTTAGAACTGAAAATCGTTTCTAGCACTGTTCTGTTGGGCACAGAATAGAACCAATGTGTGGTTAAAGAAGAGATGACCATGCTTCTTTTCTATTTCAGGGAACAGAAATGCCGAGAGCTGCAAAGTGGGAGAACCACAGTCATTGTGTTGAAATCGTGTTGGCGGCAAACAGAGACTTTCAGTTTGTAGTGAATTTACACTGTTACCAGGGATGGAAAAAAAACAATGAGAGTTTTATGAGATGTGTTTACACACCCAGAAAACACATTTAGCTCTGTGAAGCAGCATGCTGCAGCAAATATTTGACATTCAGTTAGGATCCTCAAAATAGTTACCTTCCCAGTGGGTCAGCAAGTTCTGAATGTTCCCCGATATTTCCAGGTACCTAGAGCCATAAATCCATATTTAATTAGCTCTAAATGAAATGTTAAAGATGATAGGCTCTTTGTGCTAAAAATGAAACCAAAGTGGGTCTAAGTTGATTTATGTCTAATTCAGAGTTGTAATTTAATTAAAATGCCGTACTGAATTTTAAACATCCCCCTGGCAGAGCCCTTCCCACGATATTCAAATGTGGAGTCTTCTAGCTGAGAAGTTTCTGTGTTCTCTGTCTTTGTCAAATTCCTTCATATGTTTACAGAGTCATCTCAGCAGCTGACATTCCTAACTGGCTTCTTTCTCATTAAATCATTGGTTTCTTAGTGACTCGAATTATGAGGCTCCTTTGATATGAGTACATCTTTTCTTGCTTAATGGATACCTTATTTGACAATTCTTTGAATTTTGTCTGTCTTCTTCATTCAGTTTTGATACGTGGGAGGGATATGTGCTGAATTGAAGTTTAGAGAGTGGAAGAAATATAACAAATGAAAAATGTTTAAAAAATGATTTTTAGATTTGTGTTAGAAGATGAAACTGAGATTGTTGTAATAGGACAGGAAAGAGTGGAAGCCAGGATGTATGGGAGGAAACATGCCATGCAGGCAGGCAATGTGGGCAGGAGCCACAGAAACAGACACATCTTATAGGCTGCTCCCCAACCCCCTTACCCTGTGGAAAGCTTTACAGCTTTGTTAAGAGGAAGAAAAAAGGGAAGAAACAAAGAGAAATAGAAGAAGAAAGGGAAGAGAGAGAAAAGAAAGAGGGGATGAGGTGGGAGGTGGGCCTGATCTCTGGCAAGAGATGGGGATTCTTAAAGAGAATTTGACATCAGGACACTGGGAAGACCAGGTTATTGCTTATTGGCCAGGACTCCAGGAAGTGGGTCAGAACGCTAACAGAGATAGCAATGGGAAAGTGGACTTTAAATAGTATATGTAAAAACATCAAATTTACCATGAAAGTCTTCATGGATATGAAATTTTTACAAGAAAAATATTCATTTAAATATTGCTTCTTTCAGCTTGTATTCTAGCAGAATACTAGAGATAAATTATGGTTCTTTTTCAAAAAAATTTAAGTCAACCTATTAAAAAGAAAAATAATTTCTAAAGGAACTGAATAGATTGATTTTATTTATTCAGTCTTTGTTCTTTTTATGTATGTATATATGCATACATACTACTTATTTTATACATAGTATATATTTTTATGTATTAGATAAAAGATAGATGTTAGAAAGATAGATAACTCTGCTAGTTCTCATTGTTAGAGTAATGCTGTTTGAATTCATTTAAATCTTGAGTTAGCCTCCTAAAACCTTGGGTGCTATTCTGATAGAGCTTGTGAAGCCAGGCCTGATGGTAGATCATTAGATTCAGATTCTGAATAATGGCCTTAAAAGTCATGGTGGGAATTTATCCACTCCTTTCTTTCTTTTGAATTCTGGCTAAACTATTGGTAGCTAGTAAGGCTTGGTCACAGAGTTCCTGCTATGATGTGCTTTCTTACAACCTGTCTAAAAGCAACTTTCTAAGTTAACCATGCCTTTGAACCATGAAAACCATGAGCCAAAGTGAATCTTTTCTGTTTATGGGTTTATTAGGTTAATTACTCTTGACAATGGTTGAAGGTTGACTCCTTAGGCAGATATTCTCAGCCTGTGGGTGTGACTCCCCAGGGGGTCGAATATCAGATATCATGCATATCAGATCTTTACATTACGATTCATAACAATAACAAAGTTAATTTTGTGATTGGGGTCACCACAACATAAAGAACTGTGTTAAAGCCTTGCACCATTAGGAAGGTTGAGACCCACTGGCTTAGTGCATAAATGTGCCTCTTACGACTAACTTGTATATCTTAACCAGAAGGGTAATCCCCCACAATACTTTAAAAAGATTTTTATTTTATGTATGTGCACCATGTGCATGCCTGCTGTCCACAGAGACCAGAAGAGGATAGTGACTTCCCTGGACTGTTGCCACAGACAGCTGTGAACAGCCAAGTGGATGCTGGGATTGAAAATGAGTTCTCTGCAAAGACAGTAAGTGGTCTTAATTGCTGAGCCATTTTCTCAGTTCCCCCAAATATTTCTAACACATCATTTAAATTATATCACCATTTGTACATTTGCTTATTTATTAAGTTTATTAATTTATCCATCCATTCTTTTCTTTTTTTTGTTTATTTGTTTTTGTTTTGCTGATAGTTGTGTACAACCATACCTGATTCCTGGTTTAAATCTCCTTTTAAGGAAATTGGTGCCAGGAAGATGACTCAGGGAGAAGAAATACTTGCAGAGCACACTTAGCGAACGAACTGACTTTGCTCCTCAGAACCCATGTAAAGGCCAGATGTGGTGGCACAAATCTGTAGTCCCAAGACTTTTATGGCAAGATGGGAGGTGGAGGCAGGAGAATCAGTCATAAGCCAGTAGGTCAATGTTCTGGGGTCCACAGTGCAGCAGCAGAAACAAGAGAGACCCTGACTAAAACGAGAAGCAGTGAAACATCTGAAGTTGTCCTCTGAGTTACACAAACTGTGACATGTACGTGCTCATATTAACACATGAGTAACAGCAGCTTCTATAAATGGGACTGTGAAGTTTGAAGGTCAGAAGAAGTCTCTGTGTTAGCTTCAGACATTCCAGTGAATCCTCTCCCGAGCAATTAATGATGCCCCTAGGAATGCTCTTCCTGATAGTATGGGGTCTGATTTATTTCATCTCTGTCTACTTATGTGTAGTAAAAACTGCTAAGATTCACTTTATGCATAAAATTCAAAGGCAAGTGAAGTAATATACCGACATCTATAAATAATATATTTTTTTTTATTTGTGTGTGCGTGTTATATACCTAAGTACATGCATCTGTGGAGACCATGAAAGGAAGTTGGATCCCCCTACAGCTGGAATTTCCAGTGGTTGTGGATTGCTGGTGTATGTTAAGAACTGAACTAAGGCCCTCTGTAAGAGCTGTACATACTCTTCTCCACTGAGCTATCTTTCTAGCTGCCACAGATAATATTTTAATATAATTTAATACAATCCAAATGAATACAATAAACAATACATCAAAATGCTAACTGGAGACAGTATCATTACTATATCCTGTTTATATTTTCTAAGTAGCTAGCTCAGGAAAATGTCAACATCTAAAATTGCCATGTTCTGTACTCCATTCCTATATGTTCTATAATATTTAATATTAATGTCCCTATGTTTCTTTTTGTATTTCTTTCACTTTCTTTGTGTGTGTACTGTGTGCAGAAGGGACCCACATCCATTGTTATTAGTTTTAGTTTTAATAGCTATGTGACCTTACCTAGATTTTCTGTTCTCCATTTATAACATGACAGTAAAATTGCTACCCATATAAGACAATGCTATGCAAAAAAAAAAAAAGGGTGGTGTTGAGCCAGCATGATGATACAGTAGACAAAGCTTCATAGTAACATGCTTGACTTCCTCAGCTTGATCCCAAGATCCACATGGGAGAAGGTGAGAATACACTCCAGAAAGTTGTATTCTGCCCTCCAGATATGTAGCACATTTGTGCTTTCCCACCATGATAAATAAATATAGTAAAGCACTGGTAAGATTACCTCTATATAATGTTTATTTTTTTAACCCTCAATGTCTCATTGTTTGTATTTATAATATTTTTCTTTACTGTGACTAAAGACAAAGATGTCAGCCTTTCCCAGTGTTTGGTATGAGGGACAACACACATCATGCACCCTCCCAGCACTATCATTAGCATTCTCTCACTCTTGCAGCAGCTGCATTATAAGGTATCTATTTCATGATTTGATTAGCATCTTCTCAAATGCTTAAGGTGAGATGGCAGAGTGAAAGAGTTACCTCTAAGGACAAAGAGAACGTGGCCCTCTTCAGCCCCTGAGCACCAGGCTTTTAGAGAATTGACTAAACTGTGAAATGGAAAGACTTGCGAAAGGAGCCCCTAGAGTGAACATTGACCTCAATATAAAATTCTACTACTCCTTTTAGGCTAAGCATTAAATTATCTGCTCAATTCTCTTTTCCAAATGCCAAAACCTTTACTATTCTAACCTTGGTACAAAACAATTTAAGTCAGTGGTTCTCAACTTTCATAATGGCGGGACCCTAAATTACAGTTCTTCATGCTGTGGTGACCTCCAAACATAAAATTATTCTGTTACTACTTTCTAGTCGTAATTTTGCTTCTGTTAAGAATTACAATGTAAATATCTGACATAAAAGATGCCTGATATGTAACCCACAAAGGGCTTGCCGATTGAGAACCACTGATTTAAGTAGACCAGAGATGGTGAGTAGTTAGTGAAGGACACCTCAGTTCTTAAAAGAACAGTTAACTTTGATGAAGCATTCATTAAATCTAGCATTGTAGTGGGATCTGGATATACAAAGAAAACAGCAATATGGTCTGTCATGATTAGAATGTAAAAAAAAAAAATCTAGAGTCATCTATGGAAAGTCTCAAAGTGATGATGTCTTAGGTTGAACTGTACTTATGTCTGTGAAAGATTGTTTTAAATAAATTAGTTGATGTAAGAAGACCATTTTGGGTGGCACCATTCCCTAAAATGGAGTCTTGCATGGCATGATCAAGCTAGCCAGCAAGCAAGCAGATAGTTTGCATGTGCTCATTTATTATCTTTGATCCCCTTCCCTTTGTTTTCTGAGGCATATTTCTCTACTTAGGTTTTCTCACTTTTATCTTTTACTTCTCTCTTCTCAAAGATGGGGGGAATAATTTGGAATCAAACTCCTACTCTTTCCTATTACTCTTGCACAGTAAGTCTTTTTTTTTTTTTTTTTTTTTTTTAGGAAAAAATGTACAAAAGTGGAGATTAGAGGAAAACAGAAGGAGTCACTTCTCTTTTTTTCGATCATGTAGGTCCTAGGAATTGAATTCAGGTTCTCAGACTTGGTGGCAAGTGACTTTACCCACTAAGTTATCTCTCTGGCCCTCATAAGTCTTTCCAAGGTTGGGCTTGTGTATTTCTCACAGTACCATTCACTACATTTAAGACAATGTCACATGTGAAGCAACACTGAAATATCTTATTTGTGTGGCAAATAACAATTACATATTGTTCTTCTATGAATCAGTTGCTGTTCTTGTTCTCTTTGAGACACATTATTAAACAAAGGAGTCAAAAATCTTTACCTTTTGTGGTTTTGACTGTGAAAGAGGATAAAGAGAAGATGTGAATGAGTCATGTGCAATATAAAAATACATGAAGTCACACTAGGCAGAGCTGAGAGTATCTTACTGGGGTGGCTGCTTCTTGATTACTTTATGAAGATTCATGGAAGGCTGAAAGCAATCACTGCTTCCAACCGGTTATGTGGTTTCTGGAACATATATTCAAAAAGCTTTTTGTGCCAGTCAGGGGCCAAAAGAAACCATAAAATATACTTACAACATGATTTTTGTTTCTTCGCAGTCTAGAATCTACGCTAACTACAAAATTTTAAAATTTCAAAGGCTTGAACATATTCAGATGCAAGGTCAAATGCAACTGGTTATTACTGGTCACATGATCCAGAAAGTGAGCCTCCAACTGTTAGTGTGTATAGTATAATAATATGCACTATATTCATATATAATGTGTTCTATAATAATATAATGGCAGCTACATAGCAGGTAGCTCCCAAGAATTTTTATTCTGAAGACAATCCAGGCTATGAACTGCTTTAGCTCCCATATGAAGTAACAGGGACTATCATTAAGTTGAGTTTTGGTGTAAGCATTTCCCAGTGACCTCTTCATTATTACAAATTACAAAAAAAATTTCTTGTATTAAGTTAGATTTACATTCATGTTCATCATCCAGATATTGGTCAAAGCCTAGGTGTTTAAATTGATAAAAAAAAAAAGGGGGGGGGAGAATGCTCAGAGTCCTTTATAAAGCTGACATATTAATTGGGTTGTTTATTTTCTCATAGTGCCTCAGGCTAGAAATTCAAGTTCAAGACATGAGCAGGATTGGTTTTCCTTAACTTGTATGTGTCTATATTTTCCTTTGTTATCACACAGTCTTCCTTCTGTTAATATATGTCTTAATCTCCTTTAAACCATTGACATTTATTTATGTGTGGGATGTGAACTTGGTGTATAAATGTTATGTACAAAGGACAGCACAAGAACACTAATTCTCTCTGTCCACAGTGTGGGTTCCAGAGATGGTACTTAGGTTATCCAGCTTGGCAGCAAATCCTTTCCCCTATGAACCATCTCACTGGGCTCTAATCCCCCTTTCCTGTAAGCCTATTTATTACATGATATCAGAATCCACCCAGAAAACCCAATTTTTAAAAAGTCACTTTTATAAAAGCCCAGGCTCCAAATAGTATCACCTTCTGAGCCAGCCCATACGAGTTTGGGTTTCAACTTATTAATTCAGGGGAAGGGGCCGAATTAGTCTACAGTCCACAACTGTGTTTAATACATAAAACAATAGAATAGATAAGTGAACATGTTTGTAGTGGCGGAATTATAGACATTTGTACATCACTTGGAACAGTTGTTAGAATATAAAGAGAATTCTTTAGGAGTAAAAATGCAAGGCACCCTGTGTCAATCTAGACCAAAGCGATTTTCTCTTCACCAGCTCTTCTGTGAGAGAAGGTTAGCTGATTCTTTGATAGAAATTGACAGAAGACACAAGCAGAGAACGTCTTTCCATTTTACAAGTTGCAATGAAAAACGGTTATCTATCTTTTTCCCAGTGTATGTGAAGAAGAACAATGGGGAGTAGGAGAGAAAGCAATGGCTGCTCCGCTTACCTCTCAAAGACAGCATCATCAGGCGGTGTGTGACATGAGTGTTCTCAGAGTCATGGCTAGGGTGGGAGATATGTGTGGAGGGCTTTAGACCCCTCATTGTCACCTGCTTCTCATTCTTCATCAAGATTCAATCTGAAAGGTATGCTCTCACCTTGTCTGTGGAATTTTGCAACCTGTAGCAACCTGCCCCTGTTTTGCATAAAGTTTGTAATCAGTCCATCATGCCCACAAACTAGAAAAGCCTGCCTGAATTACTATGTGTGGTGAAAAACAAAAAGCTGATGGCAGAGATAGCTTATTAAAACATTACAGTGTAGATGAGATCATTTGTATTATTATATAGTAAAGAGAGAAAAAATTTTCAGTAGACTACTATTCCAAATGTCTAACTCTGAGTGTTGTGGCACCTTTATAACAGAAAGACACTTCATATAACCAAGGACTGTGTACAGAACTGTACTGTAACTTTTCTGTGCTCCATGGAGTAAACAATTGAGTCAGTTCATGCATACACAGGGAAACAGTGAGTAGTGGTAGTTAAGATATTCACCAGCCTGACTTGTTTTTATATCTCTCACCACCATCCCAGAAGTTCTCTTGGCAAAGTGACTGAAGATAATAGTTGAGATTGATCCTGAAGTTTAAAATTTTTGTGGGTCATTTATGATGGGCAAGTCAGATAGTCCTATGAGACCAGAAAATGAGAGACATGATAGCTTTTAAGCAAATAATTATGACTGCTAGAAAAATCAATATAAAGAAGTAATGAGATAAAGGTGATAGCTACAGCACTTGCCTAGCATGTTCCAGAACCTGTGTTTAGCCCCCATTAGCATACACCCAATGAATTATTGTTCTTATACTTTTAAATAGGCTAGAGGTGTCATTGTGTGTGTGTTCATATGTGTCTCTGTGTTTATGTGCCTGTGTGTACATGTGTCTCTCTGTGTGTGAATAGTTTGGAACAGGAAGCTGTGAAGCAATGCAATTAGCTGTTATGGCCATACTGTGTGAGAGAGGTCCCTTTCTCATGTGGGAAAAAATAAAAAAGAAAGAAACATCTTGAGTATTCTGACACCTCTAAAGAAAAATTCTAGAAGGATTTCACAGTAGAACTGATTTTCTTTACAACACCTTTGTAAGAAAAACAGAAATATCACACACTTAACTGGGTCCAGTTTATTCTAAAGCACTGGGCCCTGTCTTCCTGGTCTATGGATATGCAGAAATTCTGGAAACATGTGACAGGAATGACTTCCCAGGCATGAAGTAAACTGTACCAGATGTGCGCCACAGGCCTACTCTAGCATTCTGCTTTCTCTGTTTAGAAAAAATAATTCCTTCACTATCCCATAGCCCACATATCACCCCCCCTTTTTTCCAGCACACTCGGTCACTGAAGCTTATGATTAAATGATTAAAGTTAATAAGGTATGACCCACTGATATCAGACCATCTTTTATTTGCTCCCAATCCCAGCACTGATCCACTCTCATTCCAAACCCTGGGCTTGCTTCCTCTTACTTTCAGTTTCTGATGAAGTAGAATCTAAGGACTCATCTAACTCTAATGTTATGATACTATGACTTTCTGGTTGAAATTCAGTGATTGTGGAGTCTCCTCCCTTCACTCTTTCACTCTGCACTTCATTGCTTTGGATGATCTGTCATTAACAGAGGCTTCTTGGGCTGGGACAGGAAAACCTGCATGGCTCCTGTCCTCGCCTGTGTATGTGTGTATAGAGCAGGAGCAACCTCGGTTATCATTGCTCAAGTGACATCCATCTTTTATTTATTTACTTTTTGGAAACACACCCCTACATCGTTCTGTGTAATTCATCAAATGGGCCTCCTGTCTCTTCCTCCCCAGCTGTGATTACTAACTTATGTCTCCACACAACCAGTTTTTTTTATGGAGGTTCTGGGAATCATACTCAGGTCCTGGTGCTTGTAAGGGAAGCACCTTATCAACTAAGCTATCTCCCCAGCCCTGTGGATTTGCTCTATGAGAGTACAGCTCCACTGAGGTTGCTGAGCAAGTTTTATAATAAACTTTTAACCTAGGAGGACTCAAGGGGACTGATGTGTTCAGGAATTGCCTTGAGCAATGAGTTTATGCAAATAATCCCACGGGAGGCACCACAGGATCAGATGGGGCCAGTAATTGTGGTGTCAACCTGGCAATTCCAGAGATACAGTTTGTGGAATGCAGTCTTTCCTCCTCCTTCTTCAAACTACTGAGCAATAAACAGTCATTTGTGATAATTGCCAGAAAAGAGCCATCACTGGGGAGACCTGGGGTATGAGACTCTGGTCCCTGTCTCAAAAAAGGCACCACTTGGCCCAGTTTCTTTTTTGTTTCAGCCAGTATTTCTGCATCCCTTGTATATGATTCTCCTTTACCATCGCCCACAACATATCCGTGGCTCCAAAGCCACCTTCTGGGATCTACATTTTAAAGGAAGAACAATGTCTATTTTTGTTTCTTCTCTTCCTCTCACACCCAGTTCAATGTGATGCCACAAATATGGCTAGCTGTTTGGAATAATTTGCAGAATTTAACATTACAGGCAAGCTCCAGCCTTCCAGTGTGTATTTTGAGTATTTTCTCATGAGTGTCAAGATTTTATGCATTACAGTATGCTCATGATATTTCTCCATGTTTTATTTTGGGCATGATAAAATCTGTAGCAATTAGTTTCTCACAAGTCTATTTTGTGCTGAAGAATCTGTTATTTGCTCCTTGAGCAGTTTCTTTGAGTCTACCTTTATCACTACCGTCTTTACTCCCAGATTGATGGCTGTCTTCTTTGGGTTTGGCAGCTCTTCTCTGGCTTCTGGCTTCTGGGCTCTGCTCAGCCTTTTTAAATGCAACTTGGTAAGATGTCAAGTACAAATTAAGATGAAGCTGGAGGTTGGTGAACTTCAAACATGAGCTAATTTTTTTAAAACTGCTTATACCAACAGGAAATGAGAAAATGTATGCAATGAAGATAATGTGAAGCTTGCAATTTATATTTTAATCTTGTCTAAAATGTATGTGATATTTCTGTTGCAGGAGCCAGAAAGAGAATAAAAGTCAGTTGCTTGGGACCCCTTAAAGGGATCACAGTTGATCTGAAGGAGATAATTCAATTGCTGCTATGTGTTGCTTAACAATGAAATATGATCTGAGAAATAATGCATTAAGTGACTTCTTTGTGTGATCATTACAGTGTCTCTATAAAAACATGAATGATGTGGGTCAGTCCCTGGGTGTATTATCTTTATACAGCCAAGGTAGGAGGAAACAGGAGATCTTTCATTTGTCTCTTCTACAAAGGAAACAAAAAACAAAACAATAACAAAAAACTCTCTAACAGTAAACTTTATATATTTATGTACACATAAAACTGCATATATAATTAGAAGGAATGCACTCTTAAAGATTTATTTTGTTTTTAATTATATGTATATGTAGGAGAGGATGACATGTGAATGTTAATGTAGCTACCTGGAGAAATCAGAAGTGGACATCAGATCTTCCGGAGGACATCCATCCATCATGGATGCTGGGAATTGAGCTCATGTCCTCCACAAAAGGAGTGCCTGCACTTAACCATTGGGCCATCTCTCCAGGCCCATTGAATATGCTTAAAAAAATAAGTAGAAGTAAAGTTCAGCAAATAAATAAACCACAACCTCATCATATATTATCATTATCTCATATATATCATACATACTTATGTATGCTAGACTTTTATACAACTGGAAGAAATACAAATTATTGATACGTAGATTAACTATTATAGAGCAATCTCTGACAGAGACACCTTAAGGAAGGAGGGGTTTATTTTGGTTCACAGTTGCTGAGGCTTCTAGGTACAGGCTTTGTTGATTCTGACTTATAGCAACATGGTGGCAAGAACATGTGGCAGAGGCTGCTCCTTTCATGGCTGATAGGAAGCAAAGAGAAAAGAAAGGGCTAGAGACCAAGTAAAATCTTCAAATGGACTCCTGAAATGACCTCCTAATATTTCCAGTACCTATTTAAATAGAGTCACTACTTGCAAAACAAATCTTTCATATATGAGCTATTGATAGAGGAGGAACTACCCCATCTAAGCTGGGCCAGCATTAAGATGGCTGTGATGTTTACAGGGAATAGAATCCTATGGACTACTGCTTTATACAAACTTTAAAAGTACCTGCTCACTCTGAGATGTGGGGTAACACACACTATTTATTTGTATGCTGTTTCATGGCTAGTGGAGAAGTTTTTAAAGGGATACTCCCAAACAGGGATGAGGCTCAGTGACAACCTACTCAGCATAATATAACTACAACCAAGTGTCAGGTAGATATTTTATAAGCTTCATGCACTTTCACACAGCAAAACCAACAACCATCCAGTGAGCTGTCCCTGAAACTGACCTGGAAAGAGCCCAAGAAGCACTGGGTTTCCACCAGTAGAGCTTTAGTAACTGATTATACCCAACACAAGCCACTTAATAAGTCCTCTGTACTTGATCTGTTTAAGCTGAGATGCAGATTGCTTTTATGTTAATTAATTAATTAGCAGGAAAATTGAACCTAGAGCATTGTGCATACAAAGTAAGTATTCTGTCATTGAGCCCTTTCTCTAGACTTCTTTTTTGCACTATATTTTAGGATAGGGTTTCAGGGAGTTGCCCTGGGTATGTAGTCTTAACTCTTTCAGAATTTACCAATGTCCTGCCTGGAACTCCCAAGCATCTGAGATTACTGGCCTATATGACAAGGCCTAGTGAGAGAGCTGTTAATTTTTAATTCAGACTATGTGTTATGTTATATAACCTTAGCCCCAAAATATTGCTGCTTTAGTTATTCATAACTGTTCATTAGGATTTTAATTGGTAAAAACGCAGTGTTAACATATAATAGAAGTTGGCTCTTGCAGGATCTGGGAATCAAGTTTTAAATGAGCTAAAGGTAATTTGGGGCTTTTGTAGTGGCATCTGTGGGGCATTATTTTTAGTATCAAGGTTTTCACTCTCAGAAGGCAGCTTGGATCTTACAACATCACAATAGCTGTCATCATAAAATATGTTTTCTAGGGAAATATGTTAGAGATAGTCATTGCTGCAATTAGTTTTAGTTTCCAATCAGATTCTTTAAAAAAAGCATTGTGGGGGGCTGGAGAGATGGCTCAGCGGTTAAGAGCACCGTCTGCTCTTCCAGAGGACCCGGGTTCGATTCTCAGCACCCACATGGCAGCTAACAATTGTCTGTAGTTCCAGTTCCAGACAAACACCAAGGCAAATAAATAAAGTTAAAAAAAAAGCATTGCTTGCATTAACTCTTTTTCTTAGGATAATATTTATCAGAGCTGTTGAATTTACACAAATGATATCTTACTGCTTTAAATGTCTGTATTATGGTGATATCAGCTGTTTCTCTGAGTATATTATAAATACAACATGACAAACAATAAATTGTAGTCTTACTTCCTTAGCATACAGAAAGCATTAGTGCCAGACACTTGTTTTACATATTTACCTTTTGTTATTACTATTTTTGTATATACTTTTATATTTTGCATGAAATACATTTTCATTATCATTTCTACGTGATGGGGTATTTACTTAATTATATTTTAGTCCTGTGTGTATGCATGAGTTGTTGCATGCATGCCTCTCTATGTGTGTGTGTTCACTTTAGGCATCTTTTCTCTTCCCCTTTATCAACTGAGAACTCACCCACTTTAGCTGGTTTAGAAATAGCTTCCTTCAGGGATCCTCTGTGTCTACCTTCCACAGTACAGATTACAGACAGACTGCTGGCCCATTGGACCTTGTACAACTGGGGATAAGAACTAATTATTGGATTTGAGCAGCAAATTTTACCTTCTGAACCACCTCCCTACCCCCTAGTGAGGGGGGATTTCTGAATAATGTTCTTGTGTCATGGCAATGAGCTTGAGTTTTGGAAACTCTTTGTGTGCTAAAATAACTCTGCTCATGTTTTGTTTTTCAGTACAAAGAGAAGATGGAACAAAGGATACAGTACATCAGCAACAACAATTCATGCACCTTGCAGGATGATGTGTGAAACTGTATAAGCTCTAAAGGTGCTGGTGCCTAGGTACTGTGCTTCTCAAGCCAAGTCACAGAAACAGCTGGTGGCAGGTGCTTCTGTAATCGGGCCACACTGAGTAATTGCACTGTCCTGGTCCCATTCAATGTAATCTGTCTGAGAGAAGATTCTGCTAGTTAACAGGGAAAGAAGGAAATTCTCCCTTGAACCATTAAATATGTGAGATTGTTGTCCACTATTTCATAATGTGATCAAAGCATGGTTGTTTGTGTACACCATGTTTATCCAGGTGAAGGCCTTCTCATGTGTACATTTCTACTACTAACATATTAAAAAAAAAAAAAAAAAGGTTTGCTGTACCTTGGAAAAAGAAAACAACAGAAAGAAAAGCACAAAGCCAAACCAATTCCCACTGTCTAGGACCCATATTTGTGCCAGCTTAACACTGTCAGTTTGAAAAGACATGGCCCAAAAAGAGGGCAGCTCAGGGACGGTCAGCAGGCTTCAGGAGATGCTCCGAGTCATCGTCTCCATGGCAACAGGCAGCTTATTTTTCCCCTGTGGTATTTCACATCACTTTGGATTTGTGAGATTGGGCTGCAGATTAGATCCTTAAAGATCCCTGCTTTTTGTCTTGCTTCAACCCTTTCTGTTTAAAGCAAAACAAAGTATAGCACCAAGAACGGATTCTTGGAGATGGCCATACTGCTGGGTGGGCCCAGATGATTGTAAATTATTGGCAAAGGAAGCACCCAATTTTAAGCAGATGTATGGTGAAGCCCATTGCGAAAGGTGGAAAGTGGAGAAAGAATGGGATTGTACTCCCCACAAGCAAAGTGTCTGTAATGAAATGAAGAAGATTGGTAGAAATAGAGAAGAGGTTAAATGGCTCACAGGAAGGTAGTATGAAAAGGCTCTGTTGCTTTTCTGTTCTCTCATGGTGGCCTTTTACTCCAAAATAGTCTTCTGGGTCACTGTTAACCTAGCTGCAGCAATTGCAAAAAGAGAGATTTGCCTGTGGAAATAGACCTGTCACTTGCCAAGTGCAGGTTTTGCACCTTATGGATTGATTATTTATAATCTCCCAACATTCAGACTGTAACTCTCATGCTCAAAGTAATGATTTTAGGAGGTGGGACCCTTGGGAAGTATGTTGGTTAATACTGCTTGTCTATTTGATAGGACCTATCATTGCCTATGAACACCCTGGTCATGGATATAAAAGAGTTTTCAGATTAGGATAATTGAGAATAGAAGACTCAATCTTAATGTGATCAGCACCATCCCATGGGTCGGAGTCTTGTGCTGAGTAAAAAGGCAAGCTGAGCACCAGCATTCTTCTCTCTGTGTTTCCAGAGTGTAGACACAAAGCGACCAGCAGCCTCCTGCTTCTGTTGCTAGGCCTCCTCTTCCATGATAGACTGCATCCTATGGCTGGGAGCCAAAACAGACCCTTTGTAAGTAGCTTCTGTCTAGTATTTTGCCATAGCAATGAGGAAAGTGAATAATACAGGAGGTAGCTAAAATCAGAATTACAGGAGGGGTAGAGTCCTCTTGGCTGCAGTTAGTGCTCCTATTATAAAAGATCCAAGGTAGGTCCCCTGCTTTGCTCCACCACGTGCAAGGCACAAGAAGAAGAAGGCCTCCTCTATTAAGCTGGTTGATTGATCTTGAACTTTGCATCTCTAAAACTGTGAGGAATATCTCTAAGATTTATGATTTTCAGGTTTATTGTAGTCCATTAACACAGCCCTTAGTGACCAAAGTGCTGTTCTCAGCAAAGCTAAAGTGAGAACTCTGATGGACCATTTTCTGTGGTGAGCTCTATGAATAGAAAAACTGTTAATACAGATTGCAAAAAATTTTATTTCAGCAGAGTGTGCTTCAAAACCTTCACAAGCCCATTATGACTTAAGGTAGATGTGACTAGCCTTGACATTCATCATCAGGTACAAGTGAAGAGATATGAAAAACCAAGAAATTGAGATATTTATGTTTGTTACAGCTTGTACTGAAGCTTATGCCCACCTTAAGTAATTGCTAATATTTATTGAGCATACTTTCTTAGTTCCAAATTAAATTGTTTACTTAGTCCTTATTATAAGCTTAAAAGATTATAGTTTCACTATGTCCCCCATGTGTGATTGCTTAGTGGTTCTACTTTGGGAAAGTTTGGATACGTTCAGATAAACTACCTAGTTTGAGAATTTAGGTCATGACGGGCATACCTTGAAGATTAAACCTGATTCTTTGATTTTCCTTTCAGCTTCCTATAAGCCTTGAGATAAAAACAATTTCATCACATGCTCTGACCAACACATTGTTCAGCCCAAATGCATGGAGTCACCCTGGACTAACTCCCCTGAAGCTAAGCAATCAGATAAGTAACTAACATAATAAGTTCTATCCCCTATGTTAGTTGGAGGCACAAGGAACCTAGTGCTATACAACAATGTCCTATGACGACTTGGTGATGGAGATGGGATCTGGCGCAGGAAGCTTACTGTACAACGCTCATACTATGACTAAGGAAGCTTGGCTTTTCCAGTATGATATATAAGCAGGTCTTAAGAGAGAGCTAGGCAATTGATTTTGAAAATTTTGATTATAATAAACAGGAAAGAGTGAGACATTGAACTTGGCACGAATGTTGAAAAGATTACCTAAACCCTAGAACCTGAAGAGCAGTGCAGGTGGCTAAATCCAGAATAGTTGCATCACTTATTACTTTAAGAAGGGCAGAAAACTGTAAATCTCACTACTTGAATCTTCAAGATAAACTTAAAGATGACTTACATATAAAAATGATTTTCATTGAGGCAGCATTCTGGACTCAGGTTGGTTCTAAACTCAGTCTTACATACATATGTGACACATGCAGGGATAAACATCCAGAGAAAAAGGGTGACATACAGAGACAACCTAACTGGCTTCCATGGTCAGGTTTGTAATATGTCGACACTGCACTAAGTAATGAGATATTTAGCATATATGGACCTTGACTGTAATTGGTTGAGATCCAGCTATTGGTTAGAGAACTGAGATTGGTCAATCTCAATTGTCTGGAGCCAACTGAGATACACACGTATCTGCAATGGAACTTCCAGGAAAAGTTATTCAAGGGGGAAAAGACCCACCACAAGACTAGGCAGGCCCACAGGCAAACCTGTGCTCTTTGTCCTGTCCATGCTTACTTCTTGCTTCTGTGTCTATCTATCCTGATGCTGTTGCCATTACCTCCATGCTTCATCAACTTCAGACCCTAATATCTTCAGCTTTCCATGGGCTAAGAAGCTCTCTAAGAATCTGCCAGGCCTTCAGCATCAGACCGTGACTCCTGAGATATCCCGCTTCAAGAGCAGAGCAGCTACTGTTCCTCAGCTTCTCAAGGGAGCACAGGGCCATTGTACAAACCATACCGCAAAAATATAATGCATCTCTTTCATGGTATACATCCACTCTACTAATTCTGTTCCTCTATAGAACCCTGACTACTACAAGAGCAAACTCAAAAAATCTACTTTTAGTTTATTTACAATCTAAATTAAGTTGGTGTTCTCTGTAGATAGTGGTAGCTTTAGACCAAATTTTATTACTCAGATATGGAAAAGGACTTAGGCCAAACCTATGAATTTAAAGAACACATGGTATTGTGGATGGTCAGTAGATTACAGGCATGGAGGTGTCCTCTACTATTTTGCTCATTTTATTATGAAAAAACAAGAAGAAAAAATTACCTTCCATTAATAAGGATAGAGCCTTCCACATCCGGGACTTAGATTGGAATTCAAAGTAAGCTAAGAGACAGAGCCATGGATGAGCTTGAGTTGCATTCTCGGAATGCTGTTGACAGATCATGCAGGAAGGCTCCCAACACCTCCGACACCATATTGTAAAAAACTGAAGAAAGGAAAATGTCCTTAAATGTTTCTTGTGCTGGAAGTCAATGGTATCTCCAGGCCAACTGTGCAAGGACGGGCAACTGTATGGCATGATTGAAACAGTCTGAGGAAGATGAAGTTTTTATGAATTCCAGGCTAATGGAGGAAGCCACAACAATGGCATTGGGAACATTGGCAGAAGCCTGAAGTGGGGCTGGCTTCATAGTGAGCAGCCATCACTAGAAGAACTTCAGTGCAGAGAAAGCAACATTGTATATAATGCTTTGTCTTTGCTGCTTGGAAATTCTTAATAATCTTATCATCAGATTTGTGCTTTGTGAGTAAGACTGCAGCAATGATATGCACAGAGCCCGTGAATTCAACTCCTTTTCTGATTCTAGTGCTATTCTTACCCCTGTGTGTTACATGCCAGCCTTTTGCCCCCATCATCTGGTGTCTAAAGTCATATATGCTTTGTGATTAAAGTGTCAAGCTCAGCGAGAGGACAATCAATACCTTGTGTTACTAGCTTGGCACCTTTTTTCTACAGTGGTTCACAAACTATATCTAACTTTTCTTGAGAGAAGAATCAGCTAGTATTTTATAGTATTTCAGTCCTGGTCATTATCAATGATTACATTTTACTCAACACAGCCATTGAGTTCAAATATAAAGTGTACATTTTTTGAGACAACCAAGAAGCTCTGAAGTTACCTGTTAACTCTATCTCTTCTGGGTTAGAGAGTTAGTTCAGATAGTCAAGTGTGTGCTTTACAAACATAGGAACCAAAATTTGATCTCCAGAACCAATGTACAAATTGCTAAGTACAGTAGTGTGCACTTGTAATCCCAGCCCTGAGAGGCAGAGAAAGGTGGGCCTCTGGGTCTCCGTAGCTAACCTGTCTAGTTCAATCAGCGCACACCAGCTCCATGGAAGAACTTGTCTTGGAAAAAAAAAAAGGTGAATCACACACACACACACACACACACACACACACACCAAGAAAAGTAGAAAGTCAAAGTGAAGATCGAGAAGAGGCTATAAGAGCATTAATTATCCAAAAAATAATGAAATAAAGTCTTAATTACAGAATTTAAGTTGCTATTGTATAACTAGATGACATTTTAAAATGAGCATTTGAATATTTCCCATTATACAAAAACCACAATAAGTTCACATCTATTACTTTTAAGAAAGGGTTCTTATTCTTATTTTCTCTTTAAGACTCCAAAGAATTAAAATAAAATTTACTCTTAAGTATTGAGAGAAGCATTCTGTGATGATGAGACAAATTTCTTGAGTTGGATATCAGTAATAAATGCAGTCCTTGGATTAGTCTAGGATCCCCAAAGGAATCCATGTACACAGCACCGATCACTAGTCAGTTATAGAGCTGAAGTCATGAACCAAGGTCCAAATTCACAGTCTAGTTTGTCTTATACTTTGATCAAATCAAAATGAAAAGAAACCATACTTTATCCCCTTTGAGTAATCTCCCAGAAGCATTGCTTAAAATCAGGCTTTGAAATAAATTGAAAGAACAAATATTTTAAAGTTATAGCTTTTGTCAGCCTGGGTGGTCATATAAGCAGGGGATATCATTAATCTCCCTAATGAAATGTGAGGGTCTTCCCAAAATCTGACTCAAATGATCAAACACTCATTTTTGTATATGGATGAACAAAATAATAATCTTTGTCTTACAGGATAGGTATAAATCAATATACAACATAACATGAAAATAATTTTGTTTTAATTTCCAAATTTTGTAGTATAGAACATAAAAATAGAGTTCTGAAGTTCAACTAGCTGTCTCAAAAAATCCAGATTTTCATCTCTAGGCAATTTACATATTTCAGCCTCAAATTCTTTATTCATTTTGCAGTGATAATATTAGTACCTAGTTTTTGGAAGAAGATATTGTGAGCACCAAGAAAAACCGCACATGTGGTAAATCACAGAACTTTATTTACAGCTCATATGTGACTGCAATGATCTAGGGTCAAGCACCATATTATTGTCCATCAGTTGTCCCCAGGTGTATTAAAGACAATCTCTAAATAACGTCAGCATGGAGTTGAGGTGTTTAGCTTCCCAGTGAAATTTTGATGAGAAAAAATAAATTGCCAGATATGTTCCTAGTTAACTCAGTGAATCAATCAGCTCTATAGAGTGATTAAATACAGTGCAATTCAATGTTGGTATTAGATAATAAGCTTTGGGCTCCTGGCAGCTTCAGAAAATAGTGCTTTGTTGCTCTATTCTACATGGGATTCATTCATAAGTGCTTGTGAATTAAGATTTAAAAGGACAGAAAACACCATCTTTCTGTGACTCCATCTATCATAAGAAATAGTACTATTATAATTATTACCTCTACTTTAGCATATACAAATTTCATACACACATGCAAACGTGTGTTTTTTATAATTCCCTGTATTTTTGATGAAGTTAAATTAGCTTGTCCAATTCGACTAACTCATAATTTTTTAAGATTTACATTTCACTAGCATGTGTGTGTATTGTCTGTGTGTTGTGTGTGTGTTATGTCTGTATCTGTATAAGTGTATGTATGTATGTTTGTGCCTGCAGAAGCCAGAAAAAAATTGCTGAAACTGAAGTTACAGGAAGTGATCTGTTCAACATGGATGCTGGGATCCAAAGTTCAGTCCTCTGCTAAAGCTGCACGTGTGCTAATAGTTGAGCCATCTCTACAGCCCTTATAAACATTTGATGGGGGTAGATCCTAGCTCAATTTTATGACAGGCTGGGTGTGGCTCTGTGATAAGGTGGGTTCATAAGCTATAATTTACTTTACAATATGTTCAGTATATTACAGAAGTTTAGAACCTCTGTTCCAATGAGAAAAAATTAAATTATTGTTTGTAATTAATCATTTTGGCACTTTGTTTTTATTGATGTTTTTTCAAGACAGGGTTTCTCTTTGCAGCTTTGAGCTGGTCTTGGAACTCATTTTTAGACCAGGCTGTCCTCAAACTCACAGAGATCCACCTGCTTCTGCCTATGAGTGCTAAGATTAAAGGCATATAACACCACTGCCCATTTTTGTTATTAATCTTTAGTTATTTCTAGTCAAATGAAGCTATAATTAAGAGTCAAAACCTTGAAATCATATCCACAAACCTGAAAAATAAATTTACAAATGTGTAGCTTTCAAGCACTAGAAAAGACACTAAACAATGTCCAATGGAAGGCCCTTGCTGTGATTCAAATGTGAAATATCTTTCACAGGCTCATATCTGAGCACTTGGACGCCAGATGGTGACAATATTTTTGGAAACTGTGAAATCTTGGGCATACAGCCTAACTGGAGGATGTAAGGCATGCTGGGCAGGCCGTTGAGGGCTGCACCCCATTTTTATGTTGTTCTCGCTGCTTATTGATCCAAGGCATCTGCCAAGTATGTATAACCTCACATTTCTGCTGTCAAGGACTGACTCACTTCCACCATCATTCCTTCCTTTAATGAACCAGAATAAATTTTTTCTCTAATAAAGTTGGCCCTCTCTGGCTTTTTGTCACAGCATTGAAAAAAGTAAGCCATTTTCTATGAACGAATATAAGAGTATAGCCCTTTCATTTTCCTTAGTCCTCTAGTTTTTTTTTAACATCAATTAAATAAAATTATTTAGCAGGTCTGGAATATATTAAATAGTAAACAGTGAGAACTATCATCATTGTAATGTTGACCATTGAGTCACCTCAGATATATGACTATAGCTGAGTCACTAAAAGATGATTATGTAATGTAATCTCTTCCTTGTAGTCAGAAGTTTTTCTGTCCCGCCCAACTAGCTCTGTAGCCATTTAGTCTCAAATAATCACACACAGGATTATAATAATTATAAACTGTTTGGCCTATAGCTCAGGCTTGTTATTTGACTACTCTTAAACTAACCATTTATTCTTATTCATGTTTAGCCATGTGTTTTGGTAGCTTTTCTCAGAGCATCATTAACATCTGCCTTCATCTGCATCTGTATTACATCTATACCCTTCCTCTTCCTAAAATTATCTTTGTCTGGTTGTCCTGCCTATACTTCCTGTCTGCCTAGCTTCTGGCCAATTAGTGTTTTACTAAACCAATATTTTCAGTGACAAATATTTACAGTGTATGAGAACATTGTCCCACAGTGCTCCCTGGTAAGTATTACAAATCAATGGCCTCTAGTACCTTGACTTTGAAAGGCATTGGAGCCTGGGGGTCAGTGCTTATAAATAAGAGCTGTATTGTAACCATTACTAAAGCTGTTGAGTCTAAACTATAAGCTGGTTTTCAGGACTTGATTTGTATTTAAGGACTTGAAACAGAAAGTTAATAAGCATACCAATTCTATAACATCAGTTTAATGAAATTGATCAATCAGTCAATTTTTGAAACAGACTCAAAGCCATAATATATTTCAGGATGAAAATTGAACTTATAATCCTGCTTTTCATATCTTCCAAGTATTAGGATTATAGGTGTTGTTAGCAGACTTGGTTCATACAGTGCTGGGGATTAAACCCAGAGCTTCATTCAACTGAGCACCCTACTAACTGAATTATATACTTAGCCCTTCATTTCAAAATGATATCAGCAGGTAGATTATTTTGGGTACAGAAGTTGCCCCAGAAGTTGGTCATGGCTCTTATCTACTGTGCTTTCCCAGTGATATAGTCATTTTGTACATTGCATATCATAATGGTCAGTGACAAAATTATCTAAAATAGGCTAAAGCCTGTAAATAATAGTGTTAGTAAAATTGCTGAATGAAGGAATTTTTGTATGAGTAAGGGACTCATGAGTCAGTTGGAAAAATTGTTTAATGATGGTGAGGCTTAGCTTTGTACATCTGCAGTGACTGAGTCACCTAACTACATAAATTTCTACCAGCAGTATGACTTTGTGACTGGGAATCTCACAATAATCTAATCTCTGTTCCCAACTTTTCCTGCTGGAGCAAAACTTTCTAAGTCAGTCCTTGATACTAAAAATTTTTTGCAAAGCCAGCCTTTGTTGTGACAGCAAGAATCTTACTCCATTATGATTAAAACTAGGGATTGTGTCTATGAATATAGTGAGAAAGGACTCCATAAAAATAAACTTTAGGAACTGGTTTTGACTTGCCTAATTTTCTTTTCAAACACTTTGTAGAGACCAGGTCTTATAAACAGGAGCTAATATCAAGGAATGCATAGTAATCGGTAGTTAGTATTTTAATATAAAGCATATTATTTGTTCTCAGAAAGATGATTGTTTAACAAGTCAAACAAGTTTCCCTGTCTTCAGTCTTATTGGAATGTACTAGAACCTGAATAGTTAAGTCACTCACCTGAGGTGGGTGTCTGACCCCCTGAGCCCTGTGTCACAGGGCCTCTCCCACCTAACCTCTTATTTCTGGGTTGTGTCCTTTGCTTGTTTGTGTATTTAAAAAGGGCTAATCTCCCTGCTCAGTACTAAAGTTCATTTTTTTTTTTTAAATCTAGAGATAGGCTGCATTTCAGAATACTTCCATTACAGAAGAGATAATTAAAGAAGGCTTTATTTCAAATTCTCTCATAAAATATCCCATACTAAAGGTCAGTGTTTCTGGGGACCTGGCTCATATCCAAAAATATGGATGATAAAACAATGGATAAACATTATTGCTTCTGTCCCTGAGAGTATGGAGAGACAGCCTCTGAACTATTCCCAGGGAGTCAAATTTCCCTTTAATTGCAATAATCAAAGAAGAGCAAAAGGCTGGCCCCGTGCTGCTTCTGGGTTTTTGTCCACTTTTCAGAGATGCCCCCCCATCACTACCACTCTGTCAACACCTCATTAAGCAATGGCATTGGCAGTGAATTATCTTTTTTTTTCCTCTAAGAAGTGCTTGGACTTCAGAACAAGCAGAGGATGCTGTGGGATGTGGTGATTTGGGATTTTTATGGAATAATTACCCTCATGTTCTGTTCCATAGCCATCTATTTAGAGTATTTAACTCTGGGACTCATCACAATGTTTTCCAGCAAAAGCACATTTTCAAGCCATGAGAAAGAAAGCTGTGGATGAAACCACAACCAGGATTCTGACTCATATGGCTTTTCTAGGTGAAGGATTTGTAGAATGGTAATATCTTCACGCACCCTTGGGAATTTCCAGTGGGTAATAACAGCAGGGAGAGTGGCTTTGTTTCCTATTGGACAAAGCTCTCTTTATTCAAGAAAGTGATTTTATTGTGCTACTTCATAGAGAAAAAAAATGCTTGCTAAAACATGAGTCCCTTTCCCTCACCCCCTTTCCATCTATTTTTTGTTTCAGAAAATGAAGCCTGAGGGAAACTGCTGAGGTACAGTGGACAGAACATAGAGAGTAGAAGAAAACTAACTAGCAGTACAGAAATGGAAAAAGAAGGAGATGCAATGAATACCTATTGCTGATGAGTTCTGAGACCTAGGAAAGATAATGACCAATAACCTACAAAGGGGTGCTATACTTTAGCACTACAATCATATCCAATCAATGTTACCTTTTTTTTTGTTGTTGTTAGAACATGTGGTCTGTATCTCCTTGGCAGAGATGTGTGCGGTATACATGCAGTACCCATGGAAGCCCGAAGATGGCAGATATCCCCTGGAAATAAAATTACAGGCAGCTCTGAGCTTCCACATGGGTGCTGGAAACCAAATCAAAGTCCCAGGCAAGAGAAGCAAGAATTCATAACTGCTGAACCACTTCTCCAACCTCAGTGTTTGCTATTCAGAGCTTTGAAAATTGTTATCTGGGAATATAGTACAACTGTCAATGGAGAGTCCTTTAGTATGTTACAAGTTGTTCTAGGCAAAGTAACAGTATAGACATGAATCATGTATGAATCTATACAAACCAACATATTTAGGCTGAAAATATTAAGCCACATATATGCTCTTTTGTGAAGTTACTTTGGTGTTTGTCTGAGGAAAATTTTTACATCCTTTGGGCAAAAGGGCAACTGTACAACCCTAAACCCTCTAAATCTCTTTAAAGTCTTTTGAGATAAATGTAAACAAAAGAAAATAAAGAAGTAACTATATATTTTTGAAGATTCCTTTATTTCAACAGGGGATCCGTGAATTAAATCAATAATCTCATTATTTTAAAAGAAACAGCAAGACAAAGAAATGGAGTGTGTATACAAAATACTCTTCTGCTCGCTGAAGTTTTCCAATGAAGCAAGAGTCTAGTCATCTCTTCACTATCATTAAATATGTTTTTATAAACCTGTTGTTAATGTGCAATATACCTGAATATTTTTGGAGATCCAGTGTGATGCTTTAGTATTCAATGGACAATGATCAGATGGCAGTAGCTTTTCATCTTCTTGAGCATGTATCAATTATGTGTGTTTGTAAAAGTTTTCTTGTTATTTTTAAATATGAAATCAGTTGTAGACTGTAAGCACCATTTATAATACGAATATCTTTAGTAATTCCTTGTATTTATCTGTCTTCTGGAAACTGTTATCCATCCTCATTTCCAGTCTCAGTGACCAGAGCTATGTTCAACCCTGGAATGGGTCTTATACTTTTATCTATAAATCCATCATCTAGCTGTCTTGTATTTTTTTTTAATTAAAAACAAAATTTGGCAAAATAAAATGAATTATTTAGTTTGGCCAGGGGGTGGCATGTTAGAACATAGAGAAATAATTGTAATTTTGTCTTCACCATGAATGTGGCCATTTTGTAATTTATATAAGCCACTGGACAAAGGTTATATGTATGTTTACTTATATGTAAGTTTATCTGTGATCCAGGGTTGACCAATCCTTTTCTGGGGCAGCAGGCAGCTATGTTTAGACTGTCTCTGTGCTCTATTACAGATAGAGACAGCATTTCTTTTTGTAGCTTAGGTTGTCCTGGAACATGCTATAAAGACTAGGCTGGTCTCCAATTTATAAAGATACACCTACTTCACCTCTGCCTCCTGAATGCTGAGGATTTGTTTGGTTGGTTGGTTTTTAAATTCACATTTTTTCTGAATAAATAAAGTTTTGAAAGTCTTTCAGTTTTAAAAAATAAAATAATCCAAATAAGTTTGTTTGCTTTGGAGGTAAAGTTCTTTGTGCTTAAGCCTATTGCTCTAATGAGAATAGACTGGAAGCCTTTGCATCTTTTCTTTAAAGGTTGCTTTCAGTTGCAAAGCCTCCATGCCTTATAAACATATTAATTTTACAAGTGACTAAATCATGATAGTCTGATATCTAAAGCAAAGTCACAAGCATCCCTCTTTGGACTATTGCCTCCTCCATGAAGAAATCAACATAGGACCTTGGTTACACCATGTGACTGGAATCAAGGCATCATCAGATGCTTCTGCATGGAAATTGATTCCTTGCCTTTTCTTGCTGTAGAGGCACAACCTGTACATGGTTACAGCCAGCTGGTAGCAATTTCACCCCATGACCACTGCTCATACTGCAGGGTGGCCTGTGGTAGTTTCTCCTGCCTCCATTCTTCATGCTGTGCTGGGCCTTGCAAGGTTCATAGGTTAGAACTTTTGCACCCAAAGTAATCAGAGTGGTAGAGCCTTAAGAGATGGGGTCAAATAAGGAGTAATTAGATCATTGATAGAACTATATTCAAATAGAATTAATATCTGTCCTAAGAGGAATGGTTAGGTATCTCCTTTGGCACCAGATCGGTTCTGTAATCTGTTACTTTCTCATCTCTCTCTGTGTGTGTGTGTGTGTGTGTTTCTATCTGTGTGCCTTTACTTCTCTGTCTTTCCTCTTGTCTTTCTCTCCCTCTCCTCCCCTCCTTCCCTCCTTCCTCTCCTGTCCTGTCCTTCTCCTCTGGCCACCCCTCCTCCTCCCCCTTTTCCTCTCTTTGGCTTCCTTTTCATGTATACAGGATTATTACTATGAAGCCTCCATGAAAAGCCAAAGCTACCACCATATACTTAGATATTCAGAAACACAGCTAAATCAACCGTTTTCCCCCCCATGGAATCCAGCCTCAGATTCTTTGCTATAGCCACACAAAATGAACTAAAGCATTCATTCTTTGTGTTATAAAAATTCTTGTAATGACACCTGATCTATCAAGGTGACTTATGACAGTTTTCCATTTCAGTATCCTTAGTTGTATCTTCAAAATTTTTATAAAATAAAAATTACTGAAAAGCATTCTTTCTGGACTAAGCTTTCCCCATTTGACCCCAACAGAACAGAATAAAAATTTAAAATGGAATAGCTTATCCAATAATTAACAAGCTGAAACTGAGTTGTTTATCTGACTTTTATCTGGGAAACCAGTTATAAAAAAAGAGCCAAGTTCCTAAACTGGCCAGTTTCAGTTGGCCTGAACATGAGGTCTGCCTTAATCTTTCCACTCAAACTGCCTTCCTAACCTGGTGCTAATCTGTTTTTCCTCTATTTTTTTTTTTTTTCTGGCCTTGCTCTGTAAGAAGCTAACTGTGAAATGGCCACTCTGGTTTTGCTTTGGTTCTCTTTTACTCAACCCTTTTTGGTTTTAAAAAACAATCTCCTACTTGACTTATTCCAGTACTAATTCTATTTATAAAAGGAAGTTTTATCCAATTATAAAATTGAAAATTGTCAACGAAGAGCATAAATTAACTAATAATTTTATTTTTGATACTTTTTTGATATATAAAAACATATTCAGAGATTCTGGAGTTTAGGAAATGAAGTATTTTGAATCCTACTTTGTAAACAGATTTTGGGTAAAATGAGTAAATCCCTATGATCAGACCATTTTCTACAGTGAAGACAATAAGGAAAAAAATCTTTACAATGCTATTTTTATTTGTGAGTGAAACTGAAGCTGAAATTTAAAAGCACTTATGAGAAGGCTGACACTGGACATGGGTGGCATGATTCCATGGACTGGAGTCCCCAGCTGAATACAAAGAAGCACCAGTGTTCATCTCTCAGTTTCCAGGCTGTGGATGCAGTGTGACTGGCTGCCTTACAAACCTTTCCCAACATGAAAAATTGAAAAATTGTGCCTTTCAATTCTGAGCCAAATAAAACCCTTCCCTCAAGCTGTTTTTAAGCAAGATAAGTCATATTCAAAAACTGTTAGAACCAATATTGTAGATAAGTCAGTTGCTCTGAATTAATCAATCAATTAATTAATTCTCTTATAGCTACACTCACTGAAGTTTTTTAAAAAGGTAATTCTAAGACACACATAAAAATTTAAAGAGTAATGACTAATTTACAATTAGCAATTGAAGGCAAATTTGAGAAGTGGCTTTATGAGAACTCAACCACTATTATAGAGTCACAGTGATTAACATGCTATTGTGCTGGCTGGTCCTAAATAAATGAATACATGAATGAATACCATAGAATACAGAATCTAGAAATAAACATACATTCATATTTTCATGTAATTTTGCATATATGTGATGGAGATGTCAGAAAAAATTATGACAATGTTTGGTATAAATTGATGGAAAGTGATTTTTCTTATAAGTGCATAATAGTAAGCTGATGTGGAAAATAGATATATGGCATCTAACACTGAAACAGTAACCAGTATAGTTTTGTTTGTTTCAATAAAAAAAGATCAACTAATAGATGCTCTAATCACCGTCACAGAAATATCTTCTTGACCTTGAAAAAAATCAAATTCTTCTAAAACTTCAGACACAAATGCACACACATATGCATGCACACACCATTTATACACACAAAAGTAAAATCAATAGACCTTACACTTATGATTAACACAAGCATACACACACACACATTCCTTCTAAAGGAGTACATTTACATCAACATTGAAGATGATCTGACTATGTACACCGAAATTAAAATGGGTGGATTATGAAATAACATGTGCACACTTGCCCAAACGAGAAAAATAAATAAGCAAAGCAAAACAAAATCTTTTAAGTGCTGTCAAGGATGACATGCTAAGCTTCTAATTTAGTACAACTTCTTTGTGACACTTCACAACTTTACTACAAGCAATCAATGTTCACTCTGAGACCAAATATTCCTTTACTATGAGTACACCCAAAAGGAATGAGTGCAGCCAACACACATCTATGAAAATGAATTTAGAAATTTAGGAACTTGGCTCATTTGTAATGACCCTAAGTTAGCATTGGTTAAAAAATCCAGAACAGTAAAATTATAAATTGCATTATATTCATACTATGAAGCCTAGAAAGCCCTGGGAAGACTCTTAAGTTCTATCACCATCAAACATACTGTTAGATCACCACATTCTGTTTGTCATTAAATGATACCACTTATATAATGTGCCAGATGTAGTAAGATCAATGAATCAGGATAGACATTATATTTTCAGGAGTTCTAATTTGAAAGTGATAGAAAGAGCTGCTGGATATTAACATGTTTCATTACTTAATCTGGATAGTAATATATGTCTGTTTTTGTTGCTTTTTGTTTTTGTTTTTAAATCAATAGACTTTACACTTATAATTAACAACATGAATTCTTTGCTTTAAATGAAAAATTAAATGTTTTAAGGTCTAAAATAAAGGGAACTTCCAGTGTAAGGATGTCACACTTTGAGAACTGTTACTAACTTTGAACCACACTATTTTTTAAATTTTGATTTTTTTTCTGGACTTTTCTATAGCATTGTCCGAACATATAAACCAAGTCTAAATTTATCTGCAAAACTCTGCAGGAGTTGATAAAGTTGGAGACTACTCGATTGATTCTTCATCTCCTGTGAAGTTAGTCATGTGGATACCACAAATTTAAAAAAAAAAAAATTAAGCAATACAGGCCAAAATGCAGCCTTCTCAGAACAGAAGCAAGCACGACCCTGGCTTTACACAAACTTGTAATGTCTCAGTTTTGTTCCAGTGTATGTCTCAAGGTTACTGCAATAGCATTCAGTGAAGGAAGTGTAAAATATGAATGGAATTGTGCCAATGACTGTTAAAATGCTGGTTTCACATTCTTTATGAACAGGACACTGCAGTGTGCACCTAAGTCCTCAAATGGAAACCACCCTTCATTCTCTAGGGGTTTTACTAAACCTACTGTTTCCATAGCAACTGTGTCATGTGACATCAGAATTTGAGAGTAGGCCTTGAAGGATGAAACAAAGGAAGAATTGGCTACTTAGAACAAAAAGCATCCTGCATTGATAGTACTGTTTATCAAATAACAGACAGAAAGAGATATATAGGCACATGTTCTGTAATTCTTGTTATGCTTAAAAATTGCAAATAATCTGTTTTTCAAAAGCAGGCAATATTTGAAAGTCAATATTTCTTTCCATGTGTCAGGTCACTTAGAAAATCTGGGAGTTTGGGGAATTCATTTACATCTACTTTTTCAAGTTGATGGTGTAAGAAGGCCAAGTCCTTGAAATGTGACTTTTGTTCATAGCAGGTTGGGTAATGCTTCAAAGGAACAGGCATAATGGAAAAGATTTCAAGACATATCTAAACTGTACAAATGTAAATATTTTTATAGTTGTGAATTTCTGCTGCTTGAAAATTCAAAATTAAACAGTTATTTATATAAATGCATCCAGAGACCAATTTTGGAGTGTCTACTTGGTTCTGTTCAAATTCATGCCATGACTAAGCAACTTTCTACATTTATTTATTTGTAATTTGAAGTATATATGCTTGTGTATGTCTATGTGTGTGTGTGAGTGTGTGTGTGTGTGTGTATGTGTGTGTGCGCGCGCGCGTGCGCACGTGTGTGTGTTTACATATTTGCTGGGAGGATAGAGGAGGGCATTGGGTGTTCTATTCTAATACTCTCCAAATTTTTCCTTTGAGACCCGAGTCTATCACTAAACATAGAACTATGCTACAGCCAGAAAATTCCAGTACCCTCCCTAACTCTGCCTCTATCATATGAATTTTAAAATAAAAAAATTATACATATATTTGAAAGCACAAACTGTGCATAAGAGGAATAGTTAAACTATTGGAAGGTCAAAGCAATGAGGGGAACCTTCTATGTAGACATTGTTTCTCGATAAGTAGTACTACCACAGGCACATCCTGAGAAATGTCCTCGGTCGAGACTATTTTTTTTTTTTGTTTTGATTTATGTTTGTGGATTAACCCTCTAAAGATGTCTGGATGCATAAATGTTTTGTACTGCAGCTTGGGCACATTTTTTGATTTGAGGGGGTGGGGGTGGGGGGGTGGGGTCGGATTTAAACTCTGATCCTGAAGCCTGCAAAAGCTGTTGCTTTACACATGCTTTCCTTCCCTCTTTGCTGAATGAAAGTTTTAAAGGTGATGCTGTCGATCAGATGGATCCATCTTCTCTTGTGTCTTAGTTTTTGATAGAATGTACTAAGGAATTATGTTAGTCCACCAAAGAGGCAGTAGTGGATTCTCTTACAATACTCATGACCTCACCAGCCCCGGGAAGCTGGCTAGCTTTCCAGTACCAGGCATAATTTCCCTCCAATTGAGTGGTTTGTAAGTCCTTTCAGACATCTGATGCTTATCAGCAAAATATAAGTCCCACCACTGCCCTATATGGGCATCTTTCCGTGCTTATTTTAAAGAAAATCTATGGCCCGAAAGGGACAAAATGGCTGTTAATTAATGGATTCATTGGCTAAATCATTGTTAATTTGGTGAGTTTAGCTTAGTAAAAGAAGCTCTCATGATGACCTTGCTAGAATATTGTCTTTTAATAGTTGCCTTTCTTCATTTGTTTTTCAGAGAAAATAAAAATTTCAAAGTATTTTGCTTACAATTGCTATTCATGAATGACCTTTAAAATGACTAAATCTACATATACACATAAATTTAAATATCATATATAGACACTAATAGTATAAGACCTCTTTAGTATCCATGTACTACAGTAACCAAGTTCATAGTACTTCAAAAACTATGATATAATTTTTTTAAAACTGCATTGAGCCAGAGGGAATTTGTTTAAGCAATACTTTTTTATATTTTAAAGTGCTTCCAACCATCTGCTGATTCTTAGAAAAATGTAACACACACACACACACACACACACACACACACACACACACACACCTCAGACAAGTTTAGGGTGTCTAAATAACAGGGATAGCTATAATTATTGTATATTCACACTACTTCAGGCATGGAACTAGGTGAGAATGATTATCTTTTGTAATTTTCATGGAAACTTTCAAAGGAAGTGATTGCTTTACCGTTTGCTGGGGATATAGGTGGAATTGAATTATTGGCTGCCATAGCATTACTTGAGTGTCAAATCCTTGTCTTGCTGACCACAGACATAAAGCCTTTAAAGCTCTCTACAAACACTCTATTTAGGATTAATGGCTGCCAAAAGCCACTGGACCCTGGGAGACTCTCATATGGCACCCACACAGGTGGTGATTATATTATGGAGAAAGGAATCTTTTAAGAATGGCAGACACCACATAGGCCCAAGTCATTTGTGACAAGAAAGAGAACCCAACATGTGTTCAAGGTAAAGCCTGGTCATTACCCTTGTCTCTCGGGTAGTATAGCATCCAAGTATCACAGCAATTTCTCCCTGAGACAAAATAGTGCCTTAGAAAATATCACTGTGGTCAGCATTCACTGTTGCCATGGAGCTATGCATCCTTTCCACTGGTGGAAGGCCAATCCTGTACTTAAATGGAGCACACACTGAATGTATATAAAGTACAATATACTGTTATTTCTTGGCGGGAGGTTTATTACAGGGTTTGGTATCCAGCTTAAATTAGATGTCTGGAGGAAAATTCTGCTTTTAAGTTTAGGACATTTTATAAAATTCTTTCAGATTGACTGTATTTAAAATTCCCTGAATTTTCTGAAAGCCTTTGAAGGGTGTGTGTGTGTGTGTGTGTGTGTGTGTGTGTGTGTGTGTATGATCGTGTGTGTTTAAAGT
Source organism: Sigmodon hispidus (assembly GCA_004025045.1). Taxonomy (NCBI): domain Eukaryota; kingdom Metazoa; phylum Chordata; class Mammalia; order Rodentia; family Cricetidae; genus Sigmodon; species Sigmodon hispidus. Next base: position 144,667 of record PVIH01000034.1, read on the forward strand.
GACTACCTATTCTGTAAAGAACCCTTTCAACCATCTAGAAAGCAACTTCCTTTTATGTGTATGAGAAGTTAGGTGCAATTATTTTATAATAAGCCTATCTCTGTAAACAACCTTTATTTCTGAGACTTTCAAATGTCATTATTGTATGCACCAGTGCCTTTGAAATAGTCTCTGGACTCTGAATGACTTTCTAACAGCTATCAAACTGAATTACCTCAGTGAGTAAATTCAGCTGTCAGGTTTCTCTGGGTTTCTGAGCACAGTCTTTTCCATCCCAGACTCTACTAATAAGTGCATACAGCCCACGTTTGAAACAAAATGTGCCCCTTCATCCTACCTAAAAAGAAAAAAATATTTTTTGAGGATATATGTGTAAGTGGAGTGAGAATTCTTATAAATTGTGCCTGATCATGGTGGTCAATGACTGCTTTCCCATGAGAGGGCATCGTTAGAGATGAAGTTTATTAGACTATATTTTAACCTAACAGACCACATAGATCATTTTATTCTGTACTTCCACACGTGCAGAGAGATTAACTAACAGTATGTGAGCTAATTTAGTGCTCTCTGGGCACCATTCTTTAATATATTTTGGTGGAAGTTTATGATCTTTAAGACTTACAACCTCTGCTTTCTGTGTTATTCTATGTAGGTATGTACATGTGTGCATACTTAAATACATTACACATTTATGTGTATGAGTGCAGGCACAGGTTGGATACAGTATTTTGTAGACATCAGAAGATAACAAAGTTTCAGTCCTTCCTTTAGTGGAATTACATGTTACGTTTTAAATATCTGCCCCGCCTGTGGGTTTATTAAAAGCTGATTGGCCAGAGCTGGAGAGATTGCTCAGCGGTTAAGAGCACCGTCTGCTCTTCCAGAGGACCTGGGTTCGATTCTCAGCACCCACATGGCAGCTAACAACTGTCTGTAGTTCCAGTTCCAGGCAAACACCAAGGCAAATAAATAAATAAATAAATAATAAATAAAGTTTAAAAAAAAGAGCTGATTGGCCAAAAGGCAGACCGGAAGTGTGGGCGGGGCTACCAGGCTAAGAAAACTCTTGAGTACAGGAAGAACAGACAGATGTCAGAGAGCCACCAGAGAGAGCCACCATAGACGGAGGAGACTGCAGAGGACACAGAGGAAAGAAGCTGAAATGGCTGCTGTAAGAAAAGGTACCAAGCCGCGTGGCTGAACAAGATGGGTTGAGTTCAGATGAAGGAGCTAGCAAGTTATATGCCTGGGCCCTGGATCAATCAGCATAAAAATAATATAAGCCTGTGTGTGATTATTTGAGGCAAAGCAGGGCCGAGAGTGAGAACAAACCTCTTGTCCAGGCCCAGAAAGTCTGGGCCAGAACCTTTTACAACACCTTCCCTCTACCTTGATTTTCGAAATTATAGCCTCTCTTTTGTGATTACAGTTTCACACCATAGTGTTGGCCTTTTCACATGGGTTCTGGGGATTTCAAACTCAGGTCTTCACACATGAGAGAACAGTATTTATAGCCCCCAAGCCATCTCTCCTGCTGCAACCCAAAAAAATTTAAGAGTTTTTAAAAAATATTGATACATCAATTCATTTGATTTGCATGTCTGCACCAGAGATAAAACCACATGGAAAAAGGAGACTTTGATTCATTTTTTTGTTGTTGTTTACTTTTTTGCCTTTTTATATATACAGAGAAGAAATGTTCAAGATTCAGTGAAAACTGAATTCTCGTCCTCACTTTGCCTCAGATGGTTCCTAACCTCAGGAGCAACGTTTTACTCTCCTTAACCTTCAGTTCCCTCACCTGTGAAATTAATGGATTAGACTAAGGCATCTTGAAGATCCCTTTCACTGATAATATTTTGCAATTCTAGAAAAATAATCTCCACAGGCATTTGTAGGTTAGAATGTCTATCAAGGTTTATAGCCCTGAGCTTACAACACTATTCTCATATTTAAGAGCTTTCCTTGGTCTGCTCTGTGGCTTCCTTACCTGCTTTCTGCTGATTATCAGCTAACTGAAGACATGAAGGGACAATTATTGTTTAATAATCATAGAGGTGCAAAGTAGACACCTGTACATGCCCATTCTTCAAACTTTTATTATTTTAATCCTCTAAATGTAAAAATCCTTCTCTTTAATTAATATAATTAAGAAATTTCATACATTCAAACAATATATTTTGATCATATTTACCCTTCCCCCAACATGATTCTATCCCTAACCATTTTGTATTTGAAAAACTCACTGTGTCCAACTTGAACTGCCCATACACTCATGGATGTCAGGCTTACACTGAAATCATGATTGACCTACCAGAAAACTGGTCCTCCTTCCTTAGACGCTCACACCTGCTAACAAGTACTCAGCTAGGGAACGGATTCTCACTTCATGATGGAATGGTTGACTGGTTTGCCCTTATGTGATTGCATCTGTGGGATTTCATGAGTGCAGTGGTCCTGCCTTTTGCGAGTTGCTTAGAGATGGACCAGTGTTTATGTCTATCAGCTAAAAGGAATTAAATTAGAAGTTAAACTGTCACTTTCACTCTAATGTGTGTTCTTCTGCTTCTGTATCTGCTCTCCAGATGTGAGCTGGAAGATAATATTCCGCAAATTAACCTAAATGAGTCTAACATCCTAAACTATGTGAAGCTATGGCCAACCACTGTCATTTATTCAGCTAAATGTTTGCTCTATGCGTGACTATGGAGATCTGTCACATTACTTTTATTGGAGAGGAGTGAGTTAGCATCTATTTATTCGAGACAGGGCACTAACACCAAAACAACCTCCCCAAATGTACTTTTTTTGAATGAAGCAGTTTATTCCAGCTACTTGGGGGAAGCATGAATGAAGAGTTATAGACCTAGAGGTAACTTGAAAGTAGCCATTTGGCTGAAAAGCTGAGCCACAAATAGGTGATGATTCTCAGAAGCTGCATCCCTGCCAGGCTTGCAGACAGGACCCTTACAAATGAAAATTACAGTGAAAGGCCTTATAAATTTAAAACTTTCTGAGGTTCCTGAGTCTGTTAAGTTTCATTAGCTTCCAAGGTCTTATAAACTTCTTTCCTCCCTCAGAGACAGAATGCTTTAATTCAGAAGAAACATCTGTGCAACAAAAGTTGTGGTGATAAATATTTAATAAAAATAATCTGGAATATCAGAGAACAGATTCATTTCTCCATCCTTTGTTTTTGTTTTTGAGACAGCATTTCTCTGTTTAACACTCTTGGCTGTCCTGGAACTTGCTTTGTAGACCCAGCTGACCTCTAACTCACAGAGATCCTCCTGCCTCTGCCTCTCAAGTGCTGGGACTAATGAAATGCAACACTACGACCTGACTCTTAGGCCTTGAACTCAGAGAGATCCAGACTGATCTCTGTCTCTTAATCGGATTAAAGACTTGCATCACCACTCACTCACCTCATGGCTTGCATTTAGGTGATTCTGTCCTCTGATATTCCAGACTATTTTTTATTAAATATACAAGTATCGCCACAAAAAAGCAATATGCTTGCCTTGCTCTTGATTCTAGAGTCTAGAAGAACAAGAATGAAGAGACACAAATGTAACCAAGATCCAAAAGACCAAGGGCTGTCTTGTGTTTGGGGCTCTAGAAGCTTTGGGATTGTATGCTCTGAAGAGCAGGGACTTGGAATTAGACTAGATAAAAGTGTTCATTGCCATCCTCAGAAGCAGCTTTTCTGTGAATAAGAGGTGAAACATAATGAAATAAGATAATGCATTTCTTATCTGGAATTGAATCAACTCTGCACAACATAGCTTAGTCTTCTGTCTCTGGGGCTCATAGTTCTACAGCCATAGCAGGGCTCTCTGAGAAGGCTCACTTCAGAGTTGATTGACAGGACACACTTTGTGGTGCTGCTGGCTGAGCTTCAGTTCTTCAGGAGCTGTTGGCTTTCGCTTCTGCCAAGCCTTGCCACATGGGCCAGTTCCATGTCTGACAGCAGGATAGCTGGCATCATTAGAGCCAGTGAAAGAGGGCAATTAATCTCCATATCTCCTTGGATGAGTTTATCAGGTACATTTTGCGCATGTGCAGATACATTTATAATTATTTCTCTTGTCCTATTTTGTCTATCTTACATTATCATGGTGTTTTCTTTTTTACTTTCTCCTTGTCATTTTAAAAAAGAATTCATTTTTTAATCTGCTTTATTTTACTTCTTTGACTTGTCTTCTTTTTGATTACCTTATTTGTTTAGCAAACATATTAATACTTTTTTCATTTTTTTTTAACAGAGGCCAAATTTGGTCTTTATATAGCAATACAAGAACGTTAGTTCATTTTAATTATAGGAAATCCCAGTCCCCATTTTCTTTTTCTTCTTATTGTCAATTGTATGAATAAGGGCATCAGTGTAGCACAATAGTATGGCCAGGAACAATATGCCTTCCCAAAGGTGCCCAAGTTTCAATCCCTAAAACCTATGAGTGTGTGGCTTTACAAAATGGATCTTTCAAATTAATAACAACATTTCTATTATAAAAAGGAATGATGATCAGATGCTGATAAGGAAAGCATGAGCTGTAGTGGTACATTTTGAAGAAAGATGTAAGTAGCATGTAGAATTTGGAAATGTACACAAACAGATCTGCCCTTAGCAGTACAGAGGGTGATGACTGCTATGCTTAAGAAATATTGAATTTTGCCATAATAAATTTCCCTGAGACACATATTATTTTGAAATATAAAACAATAAATTTTTGGTGTTATTAATTCGTTATATTTTTAGTAATTTTATCTTTTTAAATCTTTCAAAATTAAAATAGAGTGACATCATTTTCCTCTTCCCTTTTTTCCCCCATCTGTTCCCATTCACTCCTCCGTTGTTTTCTCCACTCATGGCCCCTGTGGTGGTTTGAATGTAAATGGTTCCTATAAGCTTATATATTTGTATGCTTAGTGAACATGTAGTGGAACTTTTTGAAGGGATAAGGAAATGAGGCCTTGGGTAGGCATGGCCTTGTCTGCGGGTGGGATTTGAGGCTTCTCACACCAGGCCCAGTCTCTCTCTCCTGCCTGTGCATCAGGATGTAGTTTTCAGCTACTTGCTTGCCTTCACACAGCTACACTGTTTGACATAATGACTAACCTTGGAAGATATAAGTAAGTCTTAATTAAATGCTTTCATTTATAGGTTGCCTTGGTCAAGGTATCTCCTCACAGCAATAGAACAGTGACTAAGACAGCCTCAATTTCTTGAACAGTTGTTACATTTATGCATATGAACATATATATTTCTAAATATATAAATATAACCTTCCCAGTTTGGATAACATTAATCATATGTATGTTTCCAGGACTGACCATTGACACTGGGTATTAGTCACTGTGCTCTCTCCCTCTTTTGTGTGTACGTGTGAGATTAGTTATCTTGCTCTCAGCATTCATTAGTTACATGGTTACAATCCTTCACCCAAAGGTTGAAGCTCTAGCAAATTGATGCACTTCAAATTCAGTGAGAGACCCTGCCTCAAAAATTACAGTGGAGAGTAGCTGAGATATCTACTCAATACACACGTGGACACACACACACACACATACACACACACACACACACACACTCCAGATAGACACAAACACACAGTTGCCCACACACGTCTACCTTAAATTGTTTCTCTCTGGCGTTTTATCACACTACTAGAAAAATTCTTCTAAGAATGAAACCTTGTTCTTTTTGTTTATTTATCTGACAGGATCATTAGAAAATCATATACATAATATATTCTTGTTTTGATAGGACTGAATGAATCTGAAGAATGACATCTGAAAAAGAAAGTAAGAATAATGAGGTAGATCATAGTAAAGTAGCTACATTTGAAAAAATAATACCATTCGGGGCTTAGAAACTGATGGCAATAGTGAATGTATATGTATACATAGGAATGAGAACAGCGGGTAAAATGACCATGTGTTCTGACTTAATGATGGGAAAACAAGTGTTGGAGTGCAATTAGTGAAGGGTGGAGAGAAGAGAGACCTAGGAGCATATGCTCTTGAAAGTCTTAAGGCAAGTCCCTGGAAAATGGCCAAAACCAGAATTTGCTCAAGGACATCCTTACAGCACAGGTGTCAGTGATGAGACAGAGAGCACCATTTTGCTTTTATTTCCATAGAGACTGTCAGAAAGTCATACTTCATGTCATTGGTAGAATGTGCAGACAGGAAAACATCCAGGAAAGCTTTCTGATGCAAGCTGGGTAGAGTGAACTTTGGGTTTTCTTTTCATTAGTTATGACCCCCCACCACCACCACTCTCCACCCATGAAGATAAAAGCACAAGGAACTAACTCCACCATTCTTTTTAATTGCTTAGAAAGAAAAAAAATTCAAATTACAACTAACCAAGACAAAATATTTCAGAATGTTCCAGAATGTGAATGATAAAAGGAACCCTGAAGATAATTTCTAACAGGAATTTTGTGGTTCTGAAAGCAAAATTGAGTAACATCTACAAGCTTTTCAATACTCTTTTGTAGCTGGAGACTCACATGTTGGGCATTGGTCTTTAGAACCAACTGGAACCTAAACACATACAAGCAATTATCAGGAAAGGAAACAGTACAGCCTCTCTACTATCAATTAGCTAGAATTTGAAGGCACACAAGCCAATCCTTATCTATAGAAATAATCTGAGACTTCTGGTATATGCTGGTGGTATGAATGAGAAGAGATACCTCCAAGTGCCTATCTCTGGTACCACCCAGGGCAACAGTGCCAGTTCTTACACTCCTGGAGGAGAACTCATATTGGGATACAGGTATAGTGAGTAGTTCAGGCTTATTTCTGCAAGTAAACATACAGTTTGACTCACTAAGAGCTCTTGAGAGCACCTCAATGTCCTAGGAGCTCTTACAGCCTCCTGCAGTCAGAAGAGACAGATTTATAGGAATGATAAACACATATTAACATTTTTGCTGCATCATAAAAAATTAAGTGATATCATTGCTGTGCCTTGGTTTTGACATACATAAAATGAGTATGAAATAAACAACTATTTTACTGGGCTATTGTAAAATTAAAGCAGACAAGAATATAAAATACTCTCTTGTTTTACAGAAAACACTCAGTAAATGTGTGCAGTAACCACCCCAGGTTATGAGTCTAAATAACAACAGTTATGGCTAATCTTGCTTCTAAATTTGACTCATTCAGGTAGAGGGAACCTCAATTTGGAAATTGCCTCCATCAGATTGGCCAGGAGAATGCCTGTGGAGCATTTTCTCAAATGCTAACTGGCTCAGAACAGTAAATCTCATTGTAGGCAGTACCATCTCTGGTAGGTAGGACTGGGCTATATAGGAAAGATAATTGTTTTTAGTGCTGACTGTTTGGAACTGGATGTCCAATAGGTGTGCTCTCCTCAGGGGAAAACACCACCCCTGCCCCCAGCTTTCCACAGGTGTCTGTAGTTCTTTGTGTAAGCTGAAGCCTCATGGCCTTTTTCCATCTGGTTGGACATGTCCACTGTTGACATCCTTACTCAGCTCATGTTAGGTATTCATTGGTAAGACTTTATGGGTGTAGTTACTGATGTTACTAGGAGACACATTCTCATAGCAAACCCTTCTGTCTCTTACAATCGTTCTACCATCTCTTTCATAATGTTATTTCAACTATAGATGTGAGAATGTTTTACAGCTATTTCCATTGTGACAGTTCTCCACAAGTCTGATTTTTTGATTAGTTGTGATTTTCTGTAGTGATCTCCATCTCTTGCCTATATAGAACTTTCTCAGATGAATGGTGAGGACCATACTTACCTGTGAGTGTAAGGACAAATGTTTATAGATTGCTGTTAAATATATACAGAAGTAGCATCATAGGGATGAAGAGGTTGCATTCAAAAATACATATATATATATAATATATACATATATATGCACACAATAAGAGTTAATGAAAAAAAAGACATGAATTTGAAGGAGAGAAAGAAAGGTATATGGAAAGATTTGGAGGAAAGACAATGGAAAAATGTAATTATGTTTCAATCTCAAAATAATTAAGTGAATGAAGTTTAAAAAGCAAAAATGAGAGAGAAATGAAGGAAGAAAGGAAGGAAGGAAGAAAAAAAGAAAATTAAAAGAAGATAACTGAATGTAAGCCTGCCTGGGAACAAGACAATGCACAGCATTCTGCCTCTATTCCTGCCTCAGTGCAGGCCTTTAAGTTTTTGCTTAGAATTCCCATTCTGACTTTCCTTAACAATAAATCTGAAGATAAAACAAACTTCTTCCTTCTGTCTTTGGTCTTGGTGTTTATAACAGCAACAGGAAAGAAATCAAGAAGAGCAGCTCTCAATACTGTGTTGTTATTCCACTATAAGAATATTCTTTCAAAGAATCTGTTTTTTAAGATGAAGACATCTAGCAGTCTTTGTTAAATATAATAGTCTTCTAGCATCTGGCCTGATGTTTTCAGGGAAGGGGGAAAATGTCCTCACTAAAGACTTAATGAAATTACTCTTCTCTCTAGGTTTTAGCTATTAGAATTTGACAGTGTCAGCTCAGCTTTATAGGTATTGTGAGACTGTGATTTGCAGGCTCCTGAGCTCACACATGGATACAGTTAAGGATGCTTCATCAATATGATCTCTTAATGTGTGAGTGATATGTATCATGTGCATCTCTTTATCACTCTTGATATATGTACCCTGGTGCACATTGTATGACTCCAACCCTGTTCTTCCTTGTGTCATGAACATGTAAGCATTTGAATACATGATGAGGTATGAGAAATTTAATACATAAATTAAGGGAGGGAGGAAATAAAGGAGGAGGGAGCCTATGAGGAAGTGTTGGGGGAATGTAGACATGAATTCAACTGCTACCTTCCTTCTGATGGTAAAAACTGCTTAACCTGGACAGAGACAGTTGTAGTGGGCTGAGGACATGCAGCAGCGCTTGTGGGCTGAAGGAGCAGCAAGAGCAGTCATAAAGCCTCAATTAAATCTATTTTATGATTGACTTTGTTACTGGTAGCCTATGTTTTAAATGATTTTTTATTAATAACTTTAAAAAAGGAACAAATATGCCATTGTCATTTGTTCTACAGAAGCTTCCACCAAAAGGCAAAGGAATATACATATTTCTCAGCTCCTCATGGAACATTCTCCAAAACTGACCACATAATTGGTCATAAGGCAAATATCAACAGATACAAAAAAATGGAAATAATCCCTTGTAACGTATCGGACCACCAGGGCCTAAAGTTAGAGTTCAACAACATCAAAACCCAAAGAAAGCCTACCAACTCATGGAAACTAAACATCATTCAGCTGATCCATCTCTGGGTCAAGGAAAAAATTAAGAAAGAAATCAAAGTCTTCCTAGAATTCAATGAAAATGAATCTACAACATATCCAAACTTGTGGGACACAATGAAAGTAGTCTTAAGAGGAAAATTCATAGCGCTAGATGCCTATATGAAAAACCTGGAGAAATCCCACACTAGAGACCTAACAGCACAGCTGAAAGCCTTAGAGCAATTAGAAGCAAACTCACCTAGAAGGAGTAGACGGCAGGAAATAATCAAGCTTAGAGCTGAAATCAATACAATTGAAACAAAAAGAACAATACAAAGAATCAATGAATCTAAGAGTTGGTTCTTTGAGAAAGTTAACACGATAGATAAGCCCTTCGCCAAACTAACCAAAAAACAGAGAGAGAGTGTTCACATCAACAAAATCAGAAACAAAAAGGGAGACATAACAACAGACCCCCAGGAAATACAGAGAATTATCAGATCATATTTTGAAAATCTGTATTCCACAAAAATGGAAAACCTAGAAGAAATGGACAGCTTTTTGGACAGGTACCACCTACCAAAATTAAATGAAGATCAGATTAATTACCTAAACAGGCGTATAACCCTTAAGGAAATTGAAGCTGTCATTAAAAACTTTCCCAAAAATAAAAGCCCTGGTCCAGATGGTTTCAGTGCTGAATTCTACCAGACATTCAAAGAAGAATTACTACCATTATTCCTCAAACTATTTCACACAGTAGAAACTGAAGGAATATTGCCAAATTCCTTTTATGAGGCCACAATCACCCTAATACCCAAGCCACTCAAAGACACAACAAAGAAGGAGAATTACAGACCAATTTCCCTCATGAATATTGATGCGAAAATTCTCAACAAAATTTTGGCAAATCGTATACAACAATGTATAAAAGATATCATCCACCACGACCAAGTAGGCTTCATCCCAGAAATGCAGGGCTGGTTTAACATACAAAAACTGTAAATGTTATCCATCATATAAACAAACTAAAGGAACAAAACCACATGATCATATCCTAAGATGCGGAAAAAGCCTTTGACAAAATCCAACAATCCTTTATGATTAAAGCCCTGGAGAGATCAGGAATACAGGGAGAATACCTAAATATAATAAAGGCAATTTCCAAGAAGCTGACAGCCAGTATCAAACTTAATGGAGAAAAACTCAAAGCAATCCCACTAAAGTCAGGAACTAGACAAGGATGTCCTCTCTCCCCTTATCTATTCAATATAGTTCTAGAAGTTTTAGCTAAAGCAATAAGGGAATGAAAAGAGATTTAGGGGATACAAATTGGAAAAGAAGAAGTGAAGCTATCTCTATTTGCAGATGATATGATTGTATACATAAGTGACACACAAAATTCTTCCAAGGAACTGCTACAGCTGATAAACACCTTCAGCAATGTAGCAGGATACAAGATTAACTCAAAGAAATCAGTAGCCCTTCTATACACTAGAGATAGAAGAGCTGAAAAAGAAATAAGGGAAACATTACCCTTCATAATAGCTACAAATAGTATTAAATACCAAGGATCTCAAAGAAAATGTAGATTTATTTGTTTTACATCTAGATCCAAGCCTATCACCCTGCACAAAACTCAAATCCAAGGGGGTCAAAGACCTCAACATAAACCCAGGTATACTGAACTTGATAGAAAAGAAAGTGCAAAATACTCATCAACACATTGGCACAGGTGACCACTTTTTAAATATAACACCAGTAGCACAGACAAGAAGAACAACAATCAATAAGTGGGACCTCCTGAAAATGAGAAGCTTCTGTAAGGCCCAGGACACAGTCAATAGGACAAAACAACAGCCTACAGAGTGGGAAAAGATTTTCACCAATCTTACAAGGGACAGAGGACTGACCTCTAAAATATATAGAGAACTCAAGAAACTAGAGCCCGAATCCCTAAATAACCCAGTTAAAAAATGGGGTTCAGAATTGAAAAGGGAATTCTCAGCAGAAAATTACTAATGGCTGAAAGGCATTTTAAAAAAATTCTCAACATCTTTAGCCATCAGAGAAATTCAAATCAAAACAACTTTGAGATACCACTTTACACCTGTCAAAATGTAAAGTGTAAAATTAAAAACACAAGTGGCAGCCTATGCTGGAGAGGATGCAAAGCAAGGGAAACATTTCTCCATTGTTGGTGGTAGTGTCAGCTGGTTTAGCCACTCTGGAATGCAGTATGTCGATTTCTCAGAGAACTGGTAATCAATCTTCCCAAGGACTCAACAATACCACTATTGGGCATATACCCTATAGATGCACAATTGCACTCCAAAAGCATTAGCTCAACTATGTTCATAGCAGCATTATTCATAATAGGAAGAACCTGGAAACAACATAGATGCCCCTCAACTGAAGAATGGATTAACAAACTGTGGCACATCTTCACAATGGAGTACTACTCAGCAGTAAGAAACAATGATATTCTAAAATTCATAGAAAAATGGATGGACTTGGAGAATATCCTCCTGAACAAAGTATCACAACCTAAAAAGATAAGCAGGGGATGTACTCACTCATTAGTGGCCTCTAAAGAAACAAACAAACAAACAAAAAAAGCAAAGTACACCCAAGCTGCATACCACAACCACTGAACAACTTGGAATCTGAAACACCTTGGAGCAGCACCTTGGAGCCCATTCCTTCCAGAGGAACACCTGACCCAGTCTTGATGTTGGGATGAGGAGCGCAAACTTGCCTGGAGTGGATGCTGAACTAAATGACCTTGGGACCTTGGGACCCCCTGCTCTTGCTGGGGAGGAGATAAAGTGATGGGGAAAAGTGAGTGTGACTGCGAGGGGTGGAAGGGGGAAGAGAGTATGAACAAGGGGATACATGGATAAAAAATGAGACTTTATTTAAAATAAATAAATAAAAGTAATTATTTATTATTAAAAAAAGATTTGTTTGTCTTGTGTTACTATTGCACTGAGGATTGGACTCAGGGCTTTACAGCTGCCAAGTGAGCGCTCTAATACTGCATTACAGTCTTAATGCTTTGTTTGATCTTGAGATGGGGTCTCACTAAACTGCCAAGGCTTATTCAGAACTTGTGGTTCCTTCTGTGTCAGTGTCCTGAGTGGCTTGCTGGAATTATAGACCTATAGACCTACAGACCACACATACTAGGTACAAGGTGAATGTCAAAGCTTATATAAAACATATTCTATCTTTGCCTCTAGAAATTTTACTGTTTTATCCACAAAGTGAGCAAATATTGCCAAATGCAATTTTCTTTTAAAAAATTATTTTTGTTATTAATTTTATTGAAGAAAGTTGGTCAGACAATAACAGAAGATTACCTGAGAAATGATTTTTGTGGAAACTGTAAAATAAAAATGATTGATATGTTATGATACATTTGTTTAATAATTATTATATCAATTCTAATCAATTATGTAAAAATTTTAAGTGCCTTGAGGTAGACGGTCAACGTAAGAGGAATTCAATGACATCTTCGGAGGATTTGTGTCTAATAATTAAATCAAGGCCTTTCCAAAAACCTCCCAGGGCCTTTGTGTATATGCTGTTACTTCTGGTTTTGTGTTTTTATGGGATTCCGGTATATGAGAATCTGTATATTGGTGTTTATATACATTTTTGTGCTTTTTAAAACTTTGTCTATTTTGTTGTTTGGTTGTTTTGTCTCCTTTTGATTTCTTACCTTTGGATTTCTTTTATTATATTTATTTTTTCTTTATTATCATTCCTTAGATGCTTGTTTGTTCTCTAAGGAGAGACAGAAAGGGTGTGGATGAGGGTGGGAGGGGAGATGGGGAGGAACTGATGGGGGACAGGAATCAGAATATATTATATTTAAGAATATATTTTCAATAAAAATAGATGGCCTAAACAATGAACATGGCATTTAACATTTAATACTCTAACTCACAGACCCATTGTCTGTTCTAAATGTGCTTCTGATCTATATTACCACCTTGGAAAGTTGCCTCATTACTTCGAAATCTGTATGGGCTTTTATTTCTATCTTTTTTTCAACTGAAAAAAATGTTTAGAGTATATTCATATCATAGATTTTTTTTCCCTTTATCTCTTCCCAGATCTCTACCCTCCCAACCCTAAACCTTTAAGAAAACCAATGAACAAAGAAATCAAAACAAATAAGAGCAAAAGAAATTGAACAAATTAACAAACAAGTAGAAACAAAGAGCACTGGGAAGGCAAATTTATGTGTGCGCGCCCGCACACACACACACACACACACACACACACACACACACACACACTTGTGTCCTGAAGACACGATTTCTTTTGTATCATGAATCATTATTTAATCTTTTCACTTCCTCCTCCACATAATGTTCTGAACTCTACAGGGAGGTTTGGTGAAGACATATCACTTAGTACTGAATTTTCCAGGGTCCTTCACCCTTTTCACATTGTCCAGATGTAGGTCTTTGTATTCTTTCCCATTTACTGAAGGAGCAGACTTTCTGATGATGGCTTAGTGAGACATGCGTCCATGGGTATAGCAGAATGCCATTGGTAGCCATTTTATTGTTACTTTCCTTTAGCAAAACAATAGTATTTGGTCTTATTCTAGGTCCATAGTCTCAGGATCTTGTCTACTCAAGCTGTGTCAGAAATGTTTTCCCTCTCATTGAGTAGGTCTTATGTTTGGTCAACTACTCTGGGGAGTACTTGGTTGTGCCCAGAGGATAAAAACCTGAAAGCACCCAGCCTAAACCTGTAATTTCATAAAACCTGCTGCCAATGAGGCATACCATGTTTCCTGATATAACTTATCAATGTTGGCTAACAAGATTTTGGATACCCAGCTTGACATTCATTTCACATTTTTCTAATATTAAAAAAATACAGTTATGATTACCTGGAAGAAACTACATTGCTCTCAACTTACTGATGAATAGAATCTCATGTTTTTAAAGACAAAGCCCATATTCAACAAAACTATCCCAAAAGTAGTTTGAAAAGATTGTGTGTTAAATGATTCTCCCAAGGTAAATTACACCTAGATCCAACATCAATTTCAACAATGCAAATATAAGTAAGATTTATGAGGAAGTGACAAAGCACCCTGAAGTAAGAGGAGAAAAAGTAATAGAAAGTGCCTTTGACCACTGACTGCTGAGAGAGTTGTGCAAGCAAATGCTGATTGTAGTTTTATCAGCCAGAGCCTGATTGTCTCCCCATCAGTGTCTTGGTGAAGTTACTGCAGTGAGAGCATCCAATTATCAAGTTACCTTCTGTCCTTACCCTGGCATTATGAAAGAAATGTTTGCTTTTTGGCCTATTATTATAGTAATTAATTGAGATCAAAGGCTCTTGGACAAGTGCAAGGGTTAAGCCAATATACTAAGTTGATCTTACCATATGGACAAAAAGGAATATTCTTGACTGATTTTTCCCCCAAATATACATACTTACTTTTTAGGATCACCCCAGGATTGAGAATTTCTGAAAAGAGCTTGTACTGGCTGCTAGAGTCCTTAATAGGTTTTACCATTATATTTTCTTTGTAGAACTAAAAAGCTCCCTGAAAACAGCTGTTTGTGCATCCAATGGTACTTTAATAAGAAACTAACAGGCAAGAAATGCAGGAGGGTGATGTCTCTGGCTTTGTTGTTCTGTTTTCAATTAAGGGGAACATCCACTGTGAGGTCATTAACAGGAAAAGGATTTCAAACACAAACACAGTCTAGAGGAATAGAAATGAAAGGCATTATTTTTTAACAAAAGATAAAAAAGAATGCAGGAGCCTGAGCATTCAATGGAGTGGTCTTGTGCATGCTGCCTGAAGTCTGTGAGCCAGGATATGAGGGTTCCTAATTGCTAGTGCAGGATTAAGGCAGGAAGAATCAGCAGCTAGGAAGAAAGTCTGAGTTTGTATGGTGGGAAAACAGTCCCAGTTGTAGGGATGACACTGAAAGATGAGTCATCCCTGTATAAGACAGACTTGACATGGCTGAAACCCAAGGGCAGAAGACCAGGAAGCAGCTACAACTGTCACATAACAGACACTCGTAGGTGACCAGTGGTATCTTTGAGCCGGAAAGCCATCCTCCTAGAGAAATTAGAGCATGAAGAGAGAAGGGACTGAATCTCTCGATGATGTCCTGGAACTGAGTTACCACTACTTTCTTGAACCATCTTTGTATATGTAAAGTATTGGAGATGTATATCTTCTATAAACCATGGTTTTAACTTAGCCACACTTTTATGAACATTGTGGCAGTCTACATGAAGTGATCTTTCAATATGAGATTCTAGACATGGAACTTACTGGAATTTGTCTTGATCAAATGACAAGTTAGTTAAAGTTCTACTACCACTATTGTAATCCCCCAGAATTCTTCCTGATTGAAATTCATAGGACCCACTTACTTATTAACTTTTTTTGGAAAGGGAAATATCTTTGTGTCAAAGTTTTTCTTTAGGTTTAAAAAGGATTAAGGCTAAGGTGTTGGAGGCTGTCAAGACTGCTCAATAGGAAAAGTATTTGCTGCACAATAATGTATCCTAGACCCAGATAATAACTCAGGCTCTGACACAAGTTGTAAATTTAGTTCCAAAGGAGACAGAGAGAGGAGGGTCACAGGCTTCCTCATTTATAGTGTGGCCACAAAAACATGAGAGTCTGTGCCTCAAAGAAATAGATGCATTGTGATAGAGTGTATCTGGTGACCTTCTCTGGACTGCATTCACCCACTCAGGCATATATACTTGTACATCACTTGTACACATACACACACACACACACACACACACACACACACACACAGATAGAGAGAGAGAGAGAGAGAGAGAGAGAGAGAGAGAGAGAGAGAGAGAGATGCAAACACACATACACTTTGCAAAATGATTTGTTAAAGTAAATATATTTAAGGTTCAAAACGGGAGATAATTTTGTGAATTAGACCCTTGAATAACATTATTGGAGAAGTCATTGACCCATGAAGAGTGGTATAATCTGTATTTACATTTTTCTATTTGATCCAAGACACTGTTAAATCTATAATGATAATTATATCTTTTACAAAATATGATTGTGAATCTTCAGATATATTTTTCTATGTGATCAACAGAAAGTAAATCAAACAAATCTATATATTCCTGAAACTCAACTTGGCTAGTGTCTTCATGAACTCAGCTAATGAATTTTGCCTGATTCAATGCAACTAAATGCATTTGCCTGATTCAATAGCAATATTGCAAGATATATCAATAGGCACTACATTGAAGATGTCACAGCATTATCAGGCAAGTTCGATACGTTTGTAAATAGATGCTTATACCATGAACATAAAGATAGATTTGTTTTCACTTGTCTATAATAGCCATCTAGAAATATGAAGCACCGCTCACCATTAGAACGTCAAATTAAAACAAGTGATCTTGACTTAAAGATATGCTAGCAATCAGTCAAGTCCTTGCCTTGCAAGTGTGAGAACCTGCATTTGATCCTCAGAATCTATGTAAAACTTCCAGGTGTGGTGGCACACATTTGTAATCCTAGTTCTAGGAAAGGGGAGACCCCATGATCCCCAAGGCTCACTGGTCAAATAAACTATACCAAGTCATTAGCACCAGCTTAATGAGACCCTGTCTTAAATGTGGTGGACAACATTCCTGAAGATGATTCTTGAGAGAATACTCTGGCCTCCATATAAAGATGCGCATATGTATTTTCACCCGTGAATATACACAGGTTCACACAAGTAGCTGCATACTTGAACACACACAAACACATACACAAATACATGTATATGAATAAACTTTTTAAAACAAGTTATCTATGTTTCTGAATCTTTATTTTGCTGCTATCTTCATGAACTTAACTAATGCATTGTGTCTGTGTGTTATACCAAGCTTTCTTTCAGGAGGTCATCTGAATTTTATTATGTTTAAATTGTTTATCAAAATTATCTGTTATTTGTCCCTTCTCCATTCTTAATGAGACATTTGTAGTTTAAAGTTTAGTGGCTTTCACTTCCTGTGCAATGCAGTTGCATTGGACTTTTCATTATTTCTTTTGTTTATGGCAGTGTAGATACTTCCCAGCTCAAATGCTCATGATGGATCTTAAACCATTTTGAATTTCTTTATAAAGGAAAATGTCATGAAAAATATTGTATCAATTATTTGTTAAAATAAATATTATATGCCATCTACTATGTTTCCCATTTCTGCCAATCTTATAATTCTATCAAGAAAAGAAATCAAGTTTGTCTGATGGGATTTATTGCATTAGTGTCTTCAAATGTCAGGGCTGGTCTACAAAGTGTTTCTGCTACTTCCTAGCTAGATTTCAGTTAAAAGCTGAGAGTGTAGCTGCATGCTGAGTGCAAAGTAAAGGAATTTATGTAACTGTCTCCAAGGATATGTTTTCTAGGAGAAAACAAAGTACTTAAGGCTTGGTTAAGGATATTTCTTTGTTGAGATACTTAATAGTATATACTAATACTTAATAAATAACCCCTTGTACTTTTAATAGTTAACTTACTTTTATTATCCTTTTTAGAAAATATATTTTGTTAATGTTTTCTTTCCTCTTTGAAGGTCATCTCTACTTTCTTACTTACACTCAACTTTGTTTTTCATTCTATCTATCTTCCTACCTATCCCCCCCCTCTCCTCTCTCTCCTCTCTCTTTCTTAAAGAAAAAATAATATGGTATATTGCCCATGGCTCAATCAAATCAGCTATAACTTGGCTACTAGCAGGTTCATCTGAGTTCTCTATTTCTGAATTTTTTTTCTTAGATACACTCAGAATTAGAAATCCCTAATATCCTAGTATACATAAATGTGGAAATCACCATTGTTGGTAAGTCATTGGTCTGAAGATTTAAAACTAGACCGTAAATCATGGGGAAATTAATCTTAAAGACCTTTTCTCTCAATAGCTGCTTGGGCAGTATCTAGTATCATGGGCTTACTTGGGCCTCTACAGATATCACATTATCATCCATTTGATCAGTGCTTTCATCCTGCTCAGTGTTAAAATTTATGTCATCTAGCAATTTAGAACACACTGTCTTTTATTCACTGCTCAAATTTGGAAGACAGGGGGCAGAACATACAACTTACACAATTCAAATAACTCCAGAAGGACTTAATAAAAATTTAGGAAGTGGGCCGAGCCTTCAAGGATACTGGGTATCCATCCGTGGCTGTACACCACACAATTCAGCCATGTCTTTGGAAATAATATATGTCTTTAAAAGTAATATAAAGAGATCAGAGAGATGGCTCAGTGAACAAAGTGCTTGCTCTACAAGGATAAATTGGAATTGGGTCCTTAGCACTCACATTAAATCTAGAAGGGCACAGTAGCCAGCCTGAATTCTCAGTGTTCAGAAGGCCGAGACAGATGACCTCATGGCAATCTAGCTGCTATCTGGAGGTAAGCTCAATGTTTACTAAGAAACCGGTTAATATTGTAGAAAGCAATTCAAAAGGAAACTTTACATCAGAACGTGGCCTCCACAAACATCCACACAAAAAACTTGTGTGCCTACCTTGGACATACACACCTATACCCACAGAGATAAGAATAAGCATGCATGCATAAAACATACCTAGTGACTCACACAAAACATAATACTATGTATAATTCATGCCCAAAAATGGAAAAAATATTGAGTAACTAGCCAAAATAAGTATTCTCAGCTGACTTCTTTGTTGAATAAGACAAAAATCTCACAATGTCTGGGGATATTTGCTTATACAGATACTAAAGTTCAGAGCTGGAAGGAAAATTAAGACCCCCAACAACAAACCTAGTAAATGGCAAAGCCTTGGTAGTAAGAAAGATCATGAAAATAAATATTTATATAGGCCAGTGACATTAGACAAAAGGAAAAGATCCAGCACAAACTATCTCTTTAAGCTTGGGAAAGTTAGACACACTGTGCGCTCTGATATTACAATATCAGTATGGAGGAGATGAACAAAAGAACTGCTTGCAAGAGACAGTAAAAGGTTTAATCTGATGATGACATAATTTTAAAAACTTAAAACAACTTGAGATAAGCTTGCTTTTAATTATTCGATCAAATAACCCATAATGTTTTTTAAATAAATTACTCTTTTGTTTTCTCATTAAAAGTGTCTCTTAGAGAGAATATATATTCTCTTATCTGCTTAGGCATTTAGAGCTACTCTAGGCCCAGGATCAATTTATAAACTCATATCAAAAAAAAGGAAAAGAAAATAGAAAATTCTATGCTCTCAATCTTGTAAACAAGTTGGAACAAATTTGTGTGTTTTTGAGCTCTGTTTGTTTTTCGTTAGTGTCCATATTAGTCACTGTCAATTGGCTGCATGATGAGATGTCCTGTGAATACTGTTTTATTGCAAAAGGCCCATTTCTTCAAGTATAAAACTTCTGGACATTGTACTCATTCAGTGGCAAGAGTATGGACTGATCAATGTTATAGCATCCTCTTGATGAAATACTGTGTCATGGAGATAATGCTGCTCTGCAGAGAATCACACTTGTGCATCAGGCAAATGGAAATGAAGGAAAAGGGCACTGCCCTAATACCCTTAAGCAGCAATTCATCATGCTTCTATAAACTTTGCAACGTTGGTCTTCCGAGGCATTTTTTGTCTTTTGTATGATATATATTTTTTAATCAACACAGACTGAAAAGAACCATATCAAATAGCAGGACTATTTTTGTAAGTTATGAAATTATGGCTAGTAATCTACCAAGAGAATATGGCATTCAAGATTTTGTTATCTCAAATTTGGCCTTGAGAGACATGACAACTCCTAACATCACCATTCCTTTCTCAAGGTGGTGTTGAACATCACAAACATCTTACAAAAAGATTGTTTAGTTTAACAAATAATGGCCTAAGAGACAAAAGACTACACTTGCGCCCACTGCTGTCAGCGTGCTCACTGTCCAAAATAGACCTACAAGATAAAAAATAAAGACTGCCAAAGCCTGCCTAGACAAAATAAGACGGTCCTACCAAAAAATACCCTGCTTCTATAAAAACTTGTCAAATATCCTAGGCCAGTAGCCACAAAAATAAATGCTCCCACTATACAAAAAAATAATAAATAACTGTCCAAATAGTTAACTGACGTTGTCTTCTCCTAAATTCTAAAAGTTACTTCATAATTCCAACTTTAAATATATATATCCTTCTCAGGTCTTGATAGTGTTAAAAATTAAATAATTAAAGTTATTATTACTTCACATTTCAACAAAGACACTCAAGTGTTAAAACTCTATTGTTTAAAATAAACAGCCTTAAAACAATCCCTATACATTTTCTCATATCAACATTTTAAATATTAAATTATACTTTATAATTATTATTTGTTAACAATAGTTTAACCTCACTTATGTTAATACCTTTCTCTTTCCCAAACACTGTCTTATAATAATCCCTATAATATATAATTTTATACCTAATTTAAAACCTTCCTATTTAGACAAAACTAAGAGATGTAGCGGGAAATCAGGAACTGTATATGTGAACGATCGCGTCATAGGTCTGGAGACGAGCTGGGCGTGGTTAACTGAAAAGGATTCTGGAAGTAGACCTTCGAGGGAGGGGACCAGGACAGGAAGTCGTCATTCTCTCACGAGAGTTCCCCGACCGAGTGCGCAGTTCACTCCAGCTGCCCAGGAGTTCGGACGAACAGCGTGGGGATGAAGAATCTTCCTTAGAAAGGCTCCGGCGCGCTGCAACCTCATCCTGTCATCTTCTCCTAAAACCGGCTCTGTTTTGTAAGCTATTTTCTCCAAATAAACCCTGTTTAAAAACATATCTCAGGGCGAGTTTTTACCGCAATACTCCAGTATACACAATTCGACTATGTTTAAAAAGCACTCTAAGAGAAGATAGGCTATCATTTAATGTACCTTCTGGGTACATTTCCTTTCTAGCTAATCTCTACCTGCAGTACCAGCACACAGGGGTAGAGAGGGACAGATGACACTATTGCTGTCTCTCTTTCTACACTGCCAGTTGCCTATTTTAGTAAAGAAGCAGAAATTTGTCTCCATAGTGACTTCTTGAACCTCCTACCTGTGTTTCCATCAGGAACCAAACAGAGACATTTTCTAATGTTCTGTTTTGCCAAGCCATGCAGTGCCAGGCACCTTAAACTCCAGAGAGGTCCTGGTAGAATCTATTCTCTTAACTTAAGCTTACAGATCATCTCTTCACTATGACTTCCCACAAAGAGCCAAAAATCTCAAGCAAAATTCTCAGTTCAAACACAACACACTTGAAGCCTCTGTAAGGCTGGCTAGGTTGTGTGTTGAGCTGGTTCCAGTTGAGGACACAAAGTCTTTATTCCAGTAGATAGGGCTTCTAGCTATCCACCCCATAGTATTCTCTTTGGAATGTGCTGGTATTTTAGTTAGGAGAATACTTCACAGCCAGTCAGCACAAGACCATATGTTTGATCTTCATAACACATGAACAAGGCATGATTGTGCAGGCCTATAATCCTAGCACTCGGAAGCATGAAGATTAGAAGTTCATGGCTGTAAACTGGTGGAAATAATATCCTTCACAGACTTCAGAACTGTCATGGTATTATATGAATGCATTTGTTCATTTGGCTACTATGGCTGCCAGCTGCAATAGCTTGCCACCTGGCACTAGACACATATCAAAATAACCAAACAAAAGAAAGAAATACCACAAAGATTTCTAGTCTCGAGGCACTGGAATTTGGATAACAAGGCACTATGTAAACTTGGTGATAAATGTCATTGATGGAGAAAAGTAAAGAGTTTATGAGGCAGGAAAGCATGGAGATGAAGCTGGTGGGTTTTATCAGATGGATGTCATTTAAACAAAGTCTTATAGGAGGTAAAGGGAAGCTGGTCTTTCAGAATACAAGCAAGCAACAATTCAAGGATTATCTCCACATGTTACCATCAAAACACTCACAGATCATTTGAATGAAATATTCCATAAGTGGTGTGATGTATTTTAGAAATACACTAGAGAAGTCTATGGTAGAAGTACACATTTGAGAGACAGCTCTTGGTTGAGAGATGTAGCAACCCTAAGAATGAGCCTATCACCCCAAAACGGGCTTAGTGAGAAAGGAGCAGAGGGCAGCAAGTCTTAAGCTCTGAATACATCTGCTTTGCAGGCATCTGCATCCTCTGTCTCCTGCTTTCTCACAAGTTGAAGTTTAATGCCATGAGTAACCCAGGCCAAATCTTTTACATATGTCACTCTTAATGACATCCCTTCAAGACTACAGATAAAAGTAGCAAATCTCTAGGGGTTTCTTATGAATTATTGATGAGCTCACCAAGAGAATGGGGTGAAGTGATATTTTTAGCACAGTTTAGGAGCTGATTCTATGGATAATATGCACACTTCAAAGTTTGTTTGCATCGATGAACCTTCTGTTCTGTAGTGCTACTCCATCCCATGATGTGACAAGTTTAAACTTCCAGTCATATTGAATGACTGCTAAAGTCCCACTATTTGGGTAGTTTGAGGAAATATTCATAGTAAAATATCTATTTTGTGTGTGCAAGTGATATCTTTTCTCGACTCACTGAAACTGATATTTTTTCATCTTGTTGTCTGGTTTTTTAATATTTTCAAAGAGCCAGAATTCATCAGTACTTTCTGAAAATATGTTTAGGGTGCTATCACAGGGGCCAGGGATGTTTATAGAGACTGGGTATCTCTCATGTCTGCACTTGATCAGTGTTCATTGTGCTCAAAATTCCATTACAGACAGATCTGGTCTGAATCGATCAAGCCAGTTGACATGCCATGGAATTTCACATTTCTATATTTTGTAACTTCCTTGATGGAGCACATCCTGTGGGCATTTAAGGCATTCTCTACCAATCCTTAATGACCAAAACATTTATTTACGAAACAGATAACTAAATAAATCCATGTTCTAGGGACATGTTTTATTTGTATAAAAGACAAATAAAGCATGAAAACTGATGAGAATGGACTGAAACAAAAACAGGGGATTGGGGGAAAATACAACATTATCAAATCCTGGTGATTTGGCTTAGAAAATAGATCTTTAACATGTTTTTTTTGGCATACTTTACATATACATGACATTTTAAAAATGAACCTTAAAATAGCTATTTTAGTCAATCTTTAGGAAGTAAAGCATAAAGTGGTCAAATATTGATATCTCCTGGTACTCTTCTGCTTTATAATATGTTGTTGAATCATAATGAAATAGTTTCACTTTTGCTTTGTTTTGTTCTTCTAGACAGTCTTAACTCTAACTTAGAGCTTTGCTTATGCAAGGTCAGTGCTCTAGCAGTGGAGCTATGTCGTCAACACAAGGTTTCATTTTTAAAGGTGGAGAAGTTGGACATCTGTGCATGGCTTTGCCTCTGCATGCACAGTTAATATTGTGGCTGGACTTGGGAATTTGGGAAATACTTGTTAACATAACGTGGTCAGTAAAAGGCATATCTGAAAATGGGGAAATGAATCACTCCCAGCAGAGAGCCAAGGAAAAACTATGAGAGACAGGAGCTGGGAGTGAACAGTGTAGAGCTGGATGGATATTTAAGCATATATGGCTGTGCATAGTAGGGTGATGTTTCTTTGGATTTGTCATGTAGAAAAATTGCATGGGTCTGAGAGTGAAAAATGCACTAAGATCAGTCAGCATGGTCTTCAGGAAACCACAGTCAAATCTCAACCAAAAATGTATTATTTTTGTAAAGTATTATGGGCTTCCCCCATCTTTGCAGAACCATGGGCTTACTAACTTCCTCTCAGTTGTAAAACAAGGTGGAAGTGGTTAGAACTTTGAGGGAGATAGGTTTTTAAGAAAAAGTCAGTTGAAGCTCTGTGATGACTATGGTTAAGTGATTGAACCTTTATGTCTCAGCTTCCTAAGACCCATGTTGTGATTGGTAGACAAGGAATAAATCATTGATATCTCCTATTTCTAGAATTCTGATACTTCTCCAAAGAATTTTTATTGTAGATCTTGGAAGGATTCTGGAGTGGTCCTCACCGTGTTTCCTGATGAAAGGACTTAAAGTATCATCCTTCAGATATGTCTGTAGCAGCATTCAGTAATGGTGGGACCAAAATTAAGGCCTTTAGGTCTAGGTGAATACTGGCCATTTCTGTATATCTCCTAAAAATGTGGTCTTCTAAATGCATTCAATACTTTCAAACTTCTGTGCACATCACTAGTGCCAAAAATACCCTGCCAGCTTCACCACTAAATATAGCTTTCCAACCAATGATGAGTCAAATGTATTTTGCATCAATAGCTCTACATACTTGAGAAACTGAGTTGTTTCTCAAATGACTTGCTTGTGGTGAAGATATTTTTCCATGCTGCTGTTCCAGTAGAGCTCATTTCTAAGAAATCTGTAATTTCCCTGGAGTGAAATGAATGCTTCAAATTCAAAGGAAAAGGATTTTTACTTTGGAATAACTTCTGAATACTCTGCAAGACTGGCCTTTTGCCTTTTAGAGCCATCTTTGCTCTATGGCATCTCAAACATCTTCATAATTTTATATTTCAGCACATGTTCTCTGAACTGATGTGAGTTTAGAGCATCAATGTAGGACATGAGCATTATGTTTATCCTTTCAAACACTTCTAAAAGTCTTATTTGCATTTCTTCAAGTTTTCTCAAGATAAGTCTGTCCTCAAATATTAAAAGCATTCTTAGCTCTACCATTATAGTTTGTTTTCCTCTTGCACTGAGAAGTACTTTTTAGTTATGACAAAGGCTCAAGTCGAGCACCCAGATACTCTGGTGGAATGCTTATTAAATGTCACATGTGTGGTTTCTCTCATCTGTAGCCAGCATCATGTCAGTATGTAATTACTTTCAATTGATAGTATTTGAGGAATCTGAAGATGGTTATGCTGATCTTTTGATCACAAGTTGAAATGTCATGAAAATCCCTTAACAATGAATAATAAAATAATATTATTTGTAATAAAAGAATGAAGGACTCTAAAGAAGCTCTTCTATGTATTATTTAATAGCTTAGTTCCCATCTGGTTAACTAACCAAAATCACTGGAGCCTTAAACTCCTTTGAGAAACCATTGGGGGCATAAATCATAGATGGAAACAAATAAAACATGAATAATTATTTTTATTTTCTTTCTCACACTACTGTTTGCTGTTAAAGGAAACATCTATTAAAAGGCTACAGAACAATGGAAAATAAACACTTAGTTTGCTACATTGTGTCTCTCTTTAAGAGGATAGATTTACTCTTCTCTTACTCTTATTTTCTACATTAATATCAAAAGTGAAGAATGAAAAACAGCATAAATAATGATGACTATAGACATAGGAAAATATGTGAGGCATGGGTCATATCTGTGAGCACCTATGGGATGCATCCATTCTTCTGACAGGCTGTGCAATTTTCTTTAATAGTTGTTTAGATGGTGGTTTCTCCCTTTCCTAATACATGCACTTAGAATTGTCTTTCTCATCTTCAAAAGATCACAGATAATACAACTTCCAAAACCAGGTGTTTCTTTGATTCTAAGTGCCAGTCACACTGACAGTACATATTGTTTTGGTCTCTCACTTTAAAAAATATGTCTCCCTGAAAGTTCTTCTGGTTTTTATTTTAAATATTTTTAATTGTTTTTGCATATTTTCCAAGTGTATAATAAATATATAAAAATGCAAACACACATACACATATATATGCATATATTTATACATGCATATATATGCCTTTGTTTTCTTTGAGTGCAACTTCCTTTGTTTTGAATGAATCTGATTTATTCACTGTATCTTGTGACATGCTTGTTACATGAGGTAGTATAGCCTATCTGTATGTAGTCCACAGAAGTAGAAGACTAAGTTGATGACTAGAATATGACAAATAATCTGTCTGATGAAAGGCAGAGTCAGGGCCAATATTATTTTTAAAGAATATAGCTGTATGTTTCTGAGTCCAACCTAGCCCCAAAGTCCAGATGAATCTCTTCCACCTGAAATCCCAAAGCTGTTTAAAAAATAATTAACTCAGAGGGTTAATAATATAGTAACTGCTGGGCCAGTAGTTCAGGATTATTGCTATCTAGCTCTTACACTAAATTCATATATAATTCTTATCTATTTTTAGCCATGTGGCTCAGTACCTTTGCTCAGTGCAGCATTCTTATCTTGATTTCTCTGAGTCTGGCTGGTATCTCCTTTCTGCATTTACTCTTCCCAGATTTCTCCAAGTCTTGTTGTCCTATTTCTATTCCTGCCTACTTACTGGGAAATCAGTGTTTCATTAAAACAATATGAGTAAAAAAAAAAATTACAGTGTACAAGAGCATTATCCCACATTTTCCTTTTTTTCTTTTTAAAACAAGAACCCCAAATTTAATCTCATTTGTTTAGCTTTTATCTTGATCATTACCCTTAACAACTTGTGACCAACACTATAAACAAAGACAAATATTCATAATCCACTTTTCGAGAGTGTGGGCATAGTTCTCTCGACTATTTTGTGATGATTTGAGGTGCTGGGAACCCAAGGAAAATTTAGGATTATGGGCCAGTCCTGAGATGAATAATATGGGAGGCTGAATAACTCAGCCAGGAGCCTTGAAGCTGTTCTGGATGAAGAACTCAGAAAACTGCAGCACATGTGCTTGAAGCGTTGGATCATCTGAACCATCTGTTTCCATGGGAGATTTTTCAAGGGTCCTCCTTGATCCAGCCTTTTTTTTTTTTAATCCAGAATGAAACCACAGCCTCTCATTTTTCTGTGGAAATAAAAAGAAAACCTCTCTTCCAAAGCAACGTATCTTTTGACTTATTAAAGTCAAGATATTTTCAAAATATAATGGTTGAATTAGTTGAGCAGTGTTTATAATCAAGTGTCTCCTAATGGCTCTTACTCTTCTCTCTGAAGTTAAAAACAAAAAACAAAAAACAAAAAACAAACAAACAAACTCAAAGACAAAACAACAACATACAGTATCCTGGCTCTTTGTGTATATTCCATCTTCACATGACTTATTTTATTTCTTTTTTAAGAACTTTCTCTATTCTTTTTCTTTTCTTTCCAAAGCCTAATTATATGTCTTATATTTTAAAACACATTTTAGAACTTTTAGCAGTTTTTTTGTCTGAATCTGTATTTATTGTATATCTCTTATTTTTTTCTGACCATAGGAGTGTTTATTCTGCTAAACATCATGGCTAGAGTTAAAGTTTTGGCTATGGTGGCTTGTTCTATCTATCTCCATGAGACTTTAGCTTTATGGCAGAGGTACTGGTAGGAGTCATATTTCCCATCCCAGCTCTGAAGAATTTAAGGGTCCACACTGCTACCAAGTAGTGTACCACTTCCCAGGCTAATTCATTAACTTCATTTAAGTGTTTGGCAGCAGGGCCTCTTAAAAGAGCCTCAGTTTTTTTCCACCAACAGTGATTCAGCAAGCGTCTTATAGGTGTTGAGCCTCTGCTTTCTCACCATCAAACAGAGTCCACCCCAGAAAAGTCTGCTATAAAGACGCTGTGCTTGACTTCTTTCCATTTCTGTCTGTATGAACAGAAACCTCAAATTGTTCACATGCAGCTCATGCTTCTTTTGTGAGATTGCTGGACTAGGTAGGCTACAGCTGAAGCCCACATGACAGTGTCTCTGTACCATGGCCCACTTGAAAGACACAACTAGGAAGCTATTGTTGGCTTTGTTTCTGTGCTCTAGAACCCATTTTAAGTTTTCTCATGCCTTATGTAGATGTATATGCACCATGTTGGAGCACCATTTGTAGTTGAATGTTTCTTTGTCCTGCCTAGCCCAGAGGTCTAGAGGAATCTCTTCCATCTGCAGTCTTGAAGCCAATTATAAAATAATTAAGTCAAAGCTTTAATATTATAGGAACTGCTGGGCTATTAGTTCAGGTTTATTACTATCTAGCTCTTACTTTAAATTACTCATAATTCTTGTCTATGTTTAACCATGTGGCTCAGTATTTTTGATCACTGCAGCATTCTCATCTTACTTCCTCTGAATTGGCTGGCCTCTGATGTTATGCCTTTTCTGTCCTCGGAATTCTCTTAGTCTCATTGCCCAGCCTCAACTTTCTGCCTGCCTACTGGCCAGTGTTAGTAAAACAATGCAAGAAAAAACATCTTTACAATGTACAGTAGCATTATCCCACATCAGAGCAGAAGCTGTGACTGTCAACAATAGCCATTTCTAGTAACTTACACAATAGATGCAGAAAACAATCAACACATTAAATGACAATGCCTTCTAAGCAGCAACCTATTGTAAATTATTGGGCTTTCTAATCAGAAATTATTTATCTAATATAATATGATGCTATGTTAATTACATTAATTATGCATCTAACATAATATAGATGCCATTCTTTGGACACTTGATCCCAGCAAGTCATACAACTCTAGCAGCACCCAATTTGATAACTTTAGGTTTCTATAGCCCAGGCCTTAATGTGAAGATTTCTTGCCTTTCCTATAGGAGAAACTCCCCAATGAACTTTTGGTCATGGCCTTACTGATAGTTTTTTTAGACCTAAATAAGGCCAAATTCTTTGCACCAAGGCCCATGTTAATGCTCAAGGTATAAAGAATGGTTTAGTAAGCATAAACTAACATCAGGCCTGCTAAAAGGCCTACAATGACAGCTATTTGTGATATAAAGACAGAATAACACATTCCAGAAAAGTCTGGCCAATTTACTAAGATCTTGTTTAATTAGTCTTTCTTTCCATATTATGGTAAATGTATTCATTAGACAAGTCAGTTTATCCTTTTTGATTAAAGAAAAAGAGAATATGAACAGAAAAAAAGAAATATTTCCAAATCTGTGAGGAAAGTAGAAATGATCTAGATAGAAATTCTGCTGGGTTTAACTTCCTCTTTCTCTCTTTGAGAAGCTTGCTTTCTTTTTGAGGTTCTTTAACTTGCTTCTTTCTTCAAGTCCCTATAACAGCAGGAAGCTGTTTCAAAAATAACAGACTGTTAGGCTGAAGAGAAGGCTCAGAGGTTAAGAGCAATGAGTGTTCTTCCAGAGGACCTGAATTCAATTTCCAGCAACCACGTGGTAGCTCACAACCATCTATGATGACATCTGGTACCCTCTTCTGTACACTGTATACATAATAAATAAATAAATCTTTACCTGAGAGGTCTGATAACTGAGTTTGATTGGGTACATGATGTAAAATCACCAAATAATAAATATATAAATAATAAAAAAATAATGGACTGTTATAGCCTGAGTGACTAGAGACACCAGCACCACAAACCTAGTCCTCATCAGATTCAGCCCAAATTATTACCGATCTCTTTCCTCTGCTATCTGTGGTCAGAAAAGTATGCTGTCTCTTCTTTACCAGACTGATCTTGACCTTGAACATGAAGGTGAAGCCTCTTCTTCATGAGGCATTGTGTAGTCTTCCTTCTTTAAGGCTTGTCTCTAGCTCAAAGAGAAAAAACTTTAGCAGGAACTGACTATTGCTCAAATGTTCACCAAGACTCAAAACAGAAAAGCGACATTTACTTTCTATTTATACCATATGTAACTGGATTTCCCAGCTATATGGCATTGGATCCCTTGGAAATGGAGTTACAGGCAGTTCTAAAAGTAGTTAGCTACCCTATATGGGTTCAGGAAACTCAATTCATGTCCTCTGAAAGAGCAGTGCATGCTTTAGCCAATGGGCTACCTCTCCAGTACAAGAGGAATTTTACAAAGTTGCATTTGACCAGAACTCCAACTAGTGGATGACTTGTAGTTTCCGTAATGTGGTTATATTTTGTATATGCTCTAACAAATAAAGCTTGCCTGAAGTTCAAAGGCAAAGCCAGCCACTAGTTAGCCATAGAGTCTAGGCAGTGGTGGCACATACCTTTAGTCCTAGCACTTGAGATCTCATGCATATGTTCCCAGTACTTTGGAGGTACACACACTTTTAATCTACAAACTATGGATGCTGAGACATTAAGTGATATGGCTGAGTGGAGAAAGGAATATAAGTTGGGAGGAGATAGAAGCTCAGCTTTTTAAGCCTGAGGATTTGATAGAGGTGAGAATTGTCTATAGTGAGTGGCTGACTCCTCTGTTTCTTTGATCTTTCAGCATATACCCCAATATCTAGCTCTGGGTTTTTATTAAGACCAATTAGAATTCATGCTACACCATGATATTTTAAGAACAATGAATTCTATTAGCTAGGTATGTGATTAAGAGGCTAAAGTGTTCTTTATGCAAGTAGGGGGACATAGATTAAACTCTCTTGATCTATGAAAAAAGCCAGATGTAGTGTTGTATACTTACAATTGTAGAACTAGGGAGTCAGAGACAAAAGGATCCTTGGGGCTCACTGGCCAGAAAGTGCCCAGAGAGAGCTTTGGTCTCAATAAAAAAAAGGGAAAGACTCCTGAAAATTAACAACTGAGGTTGGCTTCTGGCTAACACACAGACACACAGACACATAGATGCACAGACACACACACACACACACACACACACAGATAGTTCTATAAATTACTTGTAATGGAAGAGATAGACTAATCTGTTCTTAATCATTTGATATTATTTATCTGTGATAAAGTCAACTGTATTCACTTAAAGTTCAGGCTCTGCAATAATAGACTATTTTATAAATTTCAACTTATTATTTGTATTTTTCAATTATTCATGTGTCATGTTGACATGACCCTACTTCAATTACTTCAATAAATGTATTAGAGAAGTATAATACCAGAGGATGAGACCAGAAAAGACCTCATTCAGGGTTATCCATTTTTAGTTTGAAGCTATTCAGATCCACTAATCTCACTGCTCCAAAGGGCCTGAAGCATTCCAATGGCATAAAATGTTTTTATGTGAATGTGATTATCCATTTCCAAGTAGCTTCCAAACATTGCAACTACAGCTTTTCTTTTTTCCCATGTGGTATCTCTTAAATATTTTAAAAAGAAATTAGACTATTCATTTTTATGTCAAATATCCCTTAGGCCATTCACTTGTTAATTGTATGACACAGTTTTTCAATATATCACAACAAAAGCTAAGTCTCCAGTTGAGTTGATGGTAGTCTATTGATCATGGCTACTGAATAATTGTTGGGTTGTTTGTTAATTCGGTTTATATTCATGTGACCAAGAAAATGCCTATGAAAATAACTTAGAGAGATTAACTACTTATTTTGCCTCACACATTCAGAGGTTTTAGCTTATAATGACATTGATTTTAGTCCCAGGGTGAAGTACAATCTCATGAGGAGAAGCTAGACAGGAAGCAGGACAAGACCAAGGGCATGATACCTCTAGGGACCTGCTCCCAGTGGCTCATTTTATCCACCTATCTCTGGCCTGGTAATGTTTCCAGATCCTATAGCATTACGAGGGGGGGACCCTGTGTTTAATACACTATGGGACACACTTCATATCCAAATCATAACACAAGAATATCCTCAGTAATAAGACTCACATAACTGAGAATGAATTTCTATACCTAAGATGTTTAAGACTATTATTTATAAAAATTCTGAGCCTAATATAATAACATGAATTTGACCAATGAGCAGAAAACTGTCTTTTCAATTTTTTTCCTTACATCTTAATCACAGTCCTGATTTTTACCTGAAGAATAACATTATAAGATTGTAATCAGAAGTTTTTCTGTCCTGCTTGACTTGTCTTGCAGGCACCCAAGTAAACACATAGAAGCTTAGATTAATTATAGACTGTTTGGTCTATGGCTCAGCCTTATTTCTTTCTAACTCTTATACCTTAATTAACTCATAATTGTATTTATGTTTAGCCATGTGGTTTGGTACCTTTTCTTCAGTGCAGCATTCTTATCTTCCTTCCTCTGTGACTGGAAGGCATCTCCTCTCTGCCTTTTCTTTTCCCAGAATTCTCTTAGTCTGGTACCCCACCTATACTTCCTGCCTGCCTCCTGGCCAATCAGTGTTTCATTAAACCAATAAAAATAATAAATCTTTACAGTGTATAAGAGCATTATCCTACATATAATGTTCTCTGTTTTTTCTTTCTTTTCTTCCTCTTCCTTCTCCTTTTTACTCCTCATCCATCTCCCAGTCTCCATTCATCTCTTTGTCTCTCCTTTGAGCTCAGTACAGAAAGAAGGCAGCTTTATCTCCCAACTATATGAACCCTGCATGCAGCTCCTCATTGGGATTCAGGGTTTGTTGTCCCTGGGTGGCTGCCCCTGTCATTTCTGTTTAATTAATGAATAATGACAATTCAGAGACAGGAACACTGCATGTGTTTTTATATGACTTTGTGCATATGTTTCTGTATATATATATTTGTATTTTGTATGTTTGTACTTGAACATTTAGGTGAATATGCATACTTTATATTTTTTAAGTATTACTATTTTATATTTGGACAATTCATCTTCTAAATATTCTTAGGTCCTTTGGGGGTAAGATTATAAAATAATGAATCTACCAAACCATTTCAGTCTATAGCAGCACTGTTTGAATCCACCTTTTCCAAGTTTAGCCTTGATTGCTTATGCATGCATAGTGTACACCGCTGTGAAAACACAGCTTCTTCTTTGGTAGAAGCTTAAGGTATATAAATCTTTGATGCACACTGGTAAGCTATTCTAATCTTTGCAGACACCATACAAAGTATCAACTCCAATGATTCGCTTTTCTTGGAAAGTGGCACAATTGATTTTGTGAAGATCTAAGTAAGCTTGGATTTCTTCCCAGAATAAACTGATACACATCTCTTTAAGGATACTTACAGGACAGCTAATGCTCCCAGGGCAGCTTATCTCTATTGTTACAAATGTGCAGTCTATTTGCATCATGAGTCAAATTTGCATATGAGAAGTTTTACTTTTTCTGGTTATTCTAGGAAAGTTTGGGTTCTCATATTAAAAAAAAAATTCACGTTCTAATTCTGTGTATTTGTGAAATCTTCGAATTTGAACTTTGAAAGAGAATCATCCAGTAGATGACAGCAACCTAAATCAATTCTTCACAGTTTATGGGGAATTCTGCAGTCACTCTTCCCATTACATAGACATGAATATTGAATGAGGGATAATCGTTAGCTAGGTGTGTTTCCAGCAGATGATTACATTTCTTCCTTCTTATATAACTATATTCTTGTTGAATCTAATGTTCCAATAGTCACCTACCTCCCCATCCTGTCTAACATGTTACTGCTCGTGCTTAGAAACTCGACAGGGTCCCCTGACTATGCAGATAGATAGCTGCTTCCCATCTGAGCTTCCTCACTTGTCTCTTGGCATCATTTACCCCTTCAGGAAGACTAACTAGTTTCACATATGCCTTCCTGTTTTGTGTTTGTTTGTTTTCGTGGCTTTTATTTTTTCTGTTCTTGGAAACATTTCTGAAAGGAAATTACTTGTTTAAATAAAAAAAAAAAAAAGGTATTACATAGGGAGGAAGAGCAAGAGGAGGTGGTGCTGACCAAGGATAGCAGCTCAGGCCAAGAGACCTGGAGAGTGGCACAGCCAACGTGGATGAGTTATATAGTTATATAGGAAGCAGGCTGTGGAAGGGAAGGGAAGTAGAAGAACGACTGAGGTTTTAGGGTAGGGGGCGGTGTGAGGAGTGCTGCGAGGAGCCACAGGTACTGAACAGGACTTGTCCTGGGTTTGAGACCTAATGCCAATGTGTTAACTGAAAGTGACAGCAGAAAACCTCTGGTTGTTTAATTACGAGACAAAGAAATATTAGCTACTTTTCAGATGCTGTGATAAAATGCCATGGCCAAATAGGCAACTCCTGAAAGAGTTTCTTTCAGGAAGGAAATGGGTTAGTCATGGCAGAGAAACTTGCCAGTACCAACATAGTAGGAAGCTGAGAGCTTACATCTTCAACAGCAAGTATGAAATAGAATATAAACAGGAAGTAGGTGGGGCTATGAACTCTCAAATCCTACCTCTAGTCATGTACTTCCTTGAGAAAAGCTGCACCTCCAACACTTATCCTCCCAAACACCACCACTGTCTGGGACCAAGTGTTCACATGTCTGAGCCTATTAGAGGCATTTTTCATTTGAACTGCCACAGAAAATGTCAACTAGGAACATTGGAAGTCCTTAGTGATAATTTGACTAGTGTGCAGGAAAGAACCACTTATGAGTATTTCATATTCAAAAGAAAAGAAGGATAAATACTTTAAAGAAGTATGAATTTATTGGATGGAAGAATATTAATGTTTCTGTCTAAGCTTTCAAAAATGTACTCACTAGAAAATTTTCTTTTTATCTCAATATAGTCCAACTAGAAATAGTTTATAAGCTGTGGAACTTGACTTCCTCCTGAAAAGGCTCATCCAAAGAAACATCTAAGTAGTAATTGTGAAGAATCAAGGTTACTTTAATTTTTAAGAAATATTTGGGCATCCTAATCTTTAGCTTAGGGAAATATCTGGAGCTAGATAATACATGCTTCTCTTTAAGTTTGGAGACTTAGCACCTACATTATTGAAAGTAAGGGTATAAAGTTCTCTTCAGTAGTAGACATGGCATGCTCCTGTTCATGTCACTGGTCTCCTACATACTTGTCTGAGTCCATGGACATACTATTGGATACCTTTGATGAACATTTCCTACATTGTCCTCTTTTAATTCACTCAAAATACCACACATGAACATTCATTCATTCAATTCATTTATTCAAACAATAAAGGAAAACCTTCTCCAACACGGTACTAACAGTTGTGAGTAACACTGTATTTGCCGCAGTACTCTATGGAAATTAATAAAAACATCAAAATATTAGGGCTATGTGCTCCTTATTAACCTTTAAACTTACGAAGGGCAGGGTATGAGTTTCATTCTTTCTTGCATCTCATTATGTATTATTGAGCCCGTGTAGCCAAATGTTCCACCAATTTAGCAAGGGAAATTACTCACACAATGAATCATTAATACTCACAAAGCTCCCAGTTATTTAGACTCACATTTGGCTTTTTATACAGTTATATTTTCATTGGATAGTCAAAGGAAATGCACAAATAGTCCTTTACATTTGGAATACCAGCAAAAAACAACCTTAAGCCTTTTTAGAAAAAATGCACAGTAAAGAGTGCTGAATTCTTAAAATGAACCTGTCTTCCCCCGAGTAAATGTTGTTTCTATAATATTAGAAATCAAACCTAACCTTTGCAGAGGTCTGTGACAGGAATCTTAATTGTTTAAGGTTTAGAGAAGTGAGACTCCCAGAGTGACAAGGACTTGAACTTAATAACATTTAGGTCACTGAATTGTCCCCAAATGTAAATAGCCTAGAGTAAACATCAATAGTGTCTGGCTGGAACATGACTGTAGGACACAGTGGAGAACACCAAGTGATTCCATTATCATTCCTATCAAGTTCCCACTCTCCAAGCAAAACTCTTAGCAGAAAGTCATTGCAAGTTTCATCCAGGTTCTGTGTCTGTCTTGCTGCCCACCTGCCAAGCTAACATTTTTAAAATATCCATAATATATAAATGGCATTGTCAGACCCTAACACAAACTCTGTGGCTTCCACAACTTTATTAGTTCCTGGTGCTACTTCAGTGACTAAAGTTATTGTATTTCAAAGATACAATGCAGTGTGTGGCATAGAGTTCATCACTAATAACAAACTTAAGGTGAACAATACCACTAAACAAAAGTCCACCTAAAACACTAGGTGGTATATTCACTTTTCATGTGCTTTAGGGTTCAAGAAATGTGTTACAGGAGACAAGAGACCTTTAGTGATTAACTTATAAGTTCATCTCTGTTAGATAAGTTGTGTGTTTATCTTTTCATTCTCCAGTTTTTTTTGAATTTGAAGCTATTTAACTTTTGTTCTTTATATTGGTTCTGTTTTTTTTTTTTTTAAAGAAAACAGCCAACAAATTCAATAACAAGTAGCATAATTGGAAGGATCAAGTAAGAACACGTAAGTCCCTTCTTTGTGGGTCTGCTATTTAGGTAAGGGCATCACAGACACTGTACTAGGTGAGATATTTCTCATGAGCAGGCAGAAGTTTTATTGAAAGATTTGTCCTATAGTCTTTTAGCAGGTTTGTGAATGCTGAGAGACCCTTAGAGTTCATAACTCACAGTAGTACCCCATTTCCATAGATAGTGTGAATATTAATGTTTATTATGTTCATTTTTGTGTCATAGATACTAGAAAATCTGTGTTTAGTGTAGGGCATATTGACAGCTAAGAATCACAAAGCCTGTTATATTCCCACAGGAGTTGTTCTGAAAGCAGACTTTGCTGAAATCCAGAATCTCAGATAGATAGAACTAGTCATTTGAGATAGCCCATGACTATCTTCAGAATATGCATTCTTCTCAACTGCATTAGTATCTTCAGAATCCCAGCACCTCTCTTCTAGCACAGGAGTAAGGTCCAGTTGCTTCTAAGCCCCAAGCATAATGTAATTTATGTGGAGAATCAATCCTGAGCCTCCTAAGAGGACCTGTGTACCACAACTTTCTAGTATGACCCTTGATTTCTTCTATCTTTGTGTTTGAAAATCATAATGAGGTGATTTTCTAGCTGCCTTATCTGCTTCTCCAAAGTGCATCCTCTGTGGCTTCTGGTATCTTATGCCCTGACTGCTTTCACTTTCTTATTGAGAGCAGCACACACAGATCACCTTGACCCCAGAATCAACCAAAAGATAGGACAAGCTCCAATTTCCTCATATACAGGCCTGGAAACACTATTTTTTTGAACTGATGAGGATGGAGGCCTTTCAGGTAGGCTCTTTATGAGTGACACAGAGCATGCTTATTAATTAATGGATGAACCTTTACTCCTCATGTACGGACTTGGACCCATAACTTCTTGTATTGCTGTGATAATGAAACACCTTTTAAAAAGGAAGGTATTACATATAGTTTAAGGCAAAATATCTACCAGTCTACTATGACAGGGAAAAGATGGCTTGGGACTCTAGTAGCAGGTCCTAAGTCTGTTTGTTCACATCTGAGGGGCTCAAGAAGGATAGAAAATATAGAAAATAAGGATGTTTTGTAAATAGTTCAAGGCCTCACATCTTCTGACCAACTTCCTTCAATTAAATCCCTTCCCTTAAAGGGTTCCTTATTTTCAGGAATAACACCAAAAGACAGGAAGCACACTTCACACAAAAGAGACTGTGGAGCTAAACTCCACCTTGAAACATCATGGGGCTCATGACACATCTTTCTGTGTGCTATAGAAGCTTTGCATAGTTGTGTCAAACTCTGCTGTACACCACACTTTCCCCTAGTTGAGAAGTCAGGACCCAATCCCATGTGCCACCATCTCTTCTCCTGAGAAACCCACCACTGTCCTTAGAGATATCATATCTTAGTATCTTTAAATGTGGATGCATCTAAAGCTGAACCTAGTATGTTAGGCATAATCATATAAATATTAATATCTCTCAAAGGAACATATCTTAGTTTCTTGTCAGTTAAAAATGGAAAAGCTCTTCTCTTATGACAAGAGAACATTAAATATATTTCATGAATTGTCTTATAGTACATGCTGTAATAAATGACTTTGGACTCATTTTACACACATACACACACACACACATACACACACAGAGAGAGAGAGAGAGGTTCTTAAAGTTTCATCTGTTTATGTTTTCAATCCTAAGCCTGTAATGTGACTTCTGCTATGTAATTACTCATTAAATTTTTCAGATAGGACTCAATTAGTGTCATTAAATTCTATGTTAACTTCCTATTGTATGTTAACAAAACTCATGTACATTTGGAGCCTTTTCATCCCATGCAGAGTTGCCTTTTGTGTTGCGTCACCTTTACTTATCATTGCAGTACCGGATGTAAGAGCCTATTATCACACCGTTTCACAGGTGAGAAAGAACATCCCATTGAATCCTAGTGAGGATTGAAGCACTTTAAAATGAACTGGCCAGGAGGGCTTCCTTGGTACTGGAAGACACTGTGCAAGTTACTAGGGAAGAAGAGACATCAATGTTCTTACCCAGTATTGGATCCTGCGTGCTGCAATATTGACCTCTGCCATAAGATGTGTGCCCTCTGGTGTAATACAGTTCAGACTGTTTTGAGAGATAGCCAACTGCTCTCTTAATTGGATGTGAGGTCTTCTCTAAAGGAAAGAATTGGCATCTGATACAGAAAGTATAGTTCAAAGCCACAAACCCTAGGGAAAGAGTCTGTTGCTATAGTTTATCGAAAGTCATATTTATATATACATAACCAGATTTGCATTGCTGTTAGTCCATGGTCAGAGATGCTTCTCACTGAAGTGGGTAGTGATTAA
Source organism: Sigmodon hispidus (assembly GCA_004025045.1). Taxonomy (NCBI): domain Eukaryota; kingdom Metazoa; phylum Chordata; class Mammalia; order Rodentia; family Cricetidae; genus Sigmodon; species Sigmodon hispidus. The sequence goes on from PVIH01000034.1 coordinate 183,243, forward strand.
TATAGAAACTCTGCTGTTTAAAGTGCTGAGAATAAGCGAATTGAAGTGCTTAGTTGTTAAGGGGACATCTACACCACTACACCTACCAAGGCTCAGGGAACACCACAGAAGAGGGACTAAGGAAGAGCCAGAGGACAAGGAAGAATGCTGTTCTCTGTATAAGACATGAGTGCAGCACACCTGAGCTCCCAGCCACAATGGATGCTTGAACAAAACATGTTCAAGATCAAGTCAGTTAAAAATTATAGAGATAAGACCCTCCCTCTAACTAAAGAACTATTAGTATTTAATGGCTGCAGAAGGAGGAAGGGTCACTTTCCTTTTGGAGTTGCTCCTGGCAGGATGCCCAAGTTCTGGTGGATGGCCCCACAACCATGCACATGCATGCAATGATAATTGAACTTATTGGGTTATAAAATAAAAAACTCATAAACTTGGAAGGGAGATATTCTGTGGTGTGGGCTCAAGTGGGGGAGCTGTAAAGAGGGAGTGAGGAAGGAGTGTGGATATGATCACACTTTTAAAAAGTAAAACAATTTAACTCTTAAGTGAAGCAATAATAATAAAAACAGTAGGAATATTTTGACTTTGGAAAGCCTAACCTTAGCTGATGTCATATTGTTCCTGTGTTATTTAATAAAGTGTTTGAGTTAATAATAAGATCATATCAGATTGTCAGATTTGAAGACCTGAGACTGAATTCTCTGTACGTTTAAAAATATTCCTCTCTTTTTAGTCAAGAATAGAATCAATGCATTTGTATCAGGGATATATGTGGGAGCAACAAAATTTATTTGAAAAATTATGCTTTTGTGTCAATTTGGTATAATATTTTGAACTTTTTCCTTCCAACAGTGAATTATTTGACTTAATCCTCCACCTTGGACTGACACTTCTTATTTTTTTCTGCCATTTAATTCCCTGCTCTGTCTAGAGCCATTATTTTAATTTCTAATCTTACTTCTCCTTAAATTATTTTGCTTCACAATATTTTACCTTCATTTTGAAAACTCATTAAAATTTGACCACCATCAAGAAGATTCACTTGACTGCTTTGGCCTTTCTCAGTCAGTTGATATATTTGTTCCATACCAATATTTAAACAAATGCCTCATCCCTCACATTTTGGTCTTGCACTGTCTTGATGTAACCTCTACAGAGTTCTGGTGCTCGCACAAAGCATAGCCCTGTGCTAGGCACAGAATGCAGCAATATGTTTGGGTGGCAGATGAGGCACACTGAACACTAGAGCTCTTTGCTTAGTGGTCTGTTTCTATTTGTTTCCTATGCTTCAGCTTTTCCGTGCCAACATTCTTCATCATAGACTGTTGAGGGTTTAAAGGTAACATTGAACTATCTTTCTGCATGCTAACTCTGTTACAATGTAAATGTGAAATGTCTTTCAACAGGTCATATGTAGAACATTTGTATCTAGATGATGGTGCTATCTTGGGAGGTTCTGGAAATATTAAGCAGCACCTTGCTTGAGGAAGTAGATCCTTGGGGCTATATCATGCACCAATTCATTCCTGTATGTTCTTTGTTTGATGTGCTCTCTGTTCTGATATGACTTCTTCCATACTTCATGAGGGGTTAAACCCTCTGAATCTATGTACCAAAAAAAAGACTTTTCTTTCATCAAGGTTGTTTTCTCAGAGATTTCTAACTCAACTAAGCAAATATGATGAATGCACATACTAAGCCCTATCTGAAGCTTTATAAAATTCTAGGGATAGTTGAATTTTTTTCTATATAGTGGCCCTGAAAATCCTGACTTTAACCCTGAGATATGTGATTGTTCCCTGGCCAAGATGGGCAATGAGCAGAGACAGGGCAACTGGCTTCCATGGGTCTTCCAGCTGGTAAGTGACATAAAAGTGGATGAAACCAGAGTGAGAATCCCTATGTGCCTCCGCAGCAGCTTCAGAAGGAGAGGGTGTTTCACTGTTGCTTGGATGAGTTCCATTGTCTCTCAGCACCATCTGTGTTTTCTGAGATGAACAGAATAAGTGCATGGCAACTTGGTCCTGATGTTGAAGGATGTCTGTTCCCTGTGTGGTTCTGGCAGGTCTCTTGGCTGTTCTGCACTCCTATTCAGGATTATCTTTCCATATAATACCATGATCCCATTTGAGATGCCTGATAATTCCATGAAGTGACATTTCTCCAGGTAGTGTCGCCTACAAATGAGACTCTTACTGCATTTGCCACTGTTACATATTATCAGAGTGACAACAATACTTTTTGTATGTGTATTTATCAAATTGTTCAATATGATTGTCATTTACATTAGTAGATATTCATAAAAGTGAGTCTCGATTGAACAATGCATACTGTGAAAGGAAGTATGAAAGTGAAAAGGTGCTGTAATTTCTACATTGAGTTTTCTCTTCAGACACAAAGAGAGAAAGAAGACAAATGTGGCATAATGCCAGTGATACTGGAATTCAGGAGGCAGAAGGAGAGGGTGGCAAAATGAGTTCAGCTTGGGCATCATACCAAATTCTAGACTAGCTTGAGTGCTGCATAGTTATAGTGTATCTAAAAGCAATAGTAGTAGAAGTTGAGGAAGAGAAGGGGAACAAGAGAGAGAAGGAGGACAAAGGGACACAGAAATATATGTGGCTAGCAAATATTAAAATGTTTTCTTTTCACCAGCTATCTATACTTAAACTGTAAGATATTCAGGACATTTTCAGTTAATGCAAGTACATAAGTAAGATTTTATTTCCTAAGTTACATAAAATGACTCTCTGCTCCTGTGATCTCAGTAGGTGTTTCAGAATATGGAGCTATGGACTGCAGGCTTTGCAAAATTTAAACTCAATTACTCATGTTTCTCAGCCACTGAATTCTGTTCTGCTCAGATCTCTGTTTGTAATAAAGGCTTGCTAAGATCTCCATGTAAAGCTGCAGAGAATTTCTCATCATGCAAGGTTACTCTGGCTACAGGGAATCAGTGTGTGCCCCCAAATACAGCAGTAGCCCCTAGAGTTTCATCTGCTTATTTTCTGTCTCTGTTTGAGCAAGGCTCTGTTACTATGACTTAATGACTTCACAATCTTTGCAAATTTAGCAGAACTTTCTGGCACACCCTTAGAGACTGGCATCACTGCTTTGTGTTAGTTTGAATTCACTGAAGGCATCGGTGTCAGGGCTGGAATCCATGAGTCACACTTGCTGATTTAAAGGGAGATTTCAGGGAGAAAGAAGCCTTGATGAGCCTTCAGGCTTTCAGTTAAATGCAGAGAATGGCTCCTGAGTGACCAATGGCTTAACTTACATGACATTTTCATGACACTTTTCATATTTCCAAATCTCACAGTAGGCACATGTAAAATGCAATTCATTTGGCTAAATTTCACCTCCTGTGTTAGCTAAGGGGTCCCTTCCATCTCCACGAGGAGTCTCATCATGTCTGACAGTGGAGTGGGATTAGTCTATGCTCCAGCAGCAATGCAGGGAACTTCTTTGTCACTCTGAAAACATTGGAGGATTATAGTGCCTTCCAGAATCTAATGAAAAGCATATATGCTCTCAGCTGTCTTTCCTGAACATGATATATAAAAGTTCAGCAAGTTCTTCTACACCTTTAATCCTAGCACTAGGGATCATACACCTTTAATCCCAGCATTTGGGAACACAAGCCTTTCATCTCAGTACTAGGAAGGTTGAAACAGGAAGTGATGTGGTTGGACAAAGAAAGAATCTAAGGTGGGAGGAGACATAGTTTCCTGCTTGTGCTTCCCTTTTTTTCTCTTCCCCTATTCAGATTGAATATTCATGGAGAGAGGCTCTACCCCTTTTGGTTTGAGGATCTGGCTAGGTGAGAAGTGGCTGTGGCTTGTTCCTTTGTCTCTGATATTTTAACATTTGTCCCAGTATGTGGCTCTTGGTTTTGTTTTATTTTTAATTATAAGACCAACTAGTATTCATGCAATAGGCAAGATACAATCTTAAAGATCCACTCTCCAGTGATCCTCTCCTATAGTGAGGTGTCAACTTCTGAAGGTCACAACCTCTGGAAGCATCATAAGGTGGAACCAAGCGTCCAAACATAAGCTGTAGTATCACAAATGAGACTTAGAGCCAAATATCGGGGGAAGGCTGAAATATCAGAAAGAGGAAGCGCTACAGTCAACTTTCATCTAGCTGTCTTGCAACTTCCTCAGCCGTGCTCCTCTCCTACTCACTTTTGCCAGTCGCTTCTCCCATTTGCTTCTCCTAGTTGCTTCCGTCTCTCTGGGTTTCTACAAGCCCTTAGAATACCCATGCAGGTTAGGATTAACGACATGTAGGATATGATCATGTGTTTTTTTCCTTCAATTGGTTTATATGGTGGATGACATTTACAGATTTCATATGTTGAACCAACCCTGCATTTCAGGGATGAAGCCTACTTGGTCATAGTGGATAATTTTTTTTTTTATATGTTGCTGTATACGGTTTGCCAAAATTTTGTTGAGAATTTTCGCATCAGTATTAATGAGAGAAATTGGTCTGTAGTTCTCCTTCTTTGTTGTGTCTTTGAGTGGCTTGGGTATTAGGGTGATTGTGGCCTCATAAAAGGAATTTGGCAATATTCCTTCAGTTTCTACTGTGTGAAATAGTTTGAGGAGTAACGGTAGTAATTCTTCTTTGAATGTCTGGTAGAATTCTGCACTGAAACCATCTGGACCTGGGCATTTTTACTTGGAGGCTTTTAATGACAGCTTCAATTTCCTTTAGGGTTATAGGTCTGTTTAGGTAATTAATCTGGTCTTCATTTAATTTTGGTAAATGGTACCTGTCCAAAAAGCTGTCCATTTCTTCTAGGTTTTCCATTTTTGTGGAGTATAGATTTTCAAAGTATGATCTGATAAGTCTCTGGATTTCCTGGGGGTCTGTGGTTATGTCACTCTGCCCAAAACTCAAATCCAAGTGAATCAAAGACCTCAACATAAACCAGCCACTCTGAACTTGATAGAAAAGAAAGTGGGAAATATCCTCCAAGGCATTGGCACAGGTGACCAATAACACCAGAAGCACAGATACTAAGAACAACAATCAATAAGTGGGACCTCCTGAAACTGAGAAGCTTCTATAAATACAAGGACACAGTCAATAAGACAAAACGATAGGCTACAGAATGGGAAAAGATTTTCACCAACCCTACAAGTGACAGAGGACTGATCTCTAAACTATATAAAGAACTCAAGAAACTAGAGCGCAAAGCCTTGAACAACCCAATCAAAAAATGGGGTTCAGAACAAAAAGAAAGTTCTCATCAGAAGAATTTCAAATGGCTGAAAGATACTTGAAAAAGAAAAAGTGCTCAACTTCTTTAGCCATCAGAGAAATGCAAATCAAAAACAACTTTGAGATACCACCTGACACCTGTCAGATTGACTAAGATAAAAGTCACAGATCACAGCCTATGCTGGAGAGGTTGTGTAACAAGGGAACACTCTTCCATTGTTGGTGGGAGTATAAGCTTATTCAGCCACTTTTGAATGCAGTATGGCAGTTTCTCAGAAAACTGGGAATCAGTCTCCCCAAGGATCCAGCAATACCACTTTTGGGTGTATACCCTAAAGATGCACATTTGCACTCCAAAGGCATTACCTCAAATATGTTCATAGCAGAATTATTCATAATAACAAGAACCTGGAAGCAACCTAGATGCCCCTCAACTGAAGAATGGATTAATAAACTGTGGTACATCTACACAATGGAGTACTATTCAGCAGTTAAAAAAAAAAAAAAAAAAAAAAAAAAAAAAAAAAAAAAAAAAAAAAAAAAAAAAAAAAAAAAAAAAAAAAAAAAAAAAAAAAAAAAAAAAAAAAAAAAAAGATATCCTAAAATTCGCAGGCAAAGGGATGTATTTGGAGAATATCCTCCTGAGTGAGGTCTCACAAACCCAGAAAGATAAGCAGGGAATGTACTCACTCATTAGTGAACTCTAAACAAAAAACAAAAGCAAAGCATATCCAATCTGCAAACCACATCTACTGAACAGCTTGGGATCTGATACACCTTTGACTGGCACCTTGGATCCCACTCCCTCTAGAGGAACACCTGACTCAGTCTTGATGTTGGGGGGAGGAAACTGGATCTGCCAGGAGTGGATGCTGAACTGAGCCATACTGGGACATTGGGACCTTGGGACTTCCTGCCCTTGCTGGGGAGGAATGGGGAGATGTGGGGAAGAGAGTGTGACTAGAGGGGGTGGGAGGGAGAAGGGACCTTGAACAAGGACATACACAGATAGAAAATGTGACTTTATTCATAGTAATAAAAAAAGACGCAAAAAAAAAAAGATTGAGAATTATAACATTGGCTTTAAGGAAGCCTGGGTGAACTTTCATGTGGTTTTATAGTTTCTATAGTTATTGGATAATAAAAAAAATGTTTTATAGTTTCTATAGTTATTGGATAATAAAAAAAGGAACCCATGCAAAAATTAAATAAATAAATAAATAATAAATAAATAAATAAACCATTAATCCCATTTAAGATATTAACTTAATTCTTTGGGAGATTATAATCTCTATTTGTGACAAACTAGATCTATATCAATCAAATAGGTATCAATAATCACTTTGTTTATAATTTTATTTTTTCATTTTTTGTATCACTTTTACCATTTCTTCATGTATATCTAAATTCTCTTATATTTCTCCTATTACATCTCAAATATATGTCAACATATTATATTTATAAAAAGATATCATTTTAGTAATCATCCATTATGAAATTGTTGAATATTCTTTTGAGTTAATTTATCACATTATATATTATATTATATATAAGTTGTGTTGCCTTGTAAATGAATATGGTATTAAAATAATTTATATATATATATATATATATAGGTTACGAGCCCCATTTAAATAAATTTTCTGCAACTAAAAAAAAAAAAAGAATTTCCTCAACTGTCTGCCTAGAATTTGACTGGGTGCTCTCTCCCCAATATTCAGGTTTTATTAAATGTGTAATATATATCTACAATGATCCCATGGGGAATCTTTCTCATCCAAACTATAAGACTCTTCCTCTGGCTTTCAAAGACTCCTGGGTATCCCAGAGTGAAAATTGCTGTAGTTAAACTTCAGGAGTTCATACAGTTTTAATAATTTTGACATTTCTATAAAACTCAAAGTCTTCTGACTAAAGGTAAATTCTAAACTGTGCATCCATGTAAAATAGAATAAAATAAGAAGTTACATACTTTGAATATGCATTAGGGTAAAGTAAATTTCTTCAATTCAAAGGAAAAGTTGAGAGGGTAGCAAGGAAAGTTTTGGATCAGATCCAAAACTCTAGCACACCAAACAATAATCCCTGTCAATTCCTATGCAGCATTTGAGGTCCTGGCATCATTTGACATTAAACAGTCTGGGGTAACCATATCCCTCTAGAGCTGCCGCCTGTAAAATACATATACCCTCTCATGAGCTGCCTTGACTAGATGCCTGTAGGTTTCCTCAACAAATATACTCTGTTTTCAGACTCTACAATATACTGAGGTTTCTGTACACATTGTTTGCTTTGGGTAGCTCTTCAGGAGTGGCAATCTCACCATGTGTATGCAGCTTGGCCATATTGGCCTTCAGGAATCTCAACATCAGTCTCTCAGCCTGGTAACTCTTCCCATCTGTACATCTGCACATCTGCAAAACTTGCGCCACTTGAATGATGCCATATCCTGCTTCCAGTTCGAGATGTATTGGAAATGGCCCTGAAGTATAGCATCAGTGGGCTCTGAGTGCATTAGAGCTAAACTTGATAAAACTTCCGTATGTGGTCACTTTGGAACAGAACACTCTTTTGAGTAGTGTATGTTCAGGAACTTATTTTTGATGAATTGTTTCCCAATGGAAATTTTAAAATGAAATTGCATGTTTTTTCATTTTATTGAAAATGTTTTATTTTTCTTACATACTATATCCTGGTTATAGCTTCCTTTCCCTCTATTCCTCCCAGTTCTTCATCCCCTCTTCTACAATCTAAATTCACTAACTTTCTTTCTCATTAAAAAGCAAACAGGCTTCTAAGGGAATAACAATAAAATAAAAATGAAATAAAAAATTAAAAGACAAGACAGAAACTAAGATATTAGAATTGTACAAAACAAACAAGCAGAAAAAAAAAAAAAAGCCCAAGAGAAAGCACAAGAAATGGAAACCCTTTAATTTGCACATTCAGGGAGGATTATTCTTTTATATTGTGCAACCCTCTACAGGCAGCATGTCTTCAAGACACTTTTGTCATCATCCCAGTGATAAGTGCCTAGCTTCTTTGTGGCACTCATCTCTTTTTTATTTTATTTTTTGTGGCTGATTCTTCTAAAAATTATTTTATCTATTCTTTGATAACTTAATATTATAATAATTTTTATCATTATTAACTCTTATTCCTGTTCCAATTTCTCCCAGATATTGCTTATACCCATATCTCTTTTTTTTCTTTATAACTCTCTGAGTCCAGTTACAGCTTCCTGTATGTGCATAGGCATGGGCCCATCCACAGTCACATGGGTAATCAGAAAGAGGTTATACTACTAAAGAAAACTGACTCATTCAGCCCTAAAAATCACTAACTGCTAATAGCTCCCAGTTAGGGGTGGGGATTTGGGAGCCACCAGAATGATAACTGGCTTGAATTTATGAATGTCTTACTTCAGCAACCAGGCTCCTGTGAGTTCTTGAGTGCAACAGCTTGTGATGCGTAGAAGACAGTGTATTATAGCAATCCTCCTTGACTTCTATCTCCTACAATATTCCCATACTCATTTCTTCAAAAATTATAGCCTTTTAGCCTAACCTGTCTTATCTACCACACTGACAACTTGAGTTCACAATGTTCTCTTGATCAAATTGTACGATTTGTAAATGTGTCTCTGCTCTTTGTTTTGGCCAATCTAACTTAAATCTGGCCTAAGGTAGTAAGCTGTAGTCATGCTACAGCTTGAATTAGGATGCTTTAATCTTCTTTCACCAAATTGCAACAAATTAGTTTGTTGTTTTTGAATTCAGTCTCATACAGGTTTTTCAGGACACAAGCAAAGTCTAGGAAGATTAGCTAAAACATGCCATGAATAATTCCTATCTTAATTCCCAACAGAGCTTTTTCCTTAAGCTTTTCAAGCCTGGCCTTCAGTCTCTATATGTCAATCATCATTTTGTTCATGAAAACTCCTACCTGATCTCCTAGTGAGTTCTACTTAAGTCTAAGGTCTTGTACATGTGGTTTCAGATTCTACCACATTCTTTCTACAAACTTTGTTCCAAAGGCTATATGGTTAGATTTATTACAGCAACAAGCCCATTTCTCAGGATAAATTTTCAATGTAATATATGTCTCTCTGTGTTATGATAGAATGCCTATTAAAGGCAAAAAAAGGACTTAGTTTGGCTCACGGTTCAGAAGGCAAATCTCTCATAATACAAAACAACAATGGCTTGTGTTGCTAAATCCATGATGATAAAATCATATAATGTGGTTTGCCACACTTTGGTAGCAGACAAAAGCACAAGGCTAATGCCAGGTGAAGATCTAGGCTCTAACCATCAAGTCTGTCCTCCAGTGACCAACATTTAGAAGTGCAGCCCCAACTCTTGAAGATCCCAGAAGTTTTTTGGACAGCGCCATTAGCTGCCAACCAATTATGCAAGTACATTAGCTAATCAGACCAATTTACAACCAAATCATAATACACTATAATGAAAATTGAACATGAGAGTCATCCATCTTTGTGCTGAGTCACATCAAATGTTTGTCCTGATGATCAAAAACTAAGCAGATAAAATTTATTCACCTAGAAATATTTCTTCAGTGGTCCAAGTCACAGAACTGTTTTTGAAAGATGAACTATTACTTTCCTAAAATTTTATATCAAAATACCACTGCAATTGGCTGAAGGACTGGAAATTTATCTCAATTCTGAAAGTGAGACATCCTAAGTTATCAAGGTGGGAGGTGGTTATAGACAGCCACCTTCTAAAGATCTCCACATCCTCCTATGGCCTTCCCTCAGTGTCCTGATAGCTTCTCCTTATCAGCAGGAGGGATAAACAGTCACCCTGGTGACTTTTTATTACCTTAGCCCTCTTTAAAATGCTTACCCCAAATACAACCACATTCTGAGGTAAATAGGGTTAAAGATTTTATGATAAGAAAATTGAAGGGATACAATTCATCAGAAAACAATTTGTGTGTGGGTGTAGTTCCTTACTTCATGAGGAAGTTTCATCCAGTTGAAGAGTTTAGGAAATAACCTTCGAGCCCTTAACAGCCTCTATTATGACTCAAATGAACAACCCACATTGGGTTCTTTGTTTTTCTGGGCCTTCACAGACACATCACAAAAGGACCTCTCACCCCATGGACTTCTTTCCTGGTAAAGGCTGGCATTCAGCCTCCCCTCCTAGTTTAGCTCAGAATGCAGGCCTCAAGCCTGTCCTCTGCCTTAAAACACTCTGCAGATGAGGAACCCAGTTAGAGAGACTGTGGTCCCTTTATAGAAGATGAAAAATAAGAACAAGGAGAAACCAGACTTTTTCACCACAAAAACCTCTTTTTAAAATTGTGTGTATTGACATTTTTTGGCAAATGATGAATGGATATTAGAGAAATGTTAGAAAACACAGACTAAAATTAGGAGGAAAAGATATCACATGTGTTAGTTGTTACCAATAACAACTATTCATTATCTTGAGGTGGATATGTATTCAAGTCTTTGTTTGGTGAGAATGTTCAGAGAAAATTCGAATTCAAAACTTGATGAAACCATGTGTACATTTATATACATTTTATAGAAAGAAGGTTGCCTCCTCAGTATGATATTCTAAACGTTATAGCACAATTTTATATGTAATTAGAAATATCTTTAAAATTCTGTTGATGCCTATATGATGTTTTATCTAATAGAGTAAAATCATTCTTTTAGTAGTGAACATTTATGTTAACAGTTCTGTATAACTATAATAAATCTTGCTGCACAGATATTTCTAAGGGCAAGTTATATTTTCTATTAAGATATATTTCTAGGAATTTAACAATTAGATCAGGGACGATGGACCATCCAGGAATACTTTTACATAAAACATTATTCATTGAAAATCAGTTTTGTAGAATTATATCTCATCTTTGGGAAGTGTCAGGAGTATGATAATGGTCACCTATCTTAAATTTCAGAAGAAATGACAAATTTACTAAAATTAAAAAAAAGAATAAAGAAAATATGAGCAAAAATAAGAGCTTGAAATTTGTTAAGCAAAAATTTTGCATCTAAATCTTTTAAAATTTGAAATTATTCTCTTTGTTGTTCTCCTGAAAATTTTGTCCTTTTGGTTGTTTTTGTTTTCATGCTGACACTATAGTATTGTGTATTTTTCCTTTTTTATTACAAATAAAGTCTCATTTTTTATTCATGGAGTATGGATAAATCACGGTCCATGTGCCAAGACAGATTAATAAAAATGAATGAAGTTTAAGATGTGAGAGATAACTATCAATAAGCCTGAGCCATAGGCCAATGAGCATATAATTAATGTAAGCGTCCGAGTCATTGTGGCCAAGTGGCAGCAGGATTTAGGTGAGTCCAAACCCCGGGGCTAATCTGGAATGGACAGGTCAGAAATTCATACAAGTCCCATTTATTGAAGGAGTAGTGATTGTTAGTATGTTCCAGACACCCCGTGAGTTGTCCACTGGGCGTGGCCATGTGTCTCAGGCATGGCAGGTATAGCAGTGCCTCAGCATGCCCCTGGGTGTGGATGTATGCCCATTCACTCCTTTAAAAGGAAATAACACATGGCAGTGAGTTCTCTTTATCTCTGCTCTCTCTTCTTCTTCTCCCCCTCTTTCTTCTTTTTTCCTTCTCTCTTCCCCCACCCTTCTCTGGATATCCTAACTCTCTAAATACAACTCTAAATGGCACCTAGCAGTGAACGTTTTGTGTCTTTCCCATGTGCAAAATACTAACAGTGATGTTCTTGATATTCATCTAGATTTTTTTCTTAGTAATTAAACCTTTTATTCCTCTGATGGTATCATAGAATTTTAGTTCCTGTGGATCTCATAGAACAGGTGTTACTCATTGTTCATACACAATTTTTCCCTCTTTCTTATTCTTTGGAAATTGCCATTTTGCTTGATTTTCTGATTTATGAGACTGTAACCTGGCCAGGTGTCAATAGATAGGAATTGTGACCAGATTCCAGAGATGACCTGGAATGAAGATGCTTCCAGGAAGTAGGCCTAAGTGATTTGGTCTCTTGATTCTTAGTGTTTTTAACTTTTATTAAGGCCCAATTTTGGTGCTCTGTTTATTTTTCACACACACTAGCTACTGTTTCAGAATAGTTATATTCTGTGTGTCTGATCAAGTCTCTTAAAATCTTGGAAGTACATCTGGATTACTTTTGACTTCTAGTCTCATACCATGTAATACATGTTTTCCACTGGTAGAAAGTTTTGCAATTTATTTTTTCCTTTAAAACAACTTCAAACAAGTGCCAGGAGAATATTTAATAGATGGAGAATACAATTGAACTGTAGGTAGACTTTTTTTGTCCCACCAGCCAGTTCTCAAATAAACACATAGAGACTTACTATTAAATGCTCAGTAATTAGCTCATGCTTGTTATTGTCTAACTCTTACATTTTAAATCAATTCATATTTCTTATCTATGTGTTGTCATATGTTTTGGTACCTTCTCACAGTACAGTAGCTCATCTCCTGCTTTCTCTATATCTCCTTGTGCCCCCAGACTCCTTTTCTTCTTTTTTTGCTCTCTCTTTTTGTCTGTAAGTCCTACTAAACCTCTACCTATCCAGCTATTGGCAAGTGAGCTTTTTTACTAAACCAATCACAGTGACATATATTCAGAAAATGTAAAGAAATATTGCACATTTTCTACTTTTGTCTAATTGAAAAAGGTTTTAATTTGAACATAGTAAAATTATATTCAACTGAATAGTAATCAAACAAGAATTTTAGTTATATCTAGTCTTTTTGTATTTGACAAATACAGAGAAAATATTATCTTATCTATGTGAGTCTAAAGTTTTATACCTAATTTACCTTTCTATCATAATTAAATAAAACTTTAAGTCTAATTATTTAGTCTTCAATTCTATCTTTCTCTCATTTTTCTTAATTTTGGAAGTTCTTGCTCTGTAATTCCTGCTTTCTTGGGTAATAGTATATGCTTCTTAGGTCTTTGATGGTTTTGAAGACTAGATAATTACAGTTACAGTTCTCAATTTTAATAGAAAGTAAATTAGGTATAAAACTGTGGACTCTTTAGATAAGGACAGTTGATGGAGTATTTTTCTCTATTTTGCCAAATACAAATTGACTACACATTATAAATGTATTTCATACTAGATAATTGTTCTTGTTATATACAGTTTCATTTGTTTTATTAACCTTAGTTAATAACTTTTCTTTCTATTTGAACAATACCTAATAATTATCTTTAATCTATATGGTTTTACTATATTAGAGTTAGAACCTTCTCTTTCAATTTAGATAAAAAGGAGTAAATGTTACTGTGATCTTATCTACATTGTGGCCCTATGTCGACTTAGAGTCAGATGTTTGTTCAAAAGGTGGGGTTCACATTCAGCTGGTCAAATGGATCATAAAATTTTCCAAGGCTCAAGAAAGAGAGTCCTCCCAGGAAGGAGGAGGAGCCAGGAGGTTTTGTGAGCCTTTTTGAGCTTGGAAGCAAACAGTGGCAGCATTTATTTTCATTGTTGTATTTATATCAAGCTCTTATCTTTACGTTTGTCCCAGAGTTTTATTTTATAATAAATGGTTAAAGAATTCACAATGCTGGACATTTAAAATTTACACTTAAAAAAGTTAAGCAGCTATATGTTACTAATGGCTAGCACATAGTGACAATTTGATTTCTTGCACAACCATGCTGCTTGGTTTTTGCAAAACACCATCTACATGGAACTCAAACAATCCAATTTAGCAACAGCATCATCTCTTTTCTAGAAATAATCAGTGTAGCCATTTCATGCTACCAAAAAGGGCACAGGGCTTTGGACTAAAGAATGATCATGTCCCAGGCATGCATCATTGAGTCAATGACAATAGTATTGACAAAAACTAAATGCCCAGAGTAATACATATGCACATACAAACTCTACCTTTAGCACCACACATAGGTGCTTTTACCCCTGTTTCCCTTCACTTTCCTTCCATCCCAACCCCTTCTGACATTACTCTTATTTCTGCTTCAATCCTTTACAGGAATGTTTCTTATCCATTAGGTTGCTTAATGAAAAACATACTGTTTATTTAGATTGACATCTCAAAGAGCTTTGACATACTGATTATTTCTGTCTTGACATACCATCTATCAGGTGAGCCTCTCACACTATACTCTGCTCATTCTGTCCTCAGAACAACATTTACCCATACTTCTTCATGTAACTTTCACTACTCCCAAATCTACCCCCACCCCATTCTCTTTCTTGAAGTCTAGACTGTTCAGCTAATAAGCAGATGATTAGATAAATGTTGGACAATGTAAGACTAAGAATGTTGTGCAACTCAGAGATAATTAAAGTTTAAGGAATTTTATAAGACACCCAGAATAATTCTATTCTGTCATAGTAGCCGGAATATACAAAATAAATGAAACATCAGAATAGGATCTAAGTGTCACTGGCACTCAGAGTCTAGAGATTAAAACAATAGGGAGTCCTCATGGAGCAGCAGGTAAGGGGCACCTCCTGTGGACTGGCTCAAACTCAAGATGTCCTAGGATAGAAGCCTCCCTTTGCTGTGACTCACTGAGTTTCATTGGCTCTGAGTATTCTGTAATGAAACTAAAAGCCACCTTGCTAGTCCTCTTTCCTCCATGGTACTCCAGCATGAACCCTTTTACCCATTTTAAAGTCTTTAGAATTTTCCACTGCATGTAATAAAAAAGCAAATGTCTGCAAGATGTCACAGTTATTCAGGGTTTGACTCAACCCAAATAGCTGGCCCTTTGTCCATTCTGCCTTCTGCATTGATTGTGTGCCTCAGGGCCACTGGGAGCCCATACTGTACTCAGTCCTCCCTTCCCACCTCTTTATGCTCACACTCCTTCATGCGTTTCCCACAGTACAATGGCGGTTTCTGGTCGATTTAAAAGACAGTAAGACAAAGGAGTAAATCAGTGCCATTTAGACTTCAGTGTCAAGATTTTTTTTTCTAGTTAGTTTCCTAAGGATGCTATATTGTATGTTCAAGAAATGTACATGTTTCCTTTAAATCAGATATGCTTTGGTGTGATTCTGAGATCAGTATCCCACCTTATTGAAGAATAGTTCTTTAACATTTACAGGCTTTTGAGCTAGTCCTGAGATATTTGATATGTTTATAACCTGGGGCATATCATGACAAGAATGGCTTGTACATGACATTTACAAGAAGATGTTTTCAAATTCAATGAAAGTCCTCAACATGATGCTAATTTGAGACCGATAATCACTGCTGTGCTCAGGTGATCCTGAGGAGATTTGCTTTTTCTACCACACTTTTCTGGTCATTCTCTGTTCCATAGGGAATGACACTGTCTTTGTGCAGTCCTGCTCTGGTGGGGCCACCTTGGGCAGAAGGCATTTCCTCCAGAATAAAAACATCATATGCAGTTGTAAGGTCACTTTTCAAAGGAAAAAGAAAATATTCAGGTCTTGAAACCAGTTTGGATATTTTAAAGATATAAGATTCACAACTGAAGAAACAAGTCTTAGGCACACACTTGAAACTCCCAGATTCTACAGTGGAGGAATTTCCACACATCAATGTAGTTGCTGTGGATGGCTGGTTAGTATGCACATACACTATAAATACAGCTACAGAAAGAGCTGTAGATCATAAGCAGTAGACACATAAATATGTCAGGTCACTGTACTTCTACACTTGGAAAATAGACATGCTGTATTTTAAAAGAATAGTTTCTTTTAGGTAGGCTGAATGGTTCATCTGGCAAGAGTGCTTGATACCAAGCCTGCTGACCGGACTTCAATTACAAGGACTGACATTGTAGAAGAAGAATGCACACAAACCGGCAAATTATCCTCTGATCTCCACACATGCACTATAGCAAATATATACTTTCCCCAACACAAAATAAATAAAAATTAAATAAGAATAGTATTTCTTGCAAAGCAAAACTGAAACTTTAATATTCATATAGCAATTACTTTATGTAATTAATACCTACAGATAAAATAAATGTATAATGCCCTTTTTATATTTTAAAACTTTCAAATCAAATTTGCTAATAATTTTTCTTAATACTATTAATTATTATTTCTATTGGATTTTTGAGAGAGGGTCCCATATGGCCTAGATAGGCCATGAACTCACTATGTAGCTAAGGTTGAGTCCTTATCCTTCTGCCTCTATCTCCTACAGACTGGGATAACAGTCATGTACCACCATACTTCAAGTGCAACTACCTTTTCGGTTGCTATTTATTAGATTTATTTATGTATGAGTATTTCTTCTGCATATTAGTATATGTACCACACATGTCTGTGGAGGTCAGAAAAGGGGGCCAGATCCCTTGGAAGTGAAGCTAGAAAAGATTGTATTGGAATCAGAACCTAGGTCCTCAGTTAAGAGCAAGCTGCTGAAACATACTTCCAGTTCACATGTATGAATTTTTAATTCCTATGGTTTCTTTCTACTCTTTGTAAAAGAACTCCTAAGTTGAAGTTTTCTTAAGCTGGAGTTAATAGAAGTCTTAAAAATAAAATACAAAGTTACAATAGCATTTGTTCTTTTTAATGACATATCGAGGTTCATTTGAAACTGGCTTCTTGCTTTGCAAATGGGCTTGAGCAGACAACCACAAAACCCTTGCCAAAACAGGGACCACAGATGCACATGCTGGGGAGCCTGAAGGAAAAGTGACTCTATTATGGCAGGTTTGTCAGGTGTGTTAAAAAACAGTGAGCCCAGATGACAGGTTCTGGTTTAGGAGGCAAATTCAGCCTTGGGGCAGCTGTGTTTGAGTTCCCAGGTATGTTGGAGGCAGGCCTAGCTCCTGTGGGAACATCACTTTCGCCATGGTTTTGCTTTCCTGTAGCTGTGAGGCTTTTCCCCAACCCCTCTCCCAACCCCCGACACAGCATTTTCATTTATCCTGAAACTAAGTCAGTTTGGGGCTAAACATATTTTAAAATGTCAGCCTACCTATTATGTCCACAGAATGAGAAATGCAAGATTCTGAGAAAATGCCATGCTTGGTTTGGAGTTTATCCTGGAATGTGAAATGGAACAAATGTTAAATCCTCCTGGGGTGCCTTGAAAGTTGAATGAGGAAGTGAGTAAAAGCGATTAGTGAGAGTGAGCTGATGCATTCCACAATATTTCATGATAGCTGATAATTATTATCACCAACATTATTACAATTATCAGATTGTGTGCTAACATATATAAAACTTAGAGCATGTAGAATTGAGAGTAAAAGAAAAAAAAAAAAACATGTTTCTGGTCCCAGAGTGAGGACCATGTTGAAATGTTGTTATTATTAAATGTTGTTAAAACAAAGGTAAAAAAGAAAAAAATTACCAACAAGTCCTCAAAACTGTGAAACTTCTTGTTCAATGTAGCTATCAACTAAAAAGTCTGTCTGCCCACTTACTACCAGCTTTGATGTAAAGTAGGTCAGGGAACCTGGTTGTTAGATGTGCACAGGTAATATCATGATTTAGACACTTCTCTAATCTGTTCTGGTTTGAGACCATCTATGGAGGAGTGCTGTTACTATGTATCCATGTGTGCACTTGACATTGGTTGACTTTAATGAAGATGGTACACTACAAAGTCCTTGATACCTGGTTGAACTCATTGAAATAAACGGATCCATTAAACTAAAAAACATCATTTTATATTTATGACAGTGGGCATCATAGTTTGAATGTTAAATGTTCCCTACTGACTTATATACTGGAGCTCTTTGTCCTTGGCTGATAGCCTTGTTTTCGGAGATTTATGAAACTTTGGGGTAAAAGTCATAGTAAGTGGAGGTGGCTCACTGGGGTGAGTCTGAAAGCTAAACTCAATCCTCTTCCAGATTCAGTTTTCTGGTTTTCATCTGACAAATTATAAATAAGCAAACCACAAGCCCCTCCTACCATAGATGGAGCCACTTTATTCTCCTTGCCCTCCACACTAGGAAACTGTGACCCAAAATAAACCATCCCTACAACAAATTCTGTGAGTTCTTTGGCACACTGATGGGAAAAGTCACAAACATATGGGATTTCGCCCTTCTAGTATCACAAGTACAGTGTGTTTTATATCTAGTTTCCCTAATATTTCCCAATAAACACAGAAAAAATAATTTTCTAGTGTGACCATAGCGCTGAATTGGTTTCTATGTCTTGTGACCTCAAACAGCGCCTTTATCTCTTAAGTAATTGGTAGTCTCTTTATTGATAATATGTCATTTCTTTTATTCATCTATCTAGCCAGAATAGAATCTTTTCCATGTGAATTCAAGGACAACATGAAATAATCTGGGACTACATTGGTGTGGCTAAAAATCCTCCATACATACAAGTGCTTTCAATGCTTGGGAGAATCACATGGTCTTTTGACCAGATGGGCCAGAGGCACACTTTTGCTGCCACACATCTAGTAAAATGGCTCTTAACCATGACTGGAGAGAAGTCACAAGCAGAGGGTCATGACTGGAAGTCAAGAGATCTGTGTAGTTTGTGGACTTAATGAAATGTTGAGCAGAGTACTAGAAGAAGTGAGCAAGATTACTTAGAAGATGAGTTTGTGAAACATATACTGACTTAGGAATGATTTATTTCCTTTTTTCATTGTTATTTAAGTGACAAATAAAAGTTGTATATATATATATATTTATGATATATAATGTGAGGTTTGATAATAGATATTTGTTGTGGAAGGACTAAATCATAACTTCATATAATTATTATTTATAAACACTTTTTAGAGCAATTTTCAATAAAACATGACTATTCCCTTTCTAGAATCATAGTATTCCTCATCTACAAACTTCCCAGTCTTCAACTTAGACAGTCCTGGATCCCCTACCAGGGAATGGATTCAAGTATGATTAAAGATAGGTCATGCCACATGGGTTAGCATAATCACAATAACCCCTCATAAGTGTGTCCAGAGTTCCATCACTCAGGTGATTGTAGATCTGTTAAGTTGACAACACCAACAAACACAAGTATGTAGGGTTTCTTTTGGCATTCCGTTTGGTGGTACAGTCTATCATGTTAGGGCAGGCATGGCAATAGGAAAGACTTCTGGATCTAAGCTAGTATGAAGTTTCTTGCTCACATCTCAATGAATGAAGAATCAGAAAGTGAAGAATTCCAGTACTCAGATGACTTCTTCCTTTTTATCTTTTAATATAGTTCAAGACTCCATATTATGAGATGATGCTTTCCATTCCACATTTTGTACAGGTCATCATTAGTCAATTAAACCTCTCTAGAAATACTCGGTTACAACAGTTGAAAAATATAACCCCCTTATGCATTTGGGACTTCCTAATCAAATCAAATGAGAGTCAAAATAAACTTTCATATGGTCAAAGAGTTCAAACCTAAGTCCACAGTAAACATTTCTTACTCAAAACTGTAACAAGATACACCATTGTAGCATAGACATAGATGCTATACTCTACACTTTCATCTAGAAGTGCCTCAGACCCTGAACATACAAGGATAACACAAAAATCTGATGAATGTAGCCTTGGAACACCTAGGATCTGAGATGCAGTTGCAAGATCAGAAGAGAAGGTGCCAAAAACTGACATGGTACCTAGTCATTTTGCCCCCACCATGAACCTGCATTTGTCTATTGTTTGGGTATATTGTATCAGGGAATATTCTTTGTATGACATGCAGTATGAAGCTAAGTAAAATTTCTCTGAGTTCCAAAAGCAGTATATTGACTGATATTATAGAACCACAGAGGCATGCACCCTCAGGTGCCAAGGACTCACTGTCTCAGGAATGGGGTTCTTGCCTGACACATTCTCAAGTAGATTACTACTTCTACTCTCCTCTCTCTGGCCTGTGACTGCTGAATGGCTCTGTAATGGATCATACATACATCATTTATAAGAGAGATTTCCTATCTCTTGTCATAGTCTAGAAAGAACACTTGGGTCTAGTTAAACAGAGCCAACTCATCTCATCCTTTGGAACATGCAGGCTCAAACCAGCACAGATTCATCTTACTGAATATTTTTCCACAGTAGTGGAATGCCCATTTTCAGAATGTAAGATTGGCTTGGAAATAAATTGTGATTCACAAACAAAATGTTCCAACTTGGGGTCCTTTTGAAAAAAAGAAAAAACAAACAAACCTCCTTTGTTAGCAAACCATAGTGCCAGCATATCTAGTATTGGTGTAGTAGAATATTAACTGAAGCATTTTAAACCAGATCCTGTTTTTAACTATTGTGATCTATTTTGAATTAGTTTATAGATTAATTCTTTAACTGATAAAAATGCAGAACATACCTTGAAAGGAGAAAAGGAGTGAAACCGTCTCTGGACAAGCCACCTCCAGTGGGAGCCATCTCTGTGGTTAACAGATTGCCTCCTAGCAATGTTTGGTGTGTGCTTGATGAGTACCCATCTTCTGGGGTTCTGGGGGTGATGTGACTTGTGACTGTCCATAAGTGATCCAGCCAGAGCAAAAACACGTGAGATCACTAATCTATGAGTCAATGTCCTTCGGCTTTTCAAACGCAAATAATGCTCTTCAGAACACAGAAAGGTGAGATTTAAAAAATGCAAATATATACATGCCCCAGTTTTTCTCGTCCAGCATCACACCACTGAGTTTGATCTAGAGTGAGATCTGCTCTATTTTCCACCTTACAGACTTCTTTTCTCCACATTTTGTAGACAAGGCAAAAGCGAAAGAAGAAAAGCCTCAAGACAGACTCCTTAATGGAGAGACAGTTCTCAAACATCTTATGCTTGGGGCAATTTTGTATTACACATCATAATATTTAATTTGTTTATATGAAACCTTCTAAGGCATAAGTGGAAAACCTTCACAAAGAGCCTCTATATGACAACTACTTGTAGCTTACATTTTATGTTCCAATATATATTGGGAGTTGTTTATAATTTTTACAAGAACTATGCTGTTAGTATCTTATTTTGGCAACTAAGAAAGTTTAACTGTGAAAACTTGCTTGTGGAAAGGCATCTATTTCACTCAGCTGAAAGGAAGATCTTTTTGTTTGAATCAGTGTCAGCAGCTAGCCATAAAAAGCAACAATATATAAAAAGTGTCATAGATTTGGCTTCAGGAAGTTAATTAATTTAGTCCATTTGGGAACAGATGACAAGGCTTTTTTTCTTCCTAATCCTTCATTGATCCTCTTAAAATAATGCTGACACAGGAGGAAGTGACGCAGTTGACAGCAGATAGAGCTGTGGCATAGGTCAGGTCTTCGGAAACAATATAGGCCAGCAGCAGCATTAAGCTGGTTCAGTTTACTGATGCCCATATAATATTAACAGTAAACAAATCTAGATAATGCGTGAGAGTTAAAAATATGAGTATAAACTTTTCAAAACACTTTTTTAGTCTCTTTGATATAAACAACTGTCAACCCGAGGTTTCTTTTGTTGAGCTCAGCAAAGACTCGTTTGAGAAGTGGCAGCTGAGATCTTTGCAAAATAAAATAATAAATCAGGAAAACATAGGCATTGAACCTGACACATGTCGAGGCTTGTTCAGCAACAGCCAGTGAGCAGGAGTCACTGTTGTATGGTCTCAGCCTTTCTGAACTGCAAGAAATGAGCCTCAGTGAGCCTGTCCTCTTTTCTTAACTCTCACTGCCAGAAATGTCTAAATGTTCAGGTGTTGAGTCTGTGTGCCCATAGCTGAGGGCCTTTTGGGTCAGATCCAGTGGGCAGACAGAGCATGTGCCTCACGTACCAGCTGATAAATACTCCTGTTGTATCTTTCCCAACTTCCACACCACTCAAGTAATATTTTTTTCTGGAGTAGTTGAATCAAAATCTAACCGTTCATGTTAATTCTCAGGAGTGATTGACAACCTTTAAAAATGTAATTGCATGCTATTATAATGCTTGAGTAAATTGACAAAAATGTATGTATAACATATTGTCAACTCTACCACATACCTGAGTTTTAACAATTACAAAAGAAGCCAATTTGTTTCATCAGAAATCCCACATTGCCTACTTTTTGCTTCCTACAGTTATTTTGAAGGAAATTTGAAATTCAATATTTTATTTATAGATATTTCAAATTCTATGTCTATTGGTAGAAGCATAAAATTATTTGACTGTAAGATGTATATACACATCTGTTTTGATGCATATGCAGAAATGCATAGGACCCCTGATTGTTTCTTTAAAATATGGCATATTTGAAATATTGCATTTGGTTGATAAGTCTATCGCTTAAATATCTTTTTTATTTAAATTTAGATTTTTTTTGAAGGGACCATACATGAATATCATATTTTTATTTCCACCTCTAACTTCTCCTCTGTCCTTTTCTCAACCTCACAGATTTATGGCCTCTTCTTTAACTATTACTGATCATACATACATTTACATGTGCTTTAAAAATTTATCTATTTATTTATTTTTATAGAATAAAGTCTTTTTTATCCATGTATCCTCTTGTTCCAACTCGCTTCCCCCTCCTGACCTCTCCTGGTCAGCCTTCAACCTCCTTCCCCCCAATCTTCTCATCCCCTCCCGAGAAAGGGCAAGAGGTCCCAAGGTGGATTAGCTCAGCATCCACTCCAGACAAGTCTGATTTCTTCATCCTAATATCAAGACTGTGTTATGTGTTCCTCTGGAGGGAATGGGTGCCAGTCTGTGCACAGAAACACAGTCTGAACCCTCACCTTGAGCTCCACATATTGTCCATGCCAGTGGATAGTTGCCTATCCTTGGAGGATTTAGTTCCTTTCCCAGATGGTTCCCAAGTGGCCAGTTCTTGATTCAGTGAGCTCTCCAGAGCTCAAGGCAGCCATCACTGTGAGAATTTTTCTTATAGTCCCTATATCCTAGCTCATATAGAGTCTCCTCCCCTGCTATCAGCTGGACCAGGGATTCAGCCCAGTACTCAGCCATGTATCCCTGTTTCTACCTCTATTCATTGTTGGATGTAGGTTCTGTGATGACACTTATAGTGGTTATTCATTTGATTATGAGGAAAGTCCTGTTTAGGCAACACCTTTGCTATTGTTTGGAGATCTAGGCAGGGACATTCTGTGAGTTCTTGGAGGTTTCCCTAGCACCCGGTCTTTTTTCAGCCCCATATTGGCTTTCTCTATTAAGATCTCCATCTCTTTTTTTTTTTTTTCCTCTTTCCCTCCTGGTTATTTCTCTCATGTAATCATCTCCTTCTCTCATGATTTGTTCCCATCTCTTCTTGGTCTTGTTATGATGTCCCAGATTTCTTGAATATTTTCTGTTATGACTTTTTTTGGCTTTAGCATTTTCTTTGGGTAAGAAGTCTGTTTCCTCTAGTGTATCTTCCAGACAAGAGATTCTCTCATCTATCTCTTACATTTTGTTGGTTATGCTTGCATCTGTATTTCCTATTCATTTACTCTGATTTTCCATTTCTAGTATTCCTTTGGTTTGTGTCTTTATTAATTTTTTATATTTTAATTTTCAAATCTTGAACTGTTTCATTCACCTTTTTATTGCCTTTTCTTGGCTTTCTTTAAGGGATTTATTGTTTTACACTGTGAAAACTTTCATCTGGATACATTAAATTAAATAAAATGCAGTTTAGTAGATTTCACTTATCTATATTTACCTGTTCAATTCTTGTGTGCCTGTGTTCCTCTATGTGTGAATGTACATGCTTATGTGTGTAGAATCCAAATGTCAGTGTTGAGTGTCTTTATTATGTCTCACTTTGTTTTATTTTTTTCAGACAGGGTCTTATTAAACATGAAGTCATCAATTCAACTTGACTGACTGGCCAGCAAGTTTCCAAGGATTTCTCTGTCTCTACATCATCAGTACATGAATAGCAGGTCTGTGTTGCCATGCCCAATGTTTATGTGAATGATGAGATACAAACTCGGGTTTTCATGATTGTGTGGCAAAGCTCTTACTGGTTAATACATCTCCCATCTCTAGCTTTATGTTCTTAATGTTGTTCTAAGAAGAATGAAGATTCCTGACTGTTTCACAGTCTCTTCCATGGAGCAGCACTGATGCAGAGCTTCAGACAGAGTCTGACTGGTGGTGGAGTGGGGTTCGTAAAGCTTATGGGATGACCATAAATTGCATACAAATTCCAGCTGGAGCCATGGGCTGCCCAGATGTTCTGGAGCATTGCAGTGATTGACAGTGACCCCCTGTTGTAGTACACCTGCCCAGTTTCTTGTGTACCCAATGGATCCCGCAGCCTTCCTAGCTACGATTTTAATCTGAGTGTCATCAGAAATTGCCGTGTTGGCATGATTTAGCTGTGGTTTCATCTTTACCTTCTGAAAGTTAGTCCTCAAAAAACTTTTATTCAGTATTTTCCTCCTTGAAGCACAGTTTCATATAGGATGTAAAGTATAATAAATGATTGGACTCTGTATTTGCTTTTTTTCAAGAATAATAATTTATGGAGCAGAAAATAGCTTGGTTATTAAAATGCTTACCTTGAAAAGCCTGAATTAAATGGCCAGAACCCACATTTTAAAAGTGCCAGGCATGATGGCATGGTTATGATCTCAGTGCTGGGGAGGCATAGGTAGATGAGTCCCTGTGCTTCACTGGCCAGCCACACTAGCCTACTTGGTAAGCTACAGACAAAAGAGATATCTTTTTATAAATAGTGTAGGAAATGTGAGGAATTACACCAGAAGTTATTCTTTTTCTTCCAGACCTTCAGGCATATACATACATGTATATTCATATACAAACATACACAAATATGCACAGAGAAATGAATAATGTCTTTCAAAACACACTAAGATGTTTTTTACTCTTTATTTTCTTATTTCTATTGTAGCTTCATTGTGATGTGAGCATTTATGCAATATAACATAGTGTAATCATTCTGGTCATTACTTTTTTGATCATCAGATTTGTGGGTTGACAGGAATCCTGATAATTTGGCTTCTAATTCTTTTGTCATAACATTAGCAGTCTAGGAATGTGATACCTTCTGCAGCCGAGGCTGGCTGGTCCTCTACTACTTCCTGCTCAGAGTCAGAATCAATGGGTAAGGAGGGTTGATGATGGGCAACAGGAGGAACAACTAGGATCATGGTTTTTGTGCCACAGATGCTTATAGTTTCTCAGTGCTTACTATTTCTATTTTTTCAGTGGACAGATCTGTGATTACTATTGATTGTCAATAGAATCTAGAATCACACAGGAGACAGGCATCAGAGCATACCTGTGAGGAACTCTCTAGATTGTGTCAACACCTAGGCAGGCCTGTTACAGATTTCTTGATTGCATGAAGTGAAGTGGGGAAAGCCACAATGAATGTGGGTGAATGACACTTGTTGGCAGTAGCCTAGATATAAATAGGTTAAATGAAACACTTCTCACTTGCTTACCTTCCTGTCTCATTGACTAGTTCATTTGGCCTCTTGCTTTCTCTGCCTCTACCACACAAAAGGATGTGTTTTAATTTCAGTGTGTGTACATGTATGTAAAAGTGTATGCATTTATGAGTGTCTAGATATTTCTGGGGATGACTGTGCACAGACAAAGGTCAATATCAAGTGTTCTCTCCGTTGTTTTCTGTCTTATTTTTTAAAGAGGGGGTATGTCACTGAACTTGAACTCTCTGGTTCAACTGGCCAGCAAACTAAAAGAAACCTCCTGTCTGAACCTCTATGGAGCTGGGATTGCTGGTGCTGGGTGTTTGGATTTATACCATCAGTCTTACACAGCTAGAAGTTTACCTACAGAGCGAACTCTCCAGCCTGTGCTTATATTTTGAGTATCATTTTCTTTATATCAAAACCAAAATGGCATATTAAGTAGGGTTAATTTTAATCTTACTACCTTTAAATCATATCCTTGCACAAATTTATTTTTTATTAGATATATAAATAGGATGCATTTATAAGCAGCTTAAATTTATGTATATTATAAAATTTTATACATTATATGCATATCTTATCTATTAATATTAATACTGTGTTATCAGTTACTTAAATCAAAACTAAGTTTCTGAGAACTTTTGCTTTACTTTTTAAGAGCATCTGTATAAAACTCATGTTTTAAAAATACTGAGTTTCAAGTCTAGTATTACAGCTGGGTATTATCTAAAACACCACACACATCATATACAAAAGAAAGACCAGCTAGCAAACTCATTTTTTCCTATTCAATGCCAATAACTACAATTTTAATCTCATCAAACTTTATCAAAGAATAAAGAGAGATTGTAAATAGAACTTTTAGAAATATAATAATTTAATTGTTTGTGTAATAAACACTAATTGAAGCTGTTTTTCTAAAATATTTCTCTGATATCAAAAGGTGCCAAGATAGAATTGAATATGATGACAAGTATGGTGGCCTCAGCAGATTATCATGGTACCTCATGGGATGAAGGACATAAAAGAAGCCCAATTCCAAGGAACTATTTAACAGGTAAATGTATTGTCATGTACAATCAGAATACATAGTATAGATCAAATAGATAAATGGCTCATGACCTGGAGAAGAAGAAAATGTGATAATTCCTCTCCACCTTCTGCACCCAAAATTTCATCAAGAAGGAAGTAGAAAGCTGTTTCAGTTATTGAGAAATGGTCATATTTCAAAATGAGAGAGTAAACTAGAATGTACTAAAGTGTGATTTAAATAATAATTACTCAAGTGAAAGAGACTTTTAAATTACCAATAAATATGCAAATGCTAAGTTGATTCTAGCTGTCATACAAACCAGAAGTTAAGACTTGAAATTAATGAAGAATTCCCTTGTCTGAATGGTAACTAAGTGGAATTAACCTAATTTTTTTCACTTACAAGTTAGGAAATTGGGCATTTTCCCCCAGTGGGCAGGTGAATTTATGTAGTTAATAGCTTCATTTTAGAAAAACCATATATCTATTATTCTCAGTTGGAAATCAAGATATTTGGCATTTTTATTTAAATTACTCAAATACTATAAATTTTAATACACAGTTCCTTAATATATGTAGTCTCCTGATGAAAGGGATTTGCTTTGTTAACTGGGCAAATGTCCTGATAACTTTTTCTATTTGGAGAATTAATCTCCTATTTGCATATTAAGATGTGTAGAGGCTCTGCAGCAAAGAAATTCATTTAATTTTATTTAACCAACACATTCTCAAAGTTCTTAGACCATAGTTCTTGGTTGTTTTAATTTTAATATCGTTTTTTAACAGTCACACCTTCACAAAAGTGTTGGCTTAATATATGACATGGCATCTCAAGAGAAATACAGATAAAGCACTTTGGGATGCATTTTAACATGAAAGTCAAAGCTTACTCAGCATAAATATTTTCATGAGCTCGTTTGCTGTCTGTTGAAGTATATTGCTATATAATCTATTAATACATTTTTATGTTAACTGGAAAGCTCTTTCACCATAGGAAAAAAAGCTTCATAAAAGAGTTTCACATTCTTTACATACATATAAAACTATACAGAGACATTTACATTTGATTAGATATAATTATATAACTATGCATATTTACAATGATATATTTTATTTATATTAATGTATGCATAATTATATGGGGAAACATATCTTATGTAAGATCTAATTTATATTTTTAATAACTTCACAGTTGTACTTCTTTCTGCAAGTGTTTGCTATTTTAAAAACAACAACATCTATTAAGTAGTTAAAATCAAAAGTTCTGTGTGGTTGTGCATGCCTGTAATCTCAGATCTTAGATGAGGAGACAGAGGGATTAATGGTTGAAGACCTATGTAAAATGAGTTTGGATTAGCTTGGGTTGTATCAAGCATGAATGTCTGTCATATGACCCCTTAAACACACACAGAGAAAAGAAAACAGAAAGAAGTCACAGGCAGAGCAAGATTAAACTCTTCTAAGATTTTATTGAAGGGCAAAAATGTTTTTATGTAACATTTTATTTGAATAAAAGAATAAATCCTATTTTTGAAAACATAAAAAAATTAGAATTTAGATGTTCTGCTGACAAAATTGTTCTGGTAAATGCTATAAGAGAAATTTGGGAATATCATTGAATTTTAAGATTCCTATATATCTTTGATGCAGATACTCAAATTCTAAGGTTCCAGACTGTAAATCAACTTGTATAAATAAGAAGATTTATTCCTTTATGAGTATTTCTAAGATCTGATCTCTTTCTAGTTGTCTGTTTGTGGTGGTTTGAATAAAAATTGCCCCTATATATTCACAGGGAGTGGCATTTTTAGAAGGTATGGCCTTGTGGGGGTAAGTGTGGCTTTGTTAAGGTATGCATGGTCCTGTTGGATAAAGTGTGTCACTGGGGATGGGCTTTAGGTTTCATATGTTCAAGCCAGGCCTGATGTTGCTTTCTCTTCCTGCTCCCTGCTAATCTAGATGTAGAACTCTTGACTCCTTTTCCAGCACCATGTCTGCCTGTGTGCTGCCATACTCCCTGACATGGTAATAGTAGACTAACCCTCCAAAACTGTAGGCCGGCCCAAATTACATTTTTTTTTTTATGAGAGCTGCTGTGGGTAACTGATGGAAACACATGCAGTGACTCACAGTCAAACATTAGGTAGAGACTGAGGAATCTTGCAAAGTAGGGGGAGAAAGCATTGCAGAAACCAGAGAGGTCAGGGACATCACAGTCAACTAACCTGGAAACACAGGAGCTCATAGAGGGTGAACCAACAACCAGGGAGCCTGCGTGGGACTGACCTAGAATCTCTGCCTGTGACAGTTATGTAGTTTGATCTATTCTGAGACTTCTAACAATGCGAGCAGGGGCTGACATTGACTTTTTTGGCAGATTGTGGGACCATATCCCTCTTACTAGGTTGCCTTGTCCAGCCTTAATACAAGGGGAGGTGCTTAATCTTCAACCATGACTCAGTGATTTGAGAAACACAGTGATACCGTTTGACTCATCCTAAAGGCTGGGGGTAAAGAGAGGACTGTTTGGTAGTTAGGCCTTGAATTCACAGAAACAGAAAGATCTCTATATCTAGAGTTATGGGATTAAAGGTGTAGGTCACCACTGGGTCATTCCCATGCTGGGATTAAAGGCATGAGTTACTGCTCTCTGACCTTCATGGCTTGACTGTGGATGAATTTGTTCTCTGGTTTTCCAGGGTTATCTTATTAAATATAAAATATATCGCTACACTACCCTCCTCCCCAGCAGCTAGGTAACAGGAGAACATTAAGAGAGACATCCATAGATTCCTCTGGGAAAGGGAGATAAGAAAAATCTCCTGAGAAAATTACAATCATATGGGAGGAGGGATCAGGGGGAGGTAAGAGAACATGAGAGAATGGGATGGTGGTGGGGGGAGCAACAGAGAGGGAGGGCAAAGAAGTGAATATCCTGATAGATGGAGTCATTGTGGGATTAGAGAGACACCTGGAGCTGGGGAACACCCGAGAACCCACTATAAGAACCTAAGCAATAGTGTAAAGGGTGCTAAGACAGGCCTTCCCCTATTATCATATGAATGACCACCCAGTTGCCATTATAGGACTCCCATTGAACAGCTAATGGAAGCAAATGCAGAAATCTTTAGCTAAGCAATGGGTTCCAGCTCAACCCATTGTTTAGAGGGAGAAGAGATTGCATGAGAGAGGGATTGAGAAGATTGAGAGGGAGGAGAGATTGCATGAGTGGATGGATTGAGATCATGATGAGGAGACCCATGAACTAGGCTGTCCCATGCTGTTGGGAGCTAGCAGACTCTGAAATGACAGCAGATGAAACTTCATAAAACAGATCTGGACCCTCTGAATGTAGATGACAGTTAAAAGGTGTGGGCAGTTTCTGGAACCTTTTGCACTCAGACTAGAGTCTATCCTGGGTTCATGAACTGGATTTATGCCTAGAGAGAAAACACCTTTCTCAGCTTTGATCCTCAGGGAAGGAACTTGGTTCTACCTCAACTGGATATACCAGATGAAACTGACTCACCTTGGGATTCCTTTTCTTCTCTTGGAAGTGTGTGGGGTGGGGGGTATATAAAGGGAGAGGTTGAGGGAGGACTGGGAGACAGAGCAGGAGAGGGAGAAGTGGTGGGTATGGCAAAAAAAATTAAATATAAAATTTAAAAAAGAAATTTCAAGATCAACCCCAAAGACCTACTTCTTCTAACTAGGCCCCAGCTGAAGATCAAGTGCTTAATTGTATGAACCTATTGGGGAGGGGTGCTCATTTAATCTACAACACTACCATTGAGAAGTGAAGCTACTTCAACATGGATGATTGTATCTGTCCTTCTAATCATGTTTTCTTGCATAGCCTGCTCATAGACATATATAATCAAGGAGCTGACCTCTACCACCAACACAAATATCTCTTTCTAGCCTAAATTAAAAACAAAATTTCTTTGTTGAAAAACAATCTGAAATATTAATATTAGAATGCATATGTTTCCTTCAATATACACATTCAAAATAGATGAGACCTGCCTAAAATTTCCCCTCAAGAGAGTAAAAATTAGAGGGGAATGTATTTGGGGAAGAGGAATACTGCTTTTATTTTTGCTTAATAATTTTTCTAGTTAACATAAGTCTGGTGTATCTTTGCAGAAAATCCTGTGTGGATGACTTTTCATTTTTTTGTGAGGTAATTGAAGAAACCATGGTGGAAGGTAAACACATGTTCTGCATCACAAATAAGATGTTGAAAGGACAGGATCCTGTTTTGAGCTTGTTAAACACAAACACAGGGCCATGTTCACTTGTTGCTCCCTAACCACAACTATTAGATTCTTCAGTCTTTCAGTTCCCCAACTTGGCTTTTACCAGCTCACACAAGCGTGGATACCTTAAGGAAGTCACACAGTAAGCTTGTATGTGTTGCAAGAAGCTTCT
Organism: Sigmodon hispidus; assembly: GCA_004025045.1. Taxonomy (NCBI): domain Eukaryota; kingdom Metazoa; phylum Chordata; class Mammalia; order Rodentia; family Cricetidae; genus Sigmodon; species Sigmodon hispidus. Next base: position 214,280 of record PVIH01000034.1, read on the forward strand.
AAAGACAAAAAGTAAACACTCAAAACAGCAACCAGAAGTTCATAAAACTGACCAGATTTACTAGACTCTTCCCTCCCCAAGAATAAACAGTAAAGACTTCTGAAGATCATTTTCTGATTGGTCTAGCGGCCAAGAAGACTATGACGAAGCAAAGACCAGCCAGACAGCCCAAAAAACAGCAGAAACCAGTGGAGAAGCTTATAAGAGGTTTAGACTCCCTGGCTCCCCCAGAAAGTACCCTACGACTTACTGAGTTGCTTTCAGTCTGTGAAGTGAGATACAGGTTTCCAGTTTTTGTAAGCTGTCCTTGATGCTATTGTATGCTTCATTGCTGCAGCTGTCTTTGAGACATTTCTGCTCCTATGCATAAACCCTCACTTATACTATTTTAAACAACCCCAATAAATCTCATTAGTTTACCAAGTTGGATTTTGGTGGTATCTATCCTTGGATCTATTATGTGCTCCCTATATCAATTGATTACATGTTTGTGTTGTACCACCCCAGGAAAAGTCTGTCACAGAATAGTATGTCTATGCAGGGAATATTATATGATCCTTCTTAAATTGGACAAAAGTGACAAGAAGAAATTATTCATTCTTTGTGTTCAATCTATATTCAATCTATCCAGTATATAAAGGTTAGGCATAGGTATATATAAGGGAAAAAATGATAACAGGATTATAAGAATGACAGAAATTTATAGGTATTTTCCATACAATGACTGTTCTTTTCTTTTCATAGTTTTTGTTAGAACATAGCTACTCTCATTGAACTCTTCTATTGTGTCCATGGCTACTTTTGCATGAAAGATAACATTGAGAGTGGAACAGAGTAATGATAGTTCATAAGGTCTAAAATAGTGACTAGCTGACTCCCACCTACTGATTGCTACTGTCGGATGCTGGCATACCAGGACATGAATAGCTAAGAGAATACAAAGTAATGGAACAAAATCAAAATCTCCTTTTCTCAATTTCACAGGGGTTGTCTCTCCGAGACATACAGCCATGTTGAACACTTTTTTTCTGCCTGTCTTCTTTCTTCCAATGCTTATGAATTCAGCCATTCATTCACATTTACATGTTCCAAAATCTAGAGAATTCTTTAATATTAGAAAAGCAAGCATGCCTCAGTATGGAATGTATTATCAATGGTTCAATGTGGCCTGATTTCAAGTTATTTAAAGGAATTCTCTAAAATCAGTTTATAAAAACACAATTTACACAAGGATGAGTCTTAGTTTTACTGCTTGTAGATGTTAGAAATTTGATATTAATGGTTCTGGATGAGTAGAAATATAACTAAACAGGTAAAGGCATATAGTTCTGCTCTTCCAGAAGACGAGTTTAGATCCCAGTGCCCATGTTGAGTCTCACAATCACGTATATAGCTCTAGCTACATGAGACCCAATGCCTTCTTCTGGCCTCTTCAGGAACTGGCAATCACATACCCATATCTACCCAGAGACATACATATATACCTATCGGAAAACTAAATATATTTAAAATATAAATAATGATATTAGTAAATCAATTTAAATTCCAGAATGTAGTGGTTACAGAAGGGTGTTGATCCATTAATATCAAATGCTAATGAAATAAACTAAAGGGTTATCCAAGAAGTCCTGTTCTAGGTGGAAGTGACAAGTCTGAAGTGACACAGGAACAGATGGAACAAACATGCCAATGAATGCAAGGGAGATTGGTCCAGCTTTTCTATTATTTTGCCACTGTTATGCAGCACATCTTTGAAGAGCTCATTTCTTTAATGAATTCATTTTTTAAAACACATATCTGCATGACAGGCACACATATCCTCAAAGTTTTAAAAGGAGAAACAAGTGACACCACATGAGTATGCAGAGGAATTTGTAGTTTGAGTAGCAAACACAAGTGGTAAAATATTCCCAACTGGTCAGAGAATCTGTACAACTCAGTACCACCACTGAAACCTTTCTAGTAAACACAGGGGATAGAAAAAAAAAAAAACAAAAACAAATAGAAGACTACTTAGGGATTGTACAAAACCTTCAGAAATGAAAAGGAGGCAGTGAGGGTCTCAAGTCTCTGGTATTTTATTTGGCTTTGAAGGAAGATCTTCCAGCTCAAGAGGAAAATAGCATCATTGTTTTGTTGCTGATGGTGGGGTCCCAAGCTGTAACTTTTTGAGCAGTGACATCACAGGCTGGTCATGGTCCCTGACTCACCCCAGGCAAACTTGGGAACAGAAGCAAGGCTGAGGGACAAGAACAGATACTTGAGTGAGGAAGCATTTTTTCAAGAGAGAATGCTCACTAGCAGAGATTGTGTGGTATGCCTGTGGCGCAGTGGCTCACTTCATAAAAGCAGGGCATCTTAGTTTGAGAGTGTGAATGCACATTGTTTGTCTCCCAAACTCCTACTACCACCATTCAGCTGCCATCTCCTGTCTACAGGGCAAGGGCCAGGCTAAGGTCAATGAGAGGAAATGAGTTTATAACTGAAGTACACAAAGTGGCCATGCTTTCCTGCACCTGCTGTAAAACTTGATCTCCCCCAGGGGGACTTTTCCCATGACAATCATGCTGGGGTCAAGGACTGTGTTCACAGGGGATATGGTGAGCAGTTGCCACAGGAGAACTTTTGTAGTCAAATGCAAGGAACTTGGCAAATAGCTTAGCATCTTTCTTAGCTGCATTTTTGTTGATTGATTTTTGTTTCCAGAGTGTTCTAGTCAAAGCCTAGTCCCTAGCAGCCCTGATAATGCATCTAGTCTTAGTAGGACAATTAAAAGACAACAACAAGGAAATGGTGAAAAGAAGAAAAGGGAAATTTGTTCAATATGGCCACATAAGGAAGCAAAACCAAGAAATCTATGACTTGCCCTCCCTACCTCAAGTTCATCTTTAGGATCCTGGTGTTTCAAACTCACAAGGCAAAAGAAATTTATCTTGAGCAGTTGGGTCAAGGTGCGGGTCTGTCTGTTGTCATTGTCTTTGATCCACTGTCTTCTGTAAGGTCTGACAAGTTGTCAAAACTGTGTGAACTCTTTTCCTGGGAGAAAAGTTTTCTTCTGGCTTGCATCAAATTTCAGAATAAGATTCCCAAGAAAATTTCAATTCTAGGAGGTCCATTATTGAAGTTATATAATAGCAAAAGGGGGTAGACACAAGTGTCTCCTTAAATTGCAGAAGCCCAGAAAGGTTATAGAGATGTATTCTTCTCTTTCCTGTTCCCCAAACATGACTAAGGAGGGATTGTGACTGTCGTCAAACCCAAGAGGCTGTTATTGAGTATAGGATCCAAGTCTTAATCAAAGAGAAAAATTTGATTGACATCAGGTAGAAAGCAATGATGTCTTCTGGAAAGAGGAATTTTAAGAACCACTGTCCATTAGGCCACACATTAGTGCAAATTGATTTTTGACTATGAAAATCTTCAGTGATTATATAACCATTTGTAACCATCCATATTGTGATTACAGAATGAAACTAAGAATGTTTAAAAGAGTAATTTTTTGAATTTTTTTCTTCCTAGGACAACCCAAGCATCTCTACCTGATCAGAGAGTATTTTCAGCCTGCATCATCTTAAAACTTCTATAACTTTTATTTCCACTGTTTAAAAGCACTTCTTTTTCATCTTTCCTAAAACTCCCCCGTTTTAACTTCAAAGACAGTCTCATGATTCAATATGCAGGGATTTGGCTAACGGATCCACCTTGTGTCAGCAGTGTCTTTCATGAATTTATAAACTTTGATCATTTCTTTCACCCCAGCACTCAACTTTTCCCAAACAAAAAAGGCCTAATTCTTCACCCAGGTCTTGCATGGATGGTGTTTCATATACTTGACCATGACACTTGACCACTCATCTCATAAATATTGTAGTTATTCATCCATCTATATGGTCAAGAGTACAAATAACACAAGAAGTGTTCTATGTACAATCTTAATGTGCTGTGTCTTAGAGTAAGAATATTTGTGTGTTTATGTGTATCTGTGCAGGTTTATATGTATGCAGATGCACATGCATGTGTGTGAACACATGCATATGTGTGCACATGCATATGTGTGCACATGCATGTGTAGACCAGAGATTAATCTTGGGTATCATCTCTTGGGAGCTGTTCATATTATTCATTGAGACTGTCTGGAGCACACAGAGTAAGCTTGATTAGCGGGCTAGTGAGGTCCAGGAATCCACCTCTCTCCACATCCCTCACACTAGGATTAAAGTGTGTGCATCATACCTATCTCTTTATAATGAATACTTGGTTGATTTTCTGACTTTCTATGATATTCAATTTTTTTATCCATCTCAAAGAATAAGCTCAGACATATCCTAGATGACCAGAAACAACCCCATTATATTACCACTCTTTATTTTCTAACACAAGATCCACAAATATTAAAACAGAAGCTTTATACAGTAAACAAATGAGTTATGTAACTAAATCAATCTTCAGTTTGTATAAATTTTGTTATTAGGTATAAATGAATCATTTAAAAAGTAATATATTTCGCTGTTCTTTAAAAGTTCTGTTCAATTACTGATATATCATATAGCTGTAATATCAAAACAGTCTAACTCATTAATAAAAATATGATGAGAAATAATCCTAAGAAATTTTTATTTAAGAATCCTTTATTTATTAAAAATCTGAGAGATAAATCTTTGGAATTACAATTTGAAATAGAATCTCAAACTACATCACCACACACATCAGAGGAAGCTTATAGTTTTATATCTATTTTTACTTTGTAAGTTTGAATATTTTCTTGTTTAACCTGACAGACACCCATATCTTTTTCATCTCTGGTATTTTGACTTTTTCTATTCCTGCAATGCTAAAAGCAGAGACTTGAAAATCTTCATCAAAATATGACATTAAGCTTACTTCTAAATCTTGTTTTGAGCATATGCTGTGTGCATAATTGAAAATCAAATTTGAATGATAGAAAAATAAAGATAAGGTTTAATATTATTAAATGTGGTGGTAATTATTGCATAGTAAAATTATACAATAGAGTATCTGTCAGATAGATTATTCACCTAATGAATATTTAAATTTGTTAGAATCAAAACAAAGAGAAAATACAATTTACAATGGTTAGTTTTAATTGTTCACTTGACACAGTCTAGACTTACCCAGGAAGAGAGTCACAGTGAGAAACTCTCAAGATCAGATTAACCTGTGGACCTATCTGTGGAAGACTGTGTTGTTTACTTAACTGATAGAAGAAGGCTGCCCACTACAGGTAGAACTATTCCCTGGGCTTGAATTCCTGGCTGGATAAAAACACAGAGAAAACTCTAGCTGAACAATAATCTTGAATGCATTTATTTATTTTTGTGTTTAACTATAAATGCAATATGGTGAACTGTTTTAAGATCCTGACGCCTTGGCTTTCCTGGAATGATAGAGATCCTTAACTGAGAGCAAAAACAAGCTGTCTCCCCTAAGTTATTCTTTTGTTGGTTTGTATGTTTGGGGAATGACTCTGAATATTTTGTTATAGCAACAGGAAGAAAAGAAGAACACAATTATACAAAATAGACTTCCGACCAGTTTTCTTCACTCTTCCATCCATCTAGCCAGTTTTTACTTCCTGTGAGTTATTTTTTATTCATATGCAGTATTTTATTTACTTGAGTTTAGATGTGCCACATAGTGGCATAATTTCACTCTAGTTATTGTGTTCAACATCTAAATATATGTTTTGTTGTATATAGCATTATTCTCCAAATACCAAAATTTGTTTTAGCAGGTACAAGGTCTGTGAGGGAATATAGTCTGCCCACGTTTTTAAGGACAAAATGTTACATCAGACTTGATAGTAGATTGGCCATGAATCAGTGCTCAAAAGTTGGTTTCTATATAGCTAGTACACACCCTACTGTCTTGAGTGCCGTCCGTCCTTATACTATAATCTTTTACAGAAAGGAGACAGCTATAATTCTATATAAACCATGAGTTTATAATCTGGGCTTGATGTGAGTGAATCTGCTTCACAAACAGGAACCTCCTGTTTTGAGTATGTGCTGCTCTTAATATTTCTGCCTACTATATCTACCAAATGCTGTATTTGACATGATTTGTCTACAGAGCACATTGTTTCTGAAACAATAGCAGGTTTGTGTTCTTATTTGCTTAACCCTTAATAAATATTACAAAACAATGATATTTATATCTATTTTTACAGCAGACTTTTTTTAAGTCCTTGTCTATAGTATTTTCTTAGTTGTCGTTGCAAGGCACAGTTTTCACCTGCCATTGGCTTACAAAAAGACTTAAATTGGGGGCTAGAAAGACTGACTGGTAATTATGAGAACCTGATTTTCTTGCAGGGAACCTGGATTGGGTTCCTAGAACCTATGCTGGGTGACTCACAACTGCCTGTGACTTAGTTCAAGGGTACAAAACTCTTTTCTGGTTTTAGTATGCACCTGTATTGCATTCACATGGTGCATATAAGCACATTCAAGTACACAGAGAGAGAGAGAGAGAAAATAAACTACTCACATTAGAAGAGATGGTAGGCAACATACAGAATCAAAACCCAAACTGTATAGCCAAATATTCCCAAATATAAACTTCACAAATGAAACCTGAACACTTTTCAAATTCAAATTTTCATCTCACCCCAATCTTTGATGCATTATATCTCAATGTCTTTGAAGAATGTCTTCTTTAACTGGTGAGTTGTTTGGGTACCAATAGAGAGTGATTACTATGCGGTCACATTGTTCCTGTTGCCATGTATGTTCTGTATTCCTAGATGTGGTACTGTTGGTGTCACTGTCATGGTGTTACTCTGCCACTGTGGCATTTGCCATTATTATTTAGTTATTCTCAATATCACTTTAGTGATGGATGCTCTTACAACTTGATCAGAATTATAAGTTCAACATACATTTGTATAGAGACCCAGTAGCCAAATGTTGAGTCAAATGCCCAATTTTAAAATGGTCAAGTGCAGCTTATAAACAGTTAAAACAAGGTTAGATGCTTTGGTGTAATGCCAGTAGAACAGGAGAGATTCATTGTCAAGAGGCAGTGTGTATATGCACACAGAATAAGGGAAATGAGGAAGATAGGGATGTAAGTAAATAAATAGAGAAATAGTATCTGGATAGATAATACATATAAATTATAAGTAATTAACAAGTAGAAAATAGATACCTATGAAATAAATATAGTAATTTCATATGGAATAAAACTGCTCTGTACTGAAAATAAGTGGTTATTCCTAAACATCTATAGCATCCTTTTCTTTTTTAATTCATTTTTTTATTTACAAAAAAGTTTTTTATCAATGTCTCCCCCTGCTCCCCATCTCTTCGCTCACCCAATCCCTCACAGTCAACTTTCAGCCTCCCCCATCCCCATCCTTTTATCCCCTCCCCAAAAAGGACAAGAAGTCCCAAGGTAGGTGAGCACAGTGTGGCACACATACACTCCAGACAAGTCCAATTTCTTCATCCCAGTATCAGGACTAGTTTAGGCACTGCTCTGCAGGGAATGGGCTCCAAGATGCCAGTCCACATACAATAACACAGTCTTATCCCACCCCTTGAGGATCCACATACTGCCAATGCCAATCAACTCTTGCCTACCACTGGAAGGCCTAGCTCCTTTTCCTGATGGCACCTCACTGGCTATTCTTGATTCAGTGAGCTTTCCAGAGCTCCAGCCAGCCACCACTGTGGGAATTTTTCCTCATAATCCCTATCCCTTTGCTCAAATAGACTCTCCTCCCCAGCTTTCAACTGGACTAGGAGCTCAGTCCAGTGCTCAGCCATGGATCTCTGCCTCTACCTCTATTCATTGTTGGAAGTAGTTTCTGTGATCATACTAAGGGTGATTGTTCATTTGATTATAGAGGAGGTCCTGTCTAGGCACCCCCTCTACTATTGCTTGAAGACCTAGTCAAGAACATCCTATGAGTTCATGAAGGTTTCCCTAGCACCCAGTCTCTTTCCAACACCATATTGGATCTCCATCTCCTTTTTTTCTTCCTTTTTGTTGCTCCTCTCACTCAACCATCTCCTTCTCCCTACCTCTTCTTGATTGCAACCCATTCTCTATTTTCTTTTCCTAGGGGAATCTCTGCATGTCTTTCTTAAGATCCTTCTGATCCCAAGCTGTTCAGGAGTTTTGGTTTGCAGCTTGGGTCTTCTTCACTTTTTGTCTAAAATCCACTTATGAGTAAGTACATCCCATGTCTATCTTTCTGGCTTGTGATACCTCATTTAGGAGGATATTCTCCAAATCCATCCATTTGCCTGCAAATTTTAGAATGTCATTCCTTTTTACTGTTGAATAGTACTCCATTGTGTAGATATACCACAGTTTGTTAATCTACTCTTCATCTGAGAGGCATCTAGGTTGTTTCCAGGTTCTTGCTATTACGAATAATGCTGCTATGAACATAGTTGAGTGAATGCCTTTGGAGTATGAATGTTCATCCTTTGGGTATATGCCCAGTAGTGGTATTGCTGGATCCTTGGGGAGATTGATTCCCAGTTTTCTGAGAAACCTCCATACTGCATTCCAGAGTGCCTAAACAAGTTTACACTCCCACCAACAATGGAGGAGTGTTGCCCTTGATCTGCATCCTCTCCAGCATAGGCTGTCATTAGTGTTTTTGATCTTAGCCAATCTGACAGGTGTAAGGTGATATTTCAAAGTTGTTTTGATTTGCATTTCTCTGATGGCTGTTGAGAAATTCTTTAAGTGCCTTTCAGCCATTTGTAATTCTTCTGTTGAGAACTCACTTTTTAGCTCTGAACCCCATTTTTAAAATTGGGTTATTTAGGGTTTGGTGCTCTAGTTTCTTGAGTTCTCTATATATTTTAGAGATCAGTTCTCTGTCACCTGTAGGGTTGGTGAAAATATTTTCCCATTCTGTAGGCTGTTGGTTTGCCTTATTGACTGTGTCCTTTGCCTACATAAGCTTCTCACTTTTAGGAGAACCCACACTTATCCTTTTCAAGGCTCAGGAAATGCTGAGAAAGAATTGGATAAGGGGTGGGCATTGGAGAACAGTCCCTTCCATGGCACAGCTCTTGCACTCTCAGCAGATATGATCACCTCTACATTTAATTATGACATGGAAACAGAGGGAAACTCACAGTCCCTTCTCCCTGATGAGGATCCATAGTTACTGGAAGGAAAGAAAATCATGTACCCTTGCTAAGTTTTTCATTCTCTTGTACATAAATCCTCACACATGATCCCGTAAGCAAACCTAATTAAATGCATTAGTTGCTTCAGCAAATGATAATTAACAATAATAGTTTGAGAAAATTCCTATAGCAAAGTGAGTCAAGAAGAAATGTTATAGTGATAAGATAATCAATATCACATAAAGAAGAACAGGGACCTTTATATATATGTATATATATATATATATACACACATTAAATAGATCTGGAAATAAAATAAAAAATAGCAATTAAGCTTCTAGAAGATTTCACAAGATATAGATACAAGAAGAAAACTTTGTCAATTTCAAGATTATTTTCTTAGAGAAGTTCAGATATCCAAATATCAAGACAAAGGAAAACTTTGTCTCCTTTGGCTTGAGGATAGAGTGTATTAAATGCTGCTATCAATTTCTGCAGAAAGGGTGTTAGACTTCAGTCTGGTGATTCAAAGGCAGAGTATATCTGTTAATGTCAGTCACAAGGGCATCTGAGTCCCATTGTTCATATTTTCAGCTACCTATTTGTTGAACTTTCACATAGGTCATTGTTTTGAGTATTTGGGAAAGATATTTCTTAGGCAGTGGCAAGTAACAGAAATTTATAGATTCTCTGCAAAAGCAAAGAATATGGGGGGTGTCTGCATCACTTAACTGTGCAAAGTTCCTTTTGTGTTTTTGCTTAAAATTCTGGACTGTGAACGCTAGTTGTAAAATACATTGCATAGTCTATATTTAGATCACAGGGCCTCACTGAATAATCTTCCACAGGGCATAATTATTAGAGTTTTAAAAAACCTTTTATGTATGCTTGGAGGGACAAAATCATGTTCGGATAAAAAACAAGCATCAGTCTCTCTGGCAGATGATGGTAAACAGTCTTAGAAAGAAGAGTGACTGGAAATGCCTTCAGCCAAGCAAACAATGTGGATCTGTGCATACACATGTTTAGACACATGTCAGTTGTGTAGTGAAAGAACAGGCAATAGTCAGGGAAGCCACCTTTACCTAATGAAAACCCACACATACACATGTACACATCCATGTGCTCACCTTCACAAGTGCTACACATGCAAAGCAACACATGTCCCACTGATGATTAAGATGAAGGAGTTTAGGAGCCTTCTGTTTTAGTGCCTCTAACTCTTTCTGTCACAGTTCATGCTGGGTGTAGTTACACTTTCCTACCACATAGAAACTAATATATTAGGCTCAGTTAGCCCTCAAAGTTTGGCTGAAAAAAAATGCACTGAGTGCTTAACATAAAATACACACCAGGTCCCACAGACCCATTGTAATATAATTTATCTTTAGTTGGTTTTATTGGCAGGTCAAATGATATTATAATATTTATACATAAAGTTAAGTAAAATATTAAGAAAAAAGGTGTTTGCTGGGTTTTGTTTACTTGATGCCTTTTTGATGTGTTTTAAATGATTTTCTTTTTAGATTAATTCTTTGATAATTTCGTACATGTACATAATGAAATATGATCATATTCACCACACTCTTTCTAATCGAAGTACTCTAGGTCCTTCCAGTATATCCTTCTCTCAAGTTTATGTTTTCGGCTTTTTCTACTTTAAAAAAAAAACAACCCAAAATGAAACAACTTAGGATGTCTGATTTATATATAAGTGCTTCTTAAATGAGCATAGACATAGGACAGTCCACTGGAGCATGGCTATTGCAAAAGATACCAAATGGAACTCAGAAAACCATGGATACATACTTTACAAATTTATGTTCCACTAAATGAGGACACTTAAAAGAAATATAAAAATTTCACTTTGTTTCTTCTGTAGCAAAGTGCTTAAGGCTGGATGAATTGTTATATTTATTTGGCATATGATTCTAGAAATTTTAGAACATAGTATGAGTATCTATCGGTTCTACTCATGTTGACTTTCTCAATGCATGCTAGTTTATGTATGGTGAAATGTAGAAAGACAAGGAGTTGCAAGCAGAGGAAATTGTGTAACTGAAGAGAGGCAGTCCAGGAAGCAACCTCTAACTTTTAAGAATGCACCCTTGTAATAAGTATTTGCATCTTGGTTAGGCCAGGCAGTAGCTACCCTCATGTCCCACTATACCTCATAAAAAGACCATCAACTCTTACCACTTTTGCTCTGGGAATGATGTTCTAATGTGAATTTTGGTAGTCACAAACCACAGTACACAATTACTGGAAACATCAAAATTCCATAGGTAGGTTATGTCATAGTCATTATTTTAAAATTATTTCTTCCATTTTTATTTTTTGATAATTTTATGCACATATAATTAATTGCATTGGTTTTCATGTTATATATTTTGTTGATGGGGATTAGAAGTTGAACTTTTTTACCTAGAAGATCCTGTATGATCTTCTTTCTGCTGGAAGCATTCCCCTGTCTTTGAAACTCAGTATCCATTTGTTTCTCTTTTATGTACTGTAGCTTTTTACATTGGACCTTGAATCTGTCATCTTCCAAGTACCCCTTTAAGTTGATTCTGACAACAACCACAGAAATTCAGAGCAGATAATGGACACCTGAATCATAAATTAATCTCGACACATCAGATCATACATATATTCTTCATTCAGATTCAGGCAAAAAGATGTCCAGCACATTTCTCCATATTACAGATTCCCAACAGGAACTGAATTGTATTAGTTCACTGAGTAGTTAAAAAGAGAAATAACAAATATTTTCCTCTGCCTATTGTGAAGAATGACTTCTTGGAGCTTTTCCATACTCATGGAAAAATTCCAAATTCCTTAGTTTAGTCATCAAAGCCCTCACAATTGGGTCTCTGTTAAGCATCCTTATCTCCAGCTAACACCCTATGAACCCTGGGCCTTGCTCAGTCATCTCCAGGGTTGACTGAGCAGGGCTGTTTAACCTGCTTTTCTTGTTCCTCTCTCTTCAATTTACCCGAATCCTGGCTAATCCGTAAAGACCATGCCCAGTCTCTTTTCTTTCATTTGGCATTTATCACAACCCTGGGTTACATGGGTCCCAACCAGACTCTTCTGACTGAACAGTAACAGCAGTACAGAAGGCTTTACAGTCAGTAAAAAGAGTATCATAAAGAGCTTTCTAGAAAAATATGTCCATCTCTTTCACAATTTAGTCCAGCAAAGCCCAGTAGAAATATAACATGAGCCTTTGCTGTGGTTTGAATATGAAATATCCCCCACAAGCTCTTGCATTAGTGGTGTTTTGGGAGGGTGTGGAACCTTGGAAGCTAAGTCCTGACTGACAAAAGTAGATTGCTATATGTCTTTAGTTCCAGTCTTTACTTCCATCTTTAGCTCCTTACTTCCTGATTTTGGAGGCTGTGAGAAGACCCAGCATATGTGCACCTGCCACTATAGAGCTGGTCCAGTAAGCTGTACCCATCTTTATTGATTAGATTTCTGCAACCATGAGCCCAATAATTCTAGTTCCCTTAAGGTACTTCTGCCAGACATTTGGTTATAGCAAAGAGAAAAGTAATAAAAACAAACATATATGAAATCTTATACACACCACTATACGTTCACTGGCTTGTTTTTTTTATTATTATACTATAGATTTCATAATATTTTCAATTATTTCAGAGCATGCTTTAGGCTCAAAACTCTGTGTTCTTTTCTCTATCTTCACTGCAAAAAAGGCATGTCCAGACATATTTTGGCTCCAATGCTTTCTGTAGCAATTCTTTCTTTTTTCTTTGCAGAAGTAGTACTGGTAACATAACATAGAATCTGCCACATTCCTTTGTTCTTGAACTGTGGAAGGTTACGCCTTTGCCAGTGTCTGCCAACAGATACTGAATTTGATTGTGAATGTGAATGAGTCATTTTGTGTGTACAAGTGTCTATCTGTTGTCACAGTGCTCCAACAAGAAGATTAGGTCCTCTTACATATGTTAATGTCTTTCTGCAGTTTAGATCTGCAAAATCTATTGCATCATGAGGGAGGGTTGTTGTAACTCTGCACTTACAAAAATTTTTACCAGGGTCTCAAATAAATTGACATCACTCTTTGGGTTATAGGTTAAGATATTGATTCTTTGTTTGATCTCCTTATCAAATAGACAACTATATTGAAAGTTTAATAAGTAATGTTTTTTAGTATTGAAAAAATAAATCCATTCATTTGGAGTGGTGTGGAGTGGACACAGAATCTCATATATATGAGGTTAGCCTTTAAATTCTTACCCTTGCATTTCTGTTCCTCCTTCTTTTACCGTCTGAGATTAAAAGTTGTGTGCCATCGATGCCTTACTTAAGCAGTACTGTAGATTGAACCCAGGGCTTCATACATAGAGCTCAAGAGTTCCACTAACTGAAAACTTGCTCTAGTTCTATTCTGTGGCCAGGACAAACATGAGGACTAAAAGCAACTTAGAAGAATCATCACTGAGGGGAGTTAGAATGGGAACTCAAGCAGGGTCTTGAAGCAGAGAGTAAGCAAACATGCTGTTTCAGGCTTCCTCACTGAATCCTGGCTAGCCAGCTTACTTATTTATTCACTTTTTTATTGTTTTTTGAAAGTCAATATCAAACATTGTATGAAAAAGCAAAACATTCAGAATAGATAACAAAAAAATCCCATACAGCAATAAAACTTGTCTTTTTTCTAAAATATATGAAACATAAAAAATAAAATCTAAAGCTTCTCAAGCCAGGTTAGGCTGAACTATAAATAAAAAAAGCACAGTAGGTCACAGCTAATGTCCATGGATGCACTGTGGCCACCACAAATTTCTGCTAAGCAATGCTTCTACAGACAAACCAGTAGTTTTGTTTTGTTTTGGTGTGTGTGTGTGTTTTAAGTCACTTTATTCACCCATCATCTTTCCATGAAAAAAAAAAGAATATTTTTTCTTAAAGTCCACTAATGAGTGAGTACATCCCCTACTTATCCTTCTGGGTTTGTGAGACCTTGCTCAGGAAGATATTCTTCAAATCCATCCACTTGCCAGCAAATTTTAGTATATCACTTTTTCTTACTGCTGAGTAGTATGCCATTGTGTAGTTGTACCACAGTTTGTTAATCCATTCCTCAGCTGAGGGGCATCTAGGTTCTTTCCAGGTTCTTGCTACTACGAATAATGCTGCTATGAACATATTTGAGCTAATGCTTTTGGGATGTGAATGTGTGTATTTAGGGTATATGCCCAGTAGTGGTTTTGCTGGATCCTTGGGGAGATTGATTCCCAGTTTTCTGAGAAACCTCCATACTGCATTCCAGAGTGCCTAAACAAGTTTACACTCCCACCAACAATGGAGGAGTGTTCCCCTTGCTCCACATCCTCTCCAGCATAAGCTGTCATTTTTTATCTTAGCCACAGGTGTAAGATGGTACCTCAAAATTGTTTTGATTTGAATTTTTCTGATGGCTAAAGATGTTGAACATTTTTCAAAGTGTCTTTCAGCCATTTGTAATTCTTCTGCTGAATTTTAGTTCTGAATCCCATTTTTTGAATGGGTTATTCAAGGTTTTGGGCTGTAGTTTCTAGAGTTCTGTATATATTTTAGAGATCAGTCCTCTGTCACTTAGGGTTAGTGAAAATCTTTTCTCATTCTGTAGGCTGTTGTTTTGTTTTAATGACTGTGTCCTTTGCCTCATAGAAACTTCTTAGTTTCAGGAGGTCCCACTTATTGATTGTCGTTCTTAGTGTCTGTGCTACTGGTGTTATATTTAGGAAGTGGCCACCTGTGCCTATGTGTTGGAGGGTATTTCCCACTTTCTTTTCTATCAAGTTCAGCATAGATGGTCATATTTTGAGGTCTTTGATCCACTTGGATTTGGGTTTTGTGCAGGGTGACAGACTTGGATCTATTTGCATTTTTCTACATATTGCCATCCACGTATGCCAACAGAATTTGTTGAAGATACTATCTTTTTTCCATTGAATATTTTTGACCATTTTGTCAAAAATCAGGTATTCATAGGTGTGTGGGTTAATGTCTGGGTCTTCGATTCGATTCCATTGATCCATAAGCCTGTTTTCATTCCTGTACCAGGCTGTTTTTAATACTGTAGCTCAGCTTACTTATATAGGCTAGAATCACAGTGCACTGGACCCTTCTCCATCAATTAATGATCAAGGCAATCTCCACAAACTTGTCACAGGCCATTCTGCCCAAGGCAATGCCTAAACTAAGATTCCCATTTCCCATGATTCTAGGCAGAATCAAGTCCACAGAGCTAACTAGAACACTCTATCACAGCTTGATTTGGTTATGTCTGTGATACCCTGTGCCCTTTTCCTGCTTTATGCATTCTTATTTTCTCTTGCTAAATGGTAAAGTCCACAGAGTTTCAGCTGGCTTTTCTGTTTTTATTCCTCATAGCATCTAGTGGAGTCTTCCAAATCTGATAAGCCCAAGAACACGGCAGAATCAAGAAAATAACTCCCATCATTGGCTCTAATCTTTGTCATTTTATCAACACAGGAATTCAGATTTGTAAATTCTTTGCCAAGCCTGAGGTAACTCAGAAAGATCACAGCTAAAGGTTATGTCAAGAATTCAGCTTTCCTCATTCCAGAACAGAGACTGCTTTTATTAAGTACATTTTATCAACAATGTTTACACCTACTCACTTTATGAAAAAATATCAGTAGTTGATGATCACATTTGTTTTTTGATCATTTCAAACTAATATAGTATATTGTAATATTACAAAATGTAGTAATAGAAACATAAGGTCACGTCATGGTATACAAAGTGAGATCTCCATCTTTGCAGGGAGAGACATAAAATAAACAGTGATGTGTTATCTTTTGTTAGAATGTAGCACCATGTGTAGATTTGTTCTCTTCAAGGGTCTCTGGGTTGAAGATAGCATTCAGTCATGTGCCTCTGCAGAATGTCATGAAGGCATAATGATCTACATAGAGCAGTAAGTATAGGGAAACAGCCTCCAGCACAAAGACTTTCTCAGTGAAGACCCAGTAGAATCTGGGCCAACACTGAGGAAAGAGCAGACATGGAGGGCTATCTCAGACATTAATGGGAGCAGGCAATGGGGTCACATAGCAGGATTTACACATATGAGTTCATTATTTAACATTCTCCTTGAACATAACAAGTAGGTTTACAAACAGAGCTTAAAATGAACAAGCACATTCCATGTCCTTTCATACTCATTGTGCAAGTGTTTGCTGGGATTCTAAGTACTACAGGAATATTTTTCTTGATTGATGTACTGACATGTCAAGGGTTAAGCACCATTTGATTTGTACTCCTCCAAAAAGTGCAAAATCCATCTGTTTATCAGTATTGGACAAAGTGAGAATTATTCAGATTAACATAAATGAGTTTTTATGGGTATTTTGTTTGTTAAAAAAACTAGGTTCATCAGAATCATTGCAGTATTTATGCTATCACTGATTGGCCACATCCTGGAATGCTGTGGTGGAAGGAAAGAGCTTGAGACTGAATAGACATCAATAACACTGACATCCTTAAACTCTACATCTCCACAGAGCTTACTATGGATTGTTTGATTTTATAAAAATAATGTCTACTTCATACTTTAGAATGTAAGATGCCTTCTGTGGCACCAAAGGAAGAGTCATCATTTATCATTGCAAATGACAATCAATTGAAGTTTTAGAGCATATGCCAAAACATTCTAGATGCTCAAATTGTCACTCAAATGCCTTTATGCATCTCACTTCCCCTTTTCTGATCTCATTGTTTTTGCAAATGATGTTGGCATTCCTTTTAATTGCCTCTGCATTCATTTGTTCAGAATGTGTGTCAAATCCAGCTAAGTCTACTTTTTTACTCTCATTATTTGAAAGTGTATATTAATGTACTGTCTCACCCCTTTTCTTTTTTTACTAAAAAATCAAAGGAGTAAAAATGTAATGATACAGAAACTGTCTTTGCTTAAAAGTCACTCCATGGAACACCTTAATTAGGACCCTTGCAGCTACATTACCTAGCTTTTTATATCTCTTGAGTTTATGACAACTGGAAAAATCATTTATAGCAACATGAAAATCAGCTCTGAGTTGTCTTGGATGAACCTGACAGATTGGAAAGCTGCTCTGTAACTGTAGTCGGAAAGTCTAAGAGACAGGGACTGGAAGCACGCTCATCGCTGGCAGTTCCTGTTGCAGAGGCAATTAGGAGTCATCAGATATTGAGTTACTAACACAATGACTTACTAATTTCTGACTCTTCCAAACTTACATTATTTGTCGTCTTTCCACCTACTCAGTCTTAACAGAAAATACTGCTTCTACAAAACTCTACTGTGAAAAAATGTACACCTTTGCATTGGTTTGACTGTAATCAGGATTGTGACATTAAAATCTTTCATTTTAAATAAGAGAAGATTATTTTTCTTTTTTTTAAGAATCAGAATAAAAGCATAATTCTGATCCTCTTTTTTAAGCTGTGGGAAACATATGCTCTTTTTCTCAGATGGACACCAGTTAAAAGAAGAAAAGCCTATGCACAGCTGCTGTGGAGTCTTTTATTCCTGATGATAATGCATCTATCTTGGATAAGCAGAGGCTTACAGTGAAAATGTTTGCTGTAAAGTCTTACATGTGGCTGACAAAAGAAGACTTAGAACATGAAGGGAGAGATAGGCGAAGAATACTAAAAAATGTGGAGTGAAACACTTAAAAGGAAACTTGTGATTTATCATTGTTGATGTATAGGTTATACAGTGCTTTGCACAAAGAATAACTCATAAGTAATGGATCTCTATATAAAACGGGAACAGATAATTCTTAAAGGGATTTAGCTCCATTAAAAAAATAAGAGAGTAATATTTAGATCAAAAGGCCTATTACATTGTTCATGACTCATAGTGACCATATTCAGCAGGAAAGAGTGGGTTTTAACTCCTTTTCACAATGTCTGAATCTATCAAGGAACTGGAATTGAACTTTATTTTGCAGGATAAGTAGTCTCTGGAACCTTCAGATTTGTTAATGCAGAAGCTGACATACAGTGCTCAGTTTCCTGAGGTTGTGGGCAGTGTGTGAGTATTCACTAAGAACAGAAGTATTCATGTTCATGCTGTCACAACAGCTGTGAGTTCATGGCAGAATCAGTCCTGATGTGTCCAAATGACAGTTTCCTTGTACCCATTCTCTGCCTTTGTCTCATATTTTTTTCTTTATCTTTTCCATAATTGTCCCTAACTTTGCTAGGAAGGGACATAGTTTAGGTATTTTCTTATTCTTTGGACTTTGGTTAGTTGTGGGTCTCTGTATTAATTACCACCTACTGCAAATAACAAAATCTTGGGTGAAGGTTGAGAGATGACACATTGATCTATATATATAAGTCATTAGTAATTTTTTAATACTGTGACGATTTGTCAGACTAGCATAAGATTCTCCCTTAGTCCTGTAATATATATAGCTATAGGTACTTAGCCTGATAATGCAAATTCAAGCAAGACTAAATACCAGCATTGAGATGGGATTTGAAGATGCAATTCTATCAAACACTATGAGTTATGATATTTGGCAATTGCTAGCAGCTGAGTGTAGCCTGGAGTTTTCTGACCTGTCCAGGCCAGCAGGTTGGAGGAATCTCTTTCACCCAAGATCCTGCAGCTGCTTATAAAGTAATTACTCAGAGGTTTATATTAATTACACACTGTTTAGCCAATAGCTCAGGCTTATTACTAACTAACACTTATAACTTAACTCAGCCCATTTCTATTAATCTATGTATTATTACATGTTCTGTTGCTAAACCTGTGTTCCATAACATCTTGCTTCTAGGATAGCAGCTTGTAGCATCTGCTTAAATTATCCTTTCTTTACCCTTGCTTGGATTTCTCACTTGCCTCAAAGCTGCCTTGCCATAGGCCAAAACAACTTCTTTATTATACTGTTAATAAAGCATACCCACAGCATACAGAAAGACATCCCACATCAACTGGGAAAGAGAGAGAGTTTTTGTTAAGAATACAGACCTACATAACTAGGCTATACACAAATGAAAAACCATACATGCAAGGGTATTTGAACTAAACTTACTAGTCTTACTGAGTCTAAAGAACTTAAAAGGAAACCGCACAGGTGGTTTGGATGAGAAGTATCATGGCTCTGGGAGAGTCTATGAACACAAAGATGAATATGATAAAATTATATTTTAATAAACTCTCAAAGAACTAATGCAAACTAAAGAGATCCATGTCCAGAATGGAATCAGAGGTGATCAGCTTCCAGCTCCTGGGCCGCCCATCCAGAGAATTCCTCTCCAGGGCCAGGATCATACCCAGGGTCTGATCTCAGACTCTTGCAAGCAGACAGGCCCTAGGCTTTAGCTCTGCAGGGCCTCCTTGAGCAAGAGCTAAAAGAAAGGACCTCATACGGTCTGGCCCTACCTGTATCATCAAAGACAGACTAACACCTTTGAAACTCAGACTTGTGTCCAGAGTGGAGTCAGTGATTGTACAGACCCCTTGCTCAGAGAAGACAGGAGATACACAGGCCCTCTTACAGCAACTGAATAGGAGCTGACTAAGTGTGAACCACTGCAGCCATGGGCAGATGCCAGGGCAAGAATATATGTAACAATATAAAGAACAACAAGACAACACCAGAAGAAACTGGTGATTCTATAACACCAAGACCTGGACAGAGCATTAAAGAGGAAAAAAAGGAAACAACAGCAAAAACACCTTTATGAAGATTATAGAAGACTTAAAAGAGGATATAAAAAAATCCCTTAAAGAAATAGAAGAAAATACAAACAAAAAATTGGAAGAGATGAACAAATCTTTGCAGGAAAACTAAGAAAAGGAAAAACCAAAAAAATGAAAGAAACACTCCAGGAACTAAAAATTGAAATAGAAGCAATAAAAAAGGCACAAAATGAGGCAAAGGCAGAAATAGAAACTCTGAAGAAAAGAGCTGAACTACAGATACAAACATAACCAACAGAAACCAATAGATGGAAGAAAGAATCTCTAAAGTGGAAGACTCAATAGTGGAAATAGATACACCAGTCAGAGAAAACACTAAAGCCAAAAAAGCCATAACACAAAACATTTAGGAAATTTGGGATACCATAAAAATGCCTAACCTGAGAATAATAGGAATAGAAGAAGGAGAAGAATGCCAGCTCAAAGGCACAGATAATGTATTCAATAAAATCATAGAAGAAAACTTTCTCAACCTAAAGAGGAAAATGCCTATAAAGATACAAGAAGCTTACAGGACAACAAGTAGATTTGACTCCCCCAAAAAGTCTGCTCGCCACATAATAATCAAGCCACAAAATATACAGAACGAAGAAAAAAATTTTAAGAGCTGCAAAAGAAAAGGGCCAATTTACCTATTAAGACAGACCCATCAGAATAACACCTGAATATTCAGTGGAAACAATGAAAGTAAGGAGGTCCTGGTCAGAAGTTTTACACACACTAAAAGAGCATGGCTGCCAACCTAGACTACTATACTGAGCAAAACTATAAATCACTATAGATGGAGTAAAAAAAAATATTTAATAACAAAGTCAGACTTAAACAATGTCTATCTACAAATCTGACTCTTCAAAAACCATTAGAGGGAAAACTCCAACTGAAGGATCCCAGATGCAACCATGAAACCACAAACATTCAATAATCTCACAGAAGAAAAGCCTAAAGAAAGGAAATACTTACAAGCTACCACCAAAAATAACAGGAAATATCAATCAGTGGTCACTAATATTCCTTAATATCAATGGACTCAATTCACCTATAAAAACTAACTATACACTAACATGATGGATACAAAAACAGAAGCCATCCTTCTGCTGCATACAAGAAACACATCTCCACTGTAAAGACAGGTACAGGCTCATAGTAAAGGGTTGGGAAAATATTTTCCAATCAAATGCCCCTAATAAACAAGTTGGTGTTGACATCCTAATATCTAACAAAGTAGACTTCAAACTAAAATCAATTAAAAGAAAAAAGGATGGACATTACTTATTCATCTCAGGAAAAATTGATCAAGATGACATTTCAATCCTGAATATTTATTTCCCTAATATAAGGGCACCTATCTATGTAAAAGAAATGCTACTAAAGCTCAAATCCCACATCAATTCTCATATCATGATATTGGGAGACTTCAATACTCCACTTTCACCCTTGGATCAGTCAACCAGATGAGACTCATCCGAGAAATAAGGGGTCTAACAGAGGTTATGATGCAAATGGATTTAATAGATATTTATAAAAGCTTCAACCCAAATAAAAAGGAATATACAGATTTCTCACATACTATGGAACTTTCTCTAAAACTGACAACAAAATTGGTCATAAAGCAAATATCAATAGATACAAAAAAATGGAAATAATCCCTTGTATCATATCAGACCACCAGGGCCTAAAGTTAGGGTTCAACTACATCAAAAATCACAGAAAGCCTTCCAACTCATGGAACTGAGTTCCACTCAACTGAAACAACTTTGGGTCAAGGAAGAAATTAAGAAAGAAATCAAAGTATTCCTAGAATTTACAGAAAATGAATCCACAACATACCCAAACTTGTGGGACACAATGAAAGCAGTCTTAAGAGGAAAATTCTTAGCACTACATGCCTATATGAAAAACCTAGAGAAATCCCACACTAAAGAACTAACAGCATAGCTGAAAACAATTAGAAGCAAACTCACCTAGGAGAAGTAGATGACAGGAAATAATCAAACTTAGAGCTGAACTCAATACAATTGAAACAAAAAGAAGAATTCAAAGAATCAATGAATCTAAGAGTTGGTTCTTTGAGAAAGTTAACAAGATAGATAAGCCCTATCCAAACTAATCAAAAAACAGAGAAAGAGTGTTCAAATCAACAAAATCAGAAATGAAAAGGGGGACATAACAACAGACCCCCAGGAAATCCATAGAATTATCAGGTCATACTTTAAAAAAATCTATACTCCACAAAAATGGAAACCTAGAAGAAATGGACAGCTTTTTGGACAGGTACCATTTACCAAAATTAAATGAAGACCAGATTAATTACCTAAACAGACCTATAACCCTAAAGGAATTTGAAAGCTGTCATTAAAAGCCTCCCAAATAAAAAAAAAGCCCAGGTCCAAATGATTTCAGTGCAGAATTCTACAACACATTCAAAGAAGAACTATTACCAATATTCCTCAAACTGTTTCACACAGTAGAAACTGAAGGAATATTGCCAAACTCTATTTATGAGGCCACAATTATCCTCATACCCAGGCCACTCTAAGACACAATAAGGAAAGGGAATTACAGACCAATTTCCCTCAAGAGTATTGATGCAAGAATTGTCAACAAAATTTTGGCAAACCATATACCAATATATATATAAAAAATATTATCCACTATGACCAAGTAGACTTTATCCCAAAAATGCAGGGATGGATCAACATAAAAAAAACTATAAATGCCATCCATCATATAAACAAACTGAAGGAAAAAAAAACACATGATCATCTCCTTAGATGCTGAAAAGGCCTTTGACAAAATACCATATTCCTTTATGACAAAAGTCCTGGAAAGAACAGGAATACAGGGAAAATATCTAAATATAATAAAAGTGATTTACAAGAAGCCAACAACCAACATCAAACTAAATGGAGAAATATTCAAAGCAATCCCACTAAAATCAGGAACTAGACAACGATATCCTCTCTCCACTTATCTATGCAATATAGTTCTTGAAGTTTTAGCTAAAGCAATAAGAAAACAAAAGGAGATTAAGGGAATATAAAATGGAAAAGAAGAAGTGAAACTATTTTTATTTGCAGAAGATATGATTGCATACATAAGTGATCCACAAAAATTCTACCAGGGAGCTTCTACAGCAGATAAACACCTTCAGCAGTGTAGCAGGATACAAGATTAACTCAGAGAAACCAGTAGCCTTCATATACACTAAAGATAAAAGTGCTGAAAAAGAAATAAGGGAAACATCACCCTTCATAATAGCTGCAAATAGCATTAAATACCTTACAGTAACTATAACCAAAGAAGTAACAGATCTATTTGACAAAAACTTTAAATCACTGAAGAAAGAAATCAAAGAGAATATAGAAAATGGGAAGATCTCACATGTTCCTGAATAGGTAGGATCAACATAGTAAAAAGGCAATTATACCAAAAGCAATCTACAGATTCAATACACTTCCCATCAAAATCCCAACACAACTTTTTGCATACCTTGAAAGAACAATACTCAATTTTTTTGGAATAATAGGAAGGCCCAGACTGCCAAAACAATTTTGCTCAACAGAAGAACCTCAAGAGGCATCACCATCCTCGACTTCAAGTTATACTATAGAGCTACAGTAATAAAAACAGCCTGGTACAGGCATAAAAACAGAACAATGGAATCAAATTGTAGATCCCGACATTAACCCAAAAACCACTGATTACCTGATATATGACAAAAAGGCCAAAATATTCCATGGAAAAAAAGATAGTACCTTTAACAGATGTTGGCATAGCTGGTTGGTAGTGTGTAGAAAAATGCAAATAGATCCAAGCCTGTCACCTTGCACAAAACTCAAATCCAAGTGGATCAAAGACCTCAACATAAACCCAGCCACTTTAAACTTGATAGAAAAGAAAGTGGGAAATACTCTCCAACAAACTGGCAGAGGTGACCACTTCCTAAATACAACACCAGTAGCATAGACCCTAAGAACAACCATCAATAAGTGGGGCCTCCTGAAATTGAGTATCTTCTGTAAAGCCAAGGACACAGTCAATAAGACAAAATGACAGCCTACAGAATGGGAAAAGATTTTCATCAATCCTACAAGTGGCAGAGGACTGATCTCTAAAATATATACAGAGCACAAGAAACTAGAGCCAAAAACTTGAATAACTCATTCAAAAAATAGGGTTCAGTACAAAAAAAGGGAATTCTCAGCAGAAGAATTACAAATGGCTCAGAGGCACTTGAAAAAGTGCTCAACATCTTTAGCCATCAGAGAAATGCAAATCAAAACAACTTTGAGATACCGCCTTACACATGTCAGATTGGCTAAGATCAAAAACACAGATGACAGCCTATGCTGGAGAGGGTGCAGAGCAAGGGAAACACTCCTCCATTGTTGGTGGGAGTGTAAGCTTGTTCAGCCACTCTGGAATGCAGTATGGTGGTTTCTCAGAAAACTGGGAATCAATCTCCCCAAGGATCCAGCAATACCACTAATCGGCTTATACCTTAAAGATGCACATAAACACTCAAAAGACATTAGCTCAACAATGTTCACAACAGCATTATTCATAATAGCATGAGCCTGGAAACAGCCTAGATGTACCTCAACTGAAGAATGGATTAACAAACTGTGGTACATCTACACTATGGTGTACTATTCAGCAGTAAGAAAAAATTATATCCTAAAATTCACAGGCAAATGGATGGATTTGTAGAATAGCCCTCTGAGCGAGGTATCACAAACCCAGAAAGATAAACAGGGGACGTGTTCACTCATTAGTGAACTTCAAACCAAAATAAAGCTTTTCCAAGCTTTAAATCACAACCACTAAACACCTTGGATATGAAACATTTTGGAATGGCACCTTGGAGCCCATTCCCTCCAGAAAAACACCTGTCCCAGTCTTTATGTTGTGGTGAGGTAAGAAGATCTGCCTGGAGCAGATGCTGAACTAAGCCACCTTTTGGGATCTCTTGCCCTTCCTGGAGCAGAGATAAGGATATAAGGAGAACAAAGAGTGACTGGGAGAGGTGGAAAGGGGAAGGGTGTTTGAACAAGGGGATACATGGATTTAAAAAAAAAAAAGAAAGAGAGAGAATTTATCCATAATTTAAAAAAAAGGAAAAAAAGGAGGGGTAAAGAAAAATTTAGTATATTGAATTTTCATTCAATATTTTAAATAATCACTTTCAGTAAAGTAAAAAAGAATAAAAAAGTATTTTAAAAAAGTGTTAAAATAAAAAAGATGGATTTTAATTTTAAAAAAGATAGTTAGAATTTAAAAATAGAACATGAAGAAAGCCTGATACCCAAAGTGCATCAGAGCCAAATTTTCATACTGTTAAAAAATATTACAACTACCTTAGCATTGCTGGTTCAGGTTGTGATGGGGCTGCAGATTTGAAATGAAGAAAAAGGATGCTACAGTTATAGATAGGATATAAAAATTAATAGAGATTAAATAAGGAAAAGAAACATCTGGGAAATGAGAAAAAGTAGCCAAGTAAAGAAGGGAGAGAATTGGCTCTTGGATAAGGAAAGGCACTGAACAGCAAAGAGAAGAGGACACAAAAGAGGGAAATGAGTAGAAAGTTATAAGCTGTAATAATTTACTTTACAGTTATTACATATGTGAAAGACTGTAGTAAGGAGTTTCTGGTCTGGACTAACTTGACATCCAGACCAGCAGTCCCAAATAATCATACATAGGCTTATATTAATTTCATGCTGTTGGGCCTATGGCTCAGGCATATTACTTGCTAGCTCTTATAACTTAAACCATTTCTAGTCATCTTTATCTGGCCACATAGCTCGAGGCTTGCCTGTACATTTTGCTTCTTGGGTGGCTGAATTGCATCTCTCTGACTCAACACTCCTTTTCCTTTATCAATGGTTGGATGTCCCACATGTCTATAAGCTCCTTTCCATAGGCTAAATCAGTTCCTTTATTATCTAATGATAATTCACAGCATAAAGAAAGACATCCCACATCCAAACACCAGTTGACTAGACACAACTGAGCATGTTACTTATAATACTGGTCAGAAATGACTATATGAAAATATGAATGAAAATGCCAACAATCTTTGTAAAAGTTTTTCTGTATTGCTGCACTGTTCACAATAGCCAGGAAACAGAGAAGCCAAGAAGTCTAGCAACATATGAATGGATAAAGGAAATGTCATAAATGTGTATAGCTGAATTTTACTCAGCCATTAAGACAAATAAAGTCATGACATCTTGAGGAAGTCCCTGGAACTGGAAATTATTATGCTCAGTGAAATGAACTAGGTTCAGAGAGAACAATTCTGCACATTTTCTCTCATATAAGATATCTGGATTTGAGAGAGAGGCAAAGGGAAATGCCATAATGAAATTAACTGGTTGGTTTACTGAATTGAAAATGTAATTATTAAAGTGGTTAAAGATCAATTGAGAAACGTTAAACCAATGCTAACTAAGCAAATTTAGGAAAAGACAACATTGATATATTTTGTTAATAAAATAATAATTAATGATAAATTTGAAAATTGAAGCTCATGACCTTCAGATAGAGCTTAAAACACTTATAAAATCAAAACATTGGCTTGGTGAGAAGTCTGAGCACGTAAAGGAGTTTACCACCAACACTGGTGACCTGTGTTTAACATCTCAGACAAAAAAGGTGATAGAACCAGCTCCTGCAAGTTGTCCTCTGTTTCTTGCAAGCCCTGCCACTGCCCTCACAAATAAACAAATTAAGAAAATAGAAAATTTACAACATATTTATCATTGTGAAATAACTGTGTTTCAGTGGTAAAATATAGTTTAGAAAATGTTAAGAGGAGTAGGTAATAACCTACCAACTAAATCCCCAATAATAATTTCAACACTAAATGTTTTAAGAGGAGAAATAAAGGACTCAGGCTATAAAAAGAAATAAAATATCCCAAGAGCTAACTAAGGGATTACAACAGAAAACACGGAATTTTGTAGAGGAATAACATGTTTTCTAATCTCCAATGAGTAAGACAGTTTGTTACTATCAGTCTCTCAGAGAAAAAATGAATAAATTGTACAAGTCAATTTTGAAAATACATATTAAACATAAAATATAATATTATGGACACAGAATTTTCAAGTTCTAAGAGGTGAGTGACTTTCTTTCCAGCCATTCTGAAGAGCCCAATCTCTAGGATCTAGGTGCAGAGGGACAACCTGTGCCACCCTACACCAACTTTTGTTTTCCCAATTTCAGGCCATCAGGGAAGACTCCTGCTTACAGACATTACCACTAACACCCTGACTGACTCTAAAATCTAGAAGTAAACTTGTAAAATCTACAAGTAAACTCAGTGCCTCCCCGAGACACAGAGTCTTCCAGGTCCTTTTGGATCAAGCATTCCTTTAGGATCAAGAGAGGCTTGCTCCCTTAGAAACATAATCTGCAAACTCTGATTAGATCAAGAGCTCAGATTGGACCAATAAAGGCTTTCTGAGATACAAACACAGCCAGAGAAGACTGGACCATGAACAGCTAGCTCCCTGAGACACAGAAACTGCTTGTACCAATTGGAGGAAAAGATGGGTAGACAAAAGTGCAAGAATACATACTACAACATCAAGAACAATACAACACCACCAGAACCTAGATGTTCTGCAAAAACAAAAGCTCCAGATCACTATGTAGAAGAAGCAGAAGACAATGACCTAAAAAATAACTTTATAAAGATGATAGAGGCCTTTAAAGAGGAAATAAAAAATTCCCTTAAAGAAATCAAAGAAAAGGCAAATGAAAAAATGGTTGAAACCAATAAATCCCTTAGAGAAAGCCAAGAAAAGGCAATAAAAAGGTGAAAAAAAGTTCAAGATTTGAAAATTAAAATATAAAAAATTAATAAAGACACAAACCAAAGGAATACTAGAAATGGAAAATCAGAGTAAATGAATAGGAAGTACAGATGCAAGCATAACCAACAAAATGTAAGAGACAGATGACAGAATCTCTTGCCTGGAAGATACACTAGAGGAAATGGGCTTCTCACCCAAAGAAAATGCTAAAGCCAAAAAAGTCATAACAGAAAATGTCCAAGAAATCTGAGACACCATAAAAAAAAACCAAGAAGAGATGGGAACAAATCATGAGGGAAGGAGATGATTACATGAGAGAAACAACAAGGAAGGAAAGAAAAAAAAAAAGAGATGGAGATCTTAATAGAGAAAGCCAATATGGGGCTGAAAAAAGACCGGGTGCTAGGAAAACCTCGAAGAACTCACAGAATGTCCCTGCCTAGGTCTCCAACCAATAGCAAAGGTGTTGTCTAGACAGGACTTCCCCCATAATCAAATGAATAACCACCCTAAGTGCCATCACAGTACCTACATCCAACAATGAATAGAGGTAGAAACAGGGATACATGGCAGAGCACTGGGCTGAGTCCCTGGTCCAGCTGATAGCAGGGGAGGAGACTCTATATGAGCAAGGGTATAGGGACTGTAAGAAAATTCTCACAGTGATGGCTGCCTTGAGCTCTGGAGAACTCACTGAATCAAGAACAGCCACCTTGGAACCATCTGGAAAAGGAACTAAGCACTCCAAGGATAGGCAACTGTCCACTGGCATGGACAATATGTGGAGCTCAAGGGGAGGATTCAGACTGTGTTTCTGTGCATGGACTGGCACCTTGTAGACCATTCCCTTCAGAGGAACACCTAACCTAGTCTTGATATGAGGATGAGGAAATCAGACTTGCCTAGAGTGAATGCTGAGCTTGGGACCTCTTGTTCTTTCTGGGGAGGACATGGGGTGGCAGGGGGAAGGGAGGCTGAAGGATGAGCAAGAGGGGTCAGGAGGGAGAAGCAAGTTGGAACCAGGGGATACATGGAAATGAGACTTTATTCTATAAAAATAAAAAGTAAAATGAAAAAAAAAACAATAAAAAAGAATATGAGCTCAAAGCACAGAAAATATGTAAAACAAAATCATCGAAGAAAACTTTTCCAACCTAAAGAAAAAAATGTTTATGAAGATACATTAACATTATAGATCACCAAATATACTAGATTCCTCCCCAAAATTCCCCTCACCACATAATAATTAAACTGCTTAATATACAAAATAAACAAAAAATATTAAGATCTGCAAAGGAAAAAGGCCAAGTAACTTATAAAGGCAGACATATGAGAATAACACCTAACTCTGAAAGACAGAAGATCTTGGACAGATGTTTAGCAGACAATAAGAGACCAGAGATGCTGACAGAGACTATTATACACAGAAAAACTCGTAATCACAATAGATGGAGTATAAAAGATATTCCATGACAAAACCAGATTTAACATTACCTATTTACAAATCCAGCCCTACAGAAAGAACTAGAAGGAAAAGTCAACCTAAGGAAGTTACAACCACAAAAATATAAGCAATAAATAATCTCACAGCAGCAAATCCCAAAGAAGTGAAACACACTCACACACTACCACCCCAAAATAAGTGGAATTAACAGTCAGTGTTCATTAATATCCCTGAATATCAATGAACTCAATTCTCCTATTAAAAGATACCAGCTAACAGAATGAGTATGAAAACAGGATTCATCCTTCTGCTTCATAAAAGAAACACATAAAACATAAAAAGTTTGGGGAAAGATTTTCCACTCAAATGGACTTATGAAGCAAGCTGGTTGAGCTATCCTAATATCTTACAAAATAGACTTCAAACTAAAATCAATCAAAAGAGAGTAGAAACGACATTATATATTCATCTCAGGAAAATATCTATCAAGATGATGTCTTAATCCTGCATATTTATGCCCCAAATACAAGGGCACCCACATTATGTAAAAGAAATATTACTAAAGTTTAAATTACACATCAAACCCCGCACAATAATAGTGGAAGACTTCAATACCCAACCCTTACCAACTGTCAGGTCTACCAGATATAAACTTAACAGAAAAATAAGAGATCTAACAGATGTATGACACTAATGAACTTAATGGATATGTACAAAACATTCTACCCAAACACCAAAGAACATACCTTCTTCTTAGCAGCCTTATAGAACCTTCTCTAAAACTCAGTCATAAAGCAAATATTAATAGATACAAAAAATTGGAAAAATCTTTTGTATCCTATTGACCCACCATGGCCTAAAGTTAGAGGTCAACAGCAACACAAACAACAGAAAGCCTGTAAACTCATGGGAACTGAATGACTCTCAAATGAACCACCTCTTGGTCAAGAAAGAAATAATGACACAACTTAAAGTCTTCCTAGAATTATATGAAAATGAATCCACAAAATACCCAAACTTATGGGACACTATAAAAGCAGTGCTAAGAGGAAAGGTCATAGCACTAAGTACCTACATAAAGAATTTGTGGAAATCTCACACAAGTGACTTAACAGCACACCTGAAAGTTCTTGAACAAAAAGAAGTAAACTCCCTAGAAGAAGCAGATGGCAGGAAATAATCAAACTCAGAGCTGAATTTAATAAAATTGAAACAGAAAAAACAAAGAATCAATGAAGCAAAGAGTTGGTTCTTTGAGAAAAAGCAACAAGTTAGACAAACTGTTATCTCAACTAACTAAAAAGCATAGAGGATATATGAATTAACAAAATCAAATAACAAGTTGCCAGAAAAAAATTCAGAAAATCATTAGGTCATATTTTAAAAAAAATGAAAGACACTGTACTCTATAAATTAGAAAAACCTAAAGGAAACTGATAATTTTCTGGATAGATAGCATTTACCAAAGTTAAGCCAAAATTAGATAAATCACTTAAAAAGATCTATAACCCCTAAGGAAATAAAAAGTCCAAGGCTAGATGATTTTAGTGCAAAATTCTACCAGAGTTTCAAAGAAAAACTAATACTAATACTACTCAAATTGTTCCCCACAATAAAATCAGAAAGAACATTACCAGACATTTTTATGAGGCTACAATCAACCTAATCCCCAAACCACACAAAAATGCAACAAAGAAAGAGATTTACGGATCATGTCTCTCATGAACATTGATGCAGGGATATTCAGTAAAATACTCACAAATAGAATCCAAAAACACACAAAATGTCATCTACTATAACCAAGTAGGTTTCATTTCAAAGAAGCAGGCATGGGTTGACCCTATAAACTAACTGAAGGAAAGAACCACATGACCACCTTATTAGATGCTGAAACGGCCTTTAGAAACCTCAAAGCCCACCCCAGTGTTACACTTCCTCCAAAAAGTCCACAGTTTCTAATTTTTCTAATCTTTTAAGCAGTTCCACTCCCTGGCTATGAAGCAATTAAATACAATACACGAACCTGTCGAGGAGCATTCTTATTTAAACCACAAAATCATAAAAACCAAAACAGAGGTTTAGAAAAATGATGCTGTAACATGAGTTTTGAAGATGAAAGGAAGGGTCATAAGCCTGGAAAGCAAAGACTTTCTGGAACCTTGAATGAATTAGAATGTTATCCTCCACTGAAATTTGCAGAACACAATCTGATGACACCTTGATTGTAGCCCACCAAGACCCTTTGGTGTCTTTCCCCCAAAGTGAGTCAATACATTTTTTTGCCTTAAACCACTGAATTGGTGATGACATATTATGACAGAACATGAATGCAGTCTGCCTATTGTATTACTTCCTGATCATGCTAAATTCCCAAAACCTGGGCAGCTGAGAGAAATGTGGGTTCACATAGAAATATAATTCTATACATTGCAATTACTACTCTGTACATCTCTGTATATAATTTTAGTTTATGAAATCAAAATTGTCTTGTTCACAATCTTTTCTGTCTTTCTTCTTAGTATGCAAGGCTAGTATGAATAGATATTATTTTACTGTAGTGGTTGTGAAATGTGCTAATATACACAGTACAGTCATTTAACATTATTTTAAAAATTATGGGTATGCATACTTCATTCACATTTTATGTTCTTACAAATAATGTCATAATAGATGGTCTTGAATGGATTTCTTTGATTTTTTTGTATAGGTATTAAGGAAAAAATTGTGGAAATTTTTGTTTAAATAGTATTAAGATTTATTATTTAGAAATATAATGTTTTAGTGCAACACAATTATTCTGTTTTATCTCATTTTAGCTATGGCTTTATCTAGGAGCAAGCATAGAGAAAGAAAAAGAAAGTGTGTAGCATTTCAGTTTTTTCCTCTCTCCCCAGACTTTATTTTTTTTTTAAGTTTGGAAGACTGACTATGATTTTGACTGAAGGAGACCATGGACCATGCCCAAGTTCAAGTTTAAGAAGACCATCCCCCCACCAACCTGCCATTCTGCCTACTGCCAGAAAGACTTACATGCTAAATTCCCTGATTGCCTCAATCTGGACTGCTAAAGAAGGAATCCAGATCTCCATGGAAACAATAAATAAAAAGAAACAAATAAGCAGCCACATTATGAAATCAGTCTTCTTTTTACTCAAACAGTAATTTTCCATTTGTATATAAATAAAAATCATCTAAGTATCATAGGCAGGTGAATCTGTCTCTGATAAAGAAGTGTTTAGCTAAATGACTTAATTTCTCGAGTCCCTGTTCTGGGATTGGTGAGATGGTTTAATGATTAAGAGTGTTTACTCCACTTACCAATGACACAAATTTAGTTTCCATGACCCTTGTTCTACAGCTCCCAACTGCCTATACCTCTATACCTAAAGAATCTGACATCCTCTTTGTTATTTCCAAAGCTCCCCCTTCCTCACCCCAGACACATTCAAGATGGCCATGTTGTATAAACTAGCCAAAGGTAGGTTTGTTTGCCAGAAAAGCAGATCTTCTAAGGCAGGTTTCTGTTTTCCATGAACCACCTTAAAAATCCCCAAAGGTCAACTATACACTCCCAGATCAAGCTACCCAGCCTGTGAAACCACTTTACTCTCACACTGTTATGGGGACCTGACCAGAGATGACCACTCAGTTTATAGCTAGTTGATAGTCTTTATTATAGTAGGCTGGAACTATACTCAGGTATTCAGGAACCCAAATGTATTGTAAGTGTGGAAAAGCATCTACTTTGATAGCTGCAAATGGGGCTTTGTACAAGCAATCAGTGTAACAGTCTAAAATAAGCAGTTAGCTGGAGGGGATTCTTGTATAAGCAGGCAGTTTTACAGAAGCCAAGGTAAGTTAGCTGGGATTCCTTGACTTTGGCTTCCTAGAATAGAGTTGAGTACGTTTTCATAAAGATTCTTATCAAGGAGATCAAATTCTAATCAAACCTAAAATAGCCTCCGTAAAAATATAAGATGGAGGAACCTCAGCATGGTCTTGTCCTGTCACAAATCTGCTCATTTTTCTTCCATTTTGCTCTTTTCTATCCCCCTCTCCAGAGAGATAGCCTTGGCAGTTTGATCCCCAATAAACCATTCTTTCTATACTTGGGAAGGTTTAGTTCTGTGTTTTCTTTCTTTCTTTTTTTTTTTTTTTTTTTTTGGAGCAAAGACTTTTTAATGTATATTTTACAAATACTTTGGAGAATCTTGCAATGCTGCCTGCATTGGACGCAATCCTGGGCCACAAGTCTGCACATTCTTTTGCAACTGGGCCTGTGATAGCAGAACCTTTCATCTCGCCTTTATTGTTTACTATGACCCCTGCATTGTCTTCAAAGTAAAGAAACACCCCATCTTTTCTTCGATATGACTTCCGTTGTCGAATCACCACCGCTGGGTGGACCTTTTTTCTTAATTCTGGCTTTCCTTTCTTAACTGTGGCCATCACCATGTCGCCTACACCAGGAGCAGGAAGTCTGTTCAGTCGCCCCTTGATTCCCTTCACAGAGATGATATACAAGTTTTTGGCTCCTGTATTGTCAGCACAGTTGATGACAGCTCCTACCGGAAGACCTAGGGAAATTCGGAATTTCGCTCTGGACGACCCACCACGTCCTCGCTTCAACATCTTGGACGCCCAGAAAGAGTCAGAAAAGCTAGTTCTGTGTTTTCACTGCACCCTTGCTTACAATTTTCGGAGCTCTGTGGGTACCACCAGTCATGTGTACACACTCATCTACATAATTTCATAATACTAATTCTAATAATTCGTCTTTAAAAATGCATTGCATAAATGTACAGATTAGATATTCAGGATAGAGGTGAAAAATGCCTGTTTGTAACCAAGAGATAGCCAGAGGTCAGGGTAGAATAATGGACGATTCCATCTTGTAGCGCGTGCCTTTAATTCCTAGGGAGGCAAATCTCTAAATTTGAGGTTAGCCTGGTCTTCAGAGCAGTTTATGGATAGCCTGGGCTACACCGAAAAATTCTAAACCTTGTCTTGAAAAGCTGCCCTCCCCCTCCTAAAAAAAAAGAAAGAAAAGAAAAAGAAAAAAAGGGGGAAGAGAATTTGACTGATTTTCTCTGAGTAAAACTAACAAGGTGTCCAAACTTTAGTATCTGAAAACAGATTGTTTTAGTAATTCCTTTCTCTCTGATAAAATATTTTAGTTTTATGAAACGTGAAAATTTGCTTTTCTAAAGAAAAACTGACAATACTTTGTAGCAGAATAGTCTACAGCAATTATAATTTTAACTAAGACATGATGACTTTTAGGGGGAAATTTGTTTAGTGTGTCTTGCAAAGGAGTTTGTATTTTTTGTATAAAACCATTTTATTTCTCTTCTCATACGGAGATAAAAGTATATTTCACTTCCCTTCCTTATTTAATCTTATCTCAAAGTCACAGAGCTTAATTATAGAAAATCTTAAATATAATAAAAATCTACATAAGCTATCTCTACTAATTAAGATATTTGATTATGTATGTATTTGTTTGAGGTAGAAGTTCAAAGGACAACTGGTAAGATCTGGTTGTCTCTCTTCAGCTTGTGTATCTTGGGTTCAAAACTCAGGCCATGAGGCGAGGCAGTAAGCACCTTCAAGTGCTTCAAAATCCTGCAAGCACAACAAAACTGTTTTTGATCTCAGTCAAATTGGTGAAAGGAGATTGGAGCTGTACCAACACTCAGATATAATTGTTAGCTGCCTTATTTACAGTGGTGCTGTGTTTCATGAACTTCCAGCTGTTTTAAAGTTTCTTAATTTATTAAAAACTGAGGAAGTCATTGAGAACAAGTGTTCTCTGCTTTCTGAGAACTAGAGAAATAGTTAAAATATCACTAAGGACAGCAAATTCTTTTTTTTCCTCTGGTGTTGGTGTTGTTCTCTAGTGATTAAAGTGGGAGATGGGGAGGAATTCAGAGTCTACATTTTTTTTCCAATATCAGCAAAACCCCAATAGCTTATTTAAAAGCCAGCTCCTCAAATGTTTGTTTTGACACAGTAACAATCAATGACTTGGTAACTTAGTGTATGTCGTATGTCTGTTACATAATATTTCTACCACAAAATATATATTTTGTCTCTGGTTATTAATCTCTATATATCCAGAAGCTCTACTCTGTCCTACCTGGTTCTGAGGTCCAGCAGTCTCTTATAAAATAATCACTCAGATGCCTAATATTAATTACAAACTGTTTTGTGTATTGCTCAGGCTTATTGTTAGCTAATTCTTATCTCTTAAATTAACCCATTGTTATTATCGATGTATCAGCACATGTCTTGTGGCTTTACCTATGCTCCATCGCATCTTGCTCAATCCAGTCATTCACTGCACCTGTCCGACTCTGCCTTAATTCTCCCTGTATCTCTGTTGAATTTCCTACCTGGTTGTATTCTGTCTTGTCATAGGTCAAAACAGCTTCATTTTTAATCAGTGGTAGCAACACATATTCATATTATACAGATAGAGCATTCTATAGCATTTCTAGGTACACTTCTGACACTGCTTCAGCAGAATTTTCTAGAATGGATGGGCAAGCAGTATCAAGTACTTGATGATTTTTCTTATAACTTTCTAATTTTAATTAGAATCACAGAAAGTAAAGCCTTTCTGGAACTCTGTATTTTCTGATGAATGAATCCAAGCCAGAACTAACTGGAAGACTCAGACTTGCTCTGCACTCACAATGAGCAGCAAGACCTGTCCCACTCTTCACCTCCTCATGCCATCACAGACTGAAATGAAGCCCAGGGCTCTGCCCTAACTTCTCAGGAGACTTAGAAGATCCCCACCATTGGCAGATGCTAAGATCATTTACTTTCTTAAACTCTGCTTAGAGAACAGAGTCTTAATGCTCCTCAGAGTGAAGCACCTTAGATGGACAATACCTTTAACCTGTTAACTAAAGATAACAGAAGTATAAATACTGTGATACTTTATCTTCATTGCCAATTTGAGAAAATTCTAGATTCACTTAGGACAGAAACCTCTAGATATGCCTACAGCACTGTTCCCTGCATTTGAGTCCTGGACTGAATGAGAAGGAGAAAGTGAGTTGAGCACAGTCATCCATCTCTCTATGTTCTTGTCAGTGAGAGATATGTTGCTTCCACAAACACTGGCTAATTAAAACAGCAGTGATGTAAAGAGGTTGGAAAGTTGAAAGCCCAAAGGACAATTAACTTATCTTGGGCTAGCATTACCCTCCTTCTTAGTCATTCATTGCTACCCTGTATCAGAACTAATATCCTGTGACTAATAGATTTTTTTATATAAAAAAAAGCCTTTTAAAATCTCTTAAGTAAGATCACTAGATTCCATTAACCCCAAAGCTAAGCATGTCATTAGAAAGCATCTGAGGCCTTCTGCCATCTTGTAACTGCCATTCTGATGATTCTACCAAAGTGGTTGAAAAGGGTCTTGATTCATGACTTTCTTTATTCTGTGTGTGTGTGTGTGTGTGTGTGTGTGTGTGTGTGTGTGTATGAGAAATCATTTTCACATTGAAACATGGAAGTTCTGGCATTTGCCCCTCTCTCTCCTGCTGCCATGCCTTAACCAACATGACAGACAATAATCACTTTTAAACCATGAATTAAAACAAACCTTACTTTTTTGGTCTGCTCTTGTGCAGTACTTTGTCACAATAGTTAGAAAGGTGGCTATGGCAAATGCTAGGACAGAATTTTCTCTTAAGGGTAGGAACCTACTCAAATCAGCACATTGAAGTAACTGTCTATGAAGTATGACTTTTGGAACAGGTGCTGTTCAACTGTAAAAAAAATAATAATAAAGAATAACAGTAACACGCTGTAAACGGAATGTTCCAGCAGAGATTCTAATTCTGTGTTTCTAGAGTTGCTAGTACTTTTCTCTGCAGAATCTGGGCTTGGGGACTCTGGTGATTCTGTTCTTCCTAGGGATTTAGCACAACCAGGATCTAATTTTCTGTTTCTGGTAGTCTATTAAAATCTTCATTCAAAGGGAAAGAAATCAGTAAAATCTTCCAAATCCCAGGATACATATATATATATATATTATATATAGTGATGCTTTCCTATTTTATTTTTTTCTACCTGGATTTTTTTTTTCAAATCTCTGGTAAAAAATGAAAATGATTTCTGAATCTGTCTAAGGACTGCTCATGGTACAGTGTTTTCATTAGAGGGTATATATTTTCCCTGCTGGTTTTCTTGCCTTTGTCAGTACTGCTGAGGCAGGAAGGAGACAGGATGGCAATGGACTGGACCATGGGGATAAAGTTCAGGAATCAAGATTCTTAGAGTCTGAAATGGGTCTTGACGGACTCTCTGGAAGCCATTCCTACAGCTGTCATAGAGTGAGTGCTTTTACAATGTCTGTGTCTTAGCTTCTACAAAAACTATTATGACTGATGTGACTATAGGAGCCCAGGAGTCCTATATGTGAATGATGACCCCAGAACATGTTAATTACCAACTATTACAGTCCTCAGTTTTTTTTATCTAGAAAGTAAGGAAGGTAAGATCTGTTGTAAACACATCTGTAATTTTTTGTATTTATTTTTTAATGTGTACATGTGTTTGTGGCGGGGAGTATGTATAAGGGTGTTGGGGGTGCTCATGTAGAAGTCAGAGAATAGAGGGCAGCTCACAGAAATTGGTTCTCTCTTTCCACTATGTGACAGGCTTGGTGGCAACTGATGGTATTTTCTTATTCTCTGAAGACACAGATCTTAAATGTTTGTGTAAATGCTA
This sequence comes from Sigmodon hispidus, assembly GCA_004025045.1. NCBI lineage: Eukaryota > Metazoa > Chordata > Mammalia > Rodentia > Cricetidae > Sigmodon > Sigmodon hispidus. The sequence goes on from PVIH01000034.1 coordinate 252,155, forward strand.
TCTTGCAGAAAGCATTCAATAAAGGCATTGTTTTGCCATTACTATCTAAACCTTTATTTATTTTGTTTCCTGTTTTGATTTATATTGCTTCCTAAAGTCAAGGTGAATGTAATAATCACTGTGTGAAAGCGTTAGTATCTGGTATTTAGAGAGTTAATATTAAAACAGTTCATTTAGAGTAAGGTTGCTGAGTGAACACACACAACCTCAAACTGCCAATAAGAAAATTAAAGATCAGGTCAAGCAAAGTGATTTTAAAAGATGTGTGGTTAGCTAATTATTATGATTAAAATGTTCAATTTTTTGATTATCAAAAACAAATTTAAGTAGTATAGTATTAAATTATTTTAAAAGGTAAATTTAAAAGAAAATTGAAGGACTCCTGAAAATCTAAGGTAAATTTGGTCATTTCCATCATGGATATTAATACTAAACATAGTTATACTTTTCAAAATAATGGTATAATAGTAATTCCAGGTAAATATTTAGATAAAATTACTACATATATATAAAATATATGCACAAAAATGGCTCTAGGCCTTAGAGTAAATTTGTAAATCATTTACCTGGTATGTATAAAATCCCCTATTCAATCACCAGAACTAACAAAAATATGATAATATTTCCTGAAGAGTTATATAAATACCAAGAAATCAAAATTTCTCATTCTCTCCAAATAAAATAACTCAATAATTTAAGATATATTTGTTGTTTATGATTCTATTATATTATTAAAATAAAATATTCATATTATTTAAATTAATATTCATATTAAATAACATATATAGTGTAACATTACATAATCATGTCTGAATTTTATTTGAATATTTGTGCTGTAACATTAGCTTTAACTACCAATTTGTCACAACCCAGCATCATGTAAGAAAAAAGTCTCAACTTCATCAGGTTGACTGTTGAGCTCATCTATGGGAAATTGTTTTAATTAAGCTAATTGAAAGAAATTATCAGCCTAGTCTGGGCAGCACCATTCCTCAGGCAGGAGACAAATATAAAAGTAGAGAAACTAAACCAAACACAAGTGAGCAAGTTAGTTATTATATATGCTTTCATTCCTCTGCTCCTGACCATGGGTGGGAGTCTGATACTTCTGCCTCCTCCTACTCAGACTCCCTGCTGTGATGGACTGTACCCAGGAACTCAAGAACTGTAAGATGAAATAAACCCTTTCTTCCATAAATCTCCTTTATGAGTTTTAATTTATGAATATGTTTTATCATAACACACTCATTTATGACAAACTCATTTATGAGTGTTTTATCATAGCTACAGAAATTAAACTAGAATACAAGTATACCCATAAATACATAAGAATCTCCAAAATGATAATTGTAGAATAAGGTTTCTGGCCTGGACTAGCCCCACATTTTGAACCTGCCTGTAACTAATTATTTGGACCAGCAATGCCAAAGTTCCAAAGAAACACACAGACACATATTAATTTCATTCTGATTGGCCTACAGTTCAGGCATATTGCTAGCTAGCTCTTTCATCTTAATTCAACCCATTTTTATTAATCTGTTCTACCATGTGGCCCATGGCTTACCTATTTCTTTGCATCTTGCTTCATGGGCTGCTGGATTGTGTGTCTTTTGACTTTGCCCTCTTTCCCCATCTATGCTCTGATTGTCTACTTCTTAGGTGCCTGCCATAGATCAAAACAGTTACTTTATTAATGATATTCACAGCATACCAAAAGACATCCCATATCAGTTAACAGTACTTTTCTTTTTATCTTATAGGTAACAATAATTTCAAATTAATTACAATATGCATAAATATGTTTGATTTTGTGATCAGAAAATATGTCCCAGGAGAAGTAAAGAAGAGGAAGAAAGATGAAACAACCATCAGAATGCCACATCTCAATAGGCAACTTGGAAGACATCATTTCCCCAGGACCTGGGGTCCCATTTCCTCTATAGTAATGCTGATATCAGCCCACCTTTAAGCCTCTTGACATATCAAAATCAGTCAATGTCACAGGTAACTTCAATGCAGATATGAGATGTTTTTATAACTTCAATGGCTAAATATTTACATGCTAGTAAACTAACAACTTTGCTTTTAATAATGTTAAAATAACTATGACTTGTTAAGTGTTTGCATTAAATAGTTTACACTTGATATTGACACTCTAAAACCATTATTTGCTAGGTTTGTCCTGTCTCTTCCAAATCATCATTCCAACTCACATCAGGATGTTTTATCTGTTTAGAATTCTATTATACAATTAAAATGTAACATAGTCTATCCAAAGAATACTTGAGCAGACTACTAGCATGTGCTTGTATGTATGGTTAAGTCAGAGGTTCACCAAAGTGCACATCAATTCTAGGCCAGTTTGAACTGTGGTGAATTGTGAGAATCCAACAAAGCACAGACATCTATCTCTAGAAAATGTCAGATGAAGGGCTGGGACAGTAATTCAATAGCAGAGCACTTAGCTAGCATACATGGGGCCTAGGTTCCAGACTCAGCACTAGTTAAAAAAAAATATCTTCATTAGGGTTATCATTGCAGTGGAAAAACATGACCAAAAGAAAGTTGGAGAGGGAAGAGTTTATTTGGTTTACACTTCCACATCATAACCCACCATTAAAGAAGTCCAGGTAGGAATTCAAACAGATCAAGAACCTGGAGAGAGGAGCTGATGATGCAGAGGCTATAGAAGGGGGCTGCTTAATGGATTGCTCCTCGTGGTGTGTTCAGCCTGCTCCAAGGATAGCACCACCAACCATGGGCTGAGCCTTCAGCCATCAATCACTAATTAAGAAAGTGCCCTATAGGCCTGCATACATCCTTATCTCATGGAGGCATTTTCTCAACTGAGGTTCCTTCTTCTTGGATGGTTATAGCTAGTGTCAGTTTGACATAAAACTTGTGAGCAGGGTCAAATAAGTGCTTGGACATATCCTACTATTGTAGTAGTGGGGAAATCTGCAGAAGTTCCTCAGCTCCTGCTTTGCCATTTCTTGATGGTTAAAATAGCACTGTGAGTTACATCTCTTCTTTGTCCTTCCTCGTCTCATAAAATAGACTTTTGGAGCCCTTGTAGAGAGAAAATTTTTTAGAAGGTCAGATCAGCAAAATGTGAGCAGAAGTACACATGCCACTTGCTGGCTGCAGAAATAAAAAGATCATATGCTCTTTCTTTCAACTCCACTTTCCCCTTAGGAGAGACCACGGGGTCTGGTGTTGAGATCAGAAACCACAGAAGCATCCAGGGCGGTGAATCACATAGCAGAGAATTGAGTCCTGGCCAGCAACTCATACGGACAACAGATACCCTTTGAGCAAGAAATAACTGTCAGCTGTAACGTCTTGTGATGAACTTTATACTGAAACATAACCTGGCTTAACTTGAAAAGCACACACTCTGAAAAGCATTTTCCTTACTGAAAAGCCTACTATTGTATGTGTAAAACATAACTGAACCACAAGGCTCTTAGAAAATGTGCTTTGCAAAGTCCTCAGAGACATGGAATGGAACACTAGTCATGGGGGGAGGCCAGAGCCAAAAGGGGAGCAGCCAATCCCTCCCCATACCAACCCTCCCATTAATTCCACCTTGTTTGTTCTCATTTTGAAAATCAAGCTTCCAAATTAGATCTCATTTTAACAAAGATTTTTTTCTCTCTCTGAAGGCAAAATCTTAGAACAATTGGATTAAATGATTCCAGCTGTGGAATTCTAGTTTATGTATAGTCTCACATAGGACTGATGAGTAAATCTGCTGACTTGAAATTCCTGTCACATGAGGCTCTGCTAAGGGACTCAGATAAATTGAGGTACTCCTGTCTTGCATTTCAAAAGCTGACCCTTGGCATTGGAAACACTTTGTTTATAAACTATGATCCATTGAAATGTACTGAGTGATGAAAACTTGACTGAGTTGGGGGGAAGATGAGATGGAAATTAACTTAGTACTGAAGATCTGTTTGTTTGTTTATTTTGTGTCTTCTTGGCAAGAAGGAGTCTGACATTATTTGGGCTTCTCTAGCAAAGAGCCGGCCACCTGCCAGTGTTAGAAGGAGGCTGGCAAGCAGAGTCAGTGTGTACTGTGTGGTCCTCTTACAACACCGCTGCTGACTTGATATTTTTCTGTGAAATTCATCTGGGATGTTTGCTAAGGAAATGTGCTCTTTACTGAGGTAGTAATGAAAAGGCAAATTGACACCATTATGGTGATAGGGTCTATTAGCCAGTGAGGTGGTGTTTTCCTTGCAAAGTCTCAGCTATCTAAAGGTTAAATACTCAAGTGCCTGTTGGCTGACTGTATGGCAATAGCCTGTAATTCTTTCCTATTAGGCAATTTAAGCATTCTGCTCTCACTCCAGCCAATGCTTAAGAAAACCCTAAAGGATGCCAGCTATCGACTCTAATCAGACATCAGAGCTTAACCTAATAAAAAATTGCTTTGGGGCCATGAATAATTAAATGAGAATATTTAGAAGTCAAAACACTGTATTTTCCATGGGAAATAATATTATTACAGTGATAGAAATATAAAATTATGAATTCCACAGCTGCACTGACATGCATGTCCTAGATATAAACAAATAAAGGGGAATTAATTTTAAATTTCCTCAAAATTTCCTGTGCCTGGTGAATTCAAAATAAATCCAAACCTTTTATAGAAAGGAAATTTTTAATGTTATATTTCATTGGTATGAGTAGGTGGTTACATTGTTTTCTTTTTATAATTCACTCAAAAAATGGGATAAAAATGAGTAGGAGGTAGCTATTACAACTGCCAATATAACCTGGCATTGAATTAGATAAGAGAGAGATGGTACCTACTAGGTAATTTCATTTAGGGTAAGTGCTCCAAAATGTCCTCACTCACAAAGACACTTAGAGCATAAAACTGTTAAGCACCAGAATCCTAGGAGACTGCAGCCCTCAGAGGACACATTGATAGTGTAACATACAAATAACTCTTATTCAGCAGGGAAGACTTTTCCAGCAACACTCCACCTGGAAGATGTTGTCTTCTCTCCCAAAGGCTGCATAAAAATTCCTTCCTTGGAATATTCAGCTAACAATAGTGAGAAAAGTAGACATTTTGAGGCTCATACACTTTTTTCTTTAAACTCACACATTTTATTAGGTAACTGGGGATAGAAGTAGAACACACTAGAAGAACAGTCATGGATTTATTTGCAGGTTAATTGCGCACAAGATTCTAGGCAGGAAGGTGGGACAATGGCCCAGAAAAGTCAGAAAAGAGAAAAAAATGCTGTCTTGGAGAGGTTTTAGTAAAACTTTCAGCATGGTCATGACTCCATACTTCTAGGACAACCAGAGTTGTAAGGATTGTCCCATCAATTTCTTCTTTATAAAAACCAGCGTCACACTCTAGAGGGAAATATGGTTTTGTGAGTACTTAGACTGACACATCGGCAATCCCCACATACCTTCTATGATTTACTCAAAACTAAACTAAAACTGTACAAACAAAAACCAAGAATTTCTTAGTGTCTTTTTGTGCTGCTGTAACTGAAGAGCTGAGTCTGAATAACACAGATAGAGCAGAAATATATTTCCAAATGGTTCTAGAGCTTGGAGGTCAAGATTATGCTATGGTATTGGTACCTGGGCAAGACAGACAGTATTCTCTGGTGAGCACATGGGGTTTGTTATGACTTTAGATGGTGGGAAGTAGAAGAGCAAGAGTAAACAAATAAAAAGTAAAATAAATAAAGTCCCTCAGTCAAGCCTCTCATAAGTTTTTGAACAGCATTGGTTTGTGTTGGTCCCCTTCAGACTCAGTCACCTCTCAAAGGACACCTCAGCAATACCATTGCATGGAAAAGTGTGTCAGCATGACTTTCTGTGCAAATAAAACCATGCAAACCATTGCAGAGAAATTTGTGGACAGCCATAATGCTAAATAATAGCCCTGTGAAACCAGCACAGGAAAGCCAGAAAGTCAAGAGAAATTCACTGCTAAAAGAGAAGGAGTCAATAGAGTTAAGATATGAACATTTCTCATGGTAATTTGAGCATTCTCAAATTTGAGGTAATTCTCTCTAGTGAGAAACAGGCACAACTATCATGTTTAAACAGTAGTAAAAATTTTTAGGCATGGGATAATATATAATATAGAACAATCAAATTAGTACACTTTCAAGAAGGCATAAAAACAAAACATGTATCATGATGTAATTGCTTGCAATTATTTGCTTCTCCTTACTTTAATATGTAAATATATGTTATATATACATTTACTCATATATTATTTCTTACTAAAATGCTAACTATTGTATGTTCAGCACCATGCTTTTTATAGGAAGATTTGAAGACTGTACTGATTCCAAGCCCTAAGAAGTAACTGTAATTCACACAAATGTTTTATCAATATGAAGACAAAAAATAGACTACTGTAACAGTACAAATTTGAGACCTGACTTCTACAAAAGATGCATGGTATTTCAGTGTAGAGGGGAAACATCTCCAACAGGGCATGACAAAGAAGAAATAAATCCCATACACAGAGAAATGAACCTCGGATGCTCCCCCACACCATAGAAGGAAGCATAAATACCTTCGGGGTAATATTGCAAGACAGTCGTGGCCATGCTGAGAAAACCACAAATTACGTCAGTGCAAAAAGAAACAACAACAGTAATGGATGAAATCTGTTCCCTGTCGTTAGTCATCAGGAATACACACAACAGAGGTAGAATGAGTTATAACCTTGATAAATTAACAGAAAGCTAACATGGAAGAGGATGAGGGAACAGCCCCAGTAAATTATAAGTGAGCACAGCAGTTCCAACATTGGGAAACTTGCAGCTTCTTACTAGGTTAAACACACACAGAGCTATGACCCAACAAGATAACTTCTCAGGATAAAAAATCCACAAAGACTTTTATTACCAAAGATTCCAAACAGAGCATTATGATTGTTGTTTTTTGGGGGGGAGGGTATGATCTGTAATTACACAATAGAACACTGATCAGAAGAAAAAAGGAGTGAACCCTGGCTGCAGAGATGGCTCAGTAGTTATTTCCTGCCTCAGAGTATTCCCTGCCCTCCCAGGGGCCTGGTGTTAAGTTCCCAACAGCTTGTCTGTGTATTCAACTTCAACAGCAAGGAATCTGATGACTTCTAGCCTATGAGGACATTTGTATGCACATAGCACACATTCACATAGACACAAAAGTGCATACAAATACTATTTTTAATGAGTGAATTACTGATACAACAGTGTGAAATAATCACTAAAGCAATTGATCCAAGAGGCAGGACACACTGAGGACAAGTATATGATCTCATTTATATAAATATTGGGAAGAGACTTGTTGGCAGCAGACATTGAGGATTTACTCAAAGGGCAAGATGGAGGGAGGTTTTAAAACTGTCTTTCAATTGGAGAGACTATAAATATACATAGTATTTATTAAATATATGGAATTCAGTAATAGCATACTTAAAGACTGCACATTATTCTGTATAAATCTTACCTCAAGTTAAATTGATCCAATAGAACTGGGGAGATAACTGAGTGGATACCATACTTGCTATATGAGAATAAGGAAATGAGTTTGGATTTCTAAAGCCCACATAAATGTGGACATGGTAGCATGAATCTACCCTGAACTCTTACAGAAAGGTAAAAGCCAGAACTTAAATAATGTACAGCCCAATACAGAGAGCAGTGAGCCATGCAGAAGGTAGAGATATTGACAGCCAGGTTTGTCCTCTGACCTCTATAGACATGATATGAAATATATGCCTATAGTCATACACAAGCGATTATAGAAACACACACAAAGAAAAATTTTAAAATTGTTTTCATTAGCTCTTTTCATATCAAACAAACATATTAACTTTGTTTGTTAAAATACTGTTTTTCTCTTACACTGATCATTAAACCCAGGGCCTCACACATTTTAGGAAGACACTCTAACATCAAGATGCATCACTGTGGATATATGTTAAATACCACTATGCATTCAAATATATTTTTAAAGCATATTTAAATCCACTAATATTACTAACTTGAAATTTGTTTAGAATCAATGACTAGTAACATTGTTTCTAGAAACAGTTCTATGACCTTTTGCATCTCACTCTGTTTAATCCAGTCAGATCATATGTGTTGTCTAGGTTTTGTGATGGAAGAAATGAGACTCGTGAAAAATTTGTGTTGCTCCATACATCAGTAGTCTCCTTAAATATTAGAAAATACCAAAAGGAAAATGTATAAACTCAGTTTCCTTATGTATTCTTTCATCTGTCTAATATTCTGGAGCCAACCACTTTGGCATTGGAAGATCAGTTCAGTTGTACATTGCTGTTGTATTTATAGAAATAGGATGGTGCTCTAAGGTAAAGTCAGGAGCATTATACCAAAATTAATTAATTAATAATCATTAATTAAAATTAGCAGCCCAAGTAACAGCTTTCAGAGGATGTGACTGCAGGCATGCTGTGAACATTGTTTCTTAAATGTAAAGGTTTATTTAATTTCACATGATTGAGGTGAAGAAAGGCACAGGAGACCAAGGGAAGATTAATAAAAGAGAAAATAAGATAGAAAATGCAAAGTCAGGGCAGCTGCTTGCCAATTCAAATGGAATGACAGTAATAATTTGGATGAGCTAGAGGCTAAAGATAAAAGCACAATAAATTCCCAGGAAACCAGATTACTGGGAGAGCCATTCAAAATTAAAAGGCTATAGAAATCACAAGTTTAGAATGAAGGGTATTTGTTTTTTAATTAAATTTATAAATTTAATTTTTATTTCATATATAGCCCCATAAATAAAAATATAAGAACATTTTAGAAAAAGAAATATGCAAACACATACATCTATCATCTCAAATCTGTGTGGATGCTGTCCTCAGAACTTGCATTCTTCCAAGCATTAGCTTTTCCATTCAGCTTAGTATTTTTGTTACTGTGGCAACTGCTATGTAACAATAACTACTCCCTTACTCCTTCCTCTCCTGTTTCTGAAGGTGTTGAAGTAAGGATTGGTTTGAAAAGTAGTACTGATCATGACCTGGTGCTGGATTCCATGAATCTGTCTTTTACCTGTAAGAAATTCTGTTTAAAGCCATCGCAAGTTAACATTCGCAAAATCAGAGCCATGTTGTAAGGAACCACTGTAAAGTGGTGGGGGTAGAATCTTACTCTGAAAGCTTTGCTGATGTCTTTCCATATGCTGTGAATGTGCTTTATTGCCATTTGTTAATAACAAAGGTTATTTGGCCTATGGCAAGGCACCTTGGAGGCAGTCAGGAAATCCAAACAGAGATAAAGATGAAGGGCGGAAGCAACCTCGGGCTAGGCTGAGCCGGAAACTTCCAACTACAGATGATGTGGCATCAGCTGCTAGAGAGATAAACAGTAGCCATCCCCTTTGTGGGACAAATGGCCCTAATGGGAGGGAACATTGTGCTTCACAGAGCCAGAAACCAATTTTGTGATCCGTGTGGACAATGATTACACCAGTTAAACAAAATGAAAGTACTATCATCATATTCTTATATCTCAATATCTTGATCTTAAATCTGAGACTTGATTTAATAGAGAAGTGATGGACTAGTAAACAAATAGGAGACTTAACAATCCATCCTAAAAAACAAATAAAAGCATTCTGGGCTTGGTGGTATAATTTTCTATAAGCACAGATAAGTTACATGACAGTGGCTGTACTTCCCTCAGAGCCGGCCATTGATTACAAAATCAAGCAGGTTAATCTCACATGTTCTATAGCATACACAAATCTACAGGAGAACAAGGAGAAAAACATTGAGATACAGTGTCCCATGAAATTTCCAACAAAAAATAAAACAAAAGCCTAGGAAAATGGTTCCATCAAAACAGTGCTTTCCATGAACAAGAAACTAAGTTCCACTCCTCGAACCCAAATAAGAAAACTCAGATGTGGTGCCACAAGTGTGTGATTCCAGCACTGAGTAGGCCAGGAAGTTGAGATCCTGAAACTCACTGACCAGCCAGCCTTCAATCAATGAGTTCCAAACTAGTAACAGATTATCTCTCAGTATACAAAGTGGATGGCATTGTTAGGAACAACATGGAAGGTTGACCTCAGGTCTTCATATGCACACGTGTACCCACTTACACATATATGTGTGCGCATGCATACATATACACACAGAAAATGAAAACTTTAATTTTTTTTGTATTTTTCTTATGCTCTGTGGTATGGCTACCATACATGATAATTCTTGTGTCTTGTCTTGGTGTCTTTTCTTTATTTTTTTCCTTATCGAAAGCCAATGAGTATTTGTTTTATTTTATTTTATTTTATTATTAGAAACAAAACACAATTAAAAAGAAAACAAAAACATTTCAAAGTTTCTCTTGGTAAAATGAGCTGTTGAAGACTATTACTCACAATATCAGCAAAATAAATTGAATATTACTTTAACCTGTCTAGAAAATATAGAATAGCCTTCAAATATGAATACTTTTTAAATTACAATTTATAAAACATTATGAATTTTTTCTATACTTCTCTATGGTAACAGATCAAAATATCACCCAGTTTGTAGTGAAAAACTGATAACTGGTTATGTAAATGTTTCAAGTTCTGATGATAGAAATAATAAACATTATGGCATAGTTAGTATACAGGGTGTTTTAATTTATTGTTATAGTATAATGACTATACTTTCTGTCATGATACAACGTATTCTTTGGTTCAAATAGTTTTAAATTTCCATCTATTTCTTTTCAATACAAAAGGATCTATCAGAGATAAAAGGTTTAGGACCAATCTTCACTGTATCAGGATGGTGACAGTCAACCATGAGTAAATTCCCATTGTATATATCTTCATATGACAAGAGAACATAGGACAATACATTTTGGAAAAAGAAAACAATGCTACTTCATGGGCACCCTCACCTAGGATCTGTTTGACTACTGTGGCATCTATGAGGACAATTGTTCCTTTCTGCCAATGATGACTCCCATCTTGTCACCAATGATCATAAAATCCATGCAAACTTTTCAGGCACCTTACTTGTTCTTATTTATTCTGCCCATGATTTGTTCTAGTCCATAATCCTCTTTAAACACATACAACCTACCACATAACTGGAAATATAGCAGTCCACTATCAGGTTTTAAAACCAATATCCACCATAGATTAGCTTCCATCTTGGAAGATCCCCAACAAACTTTGAGAGTCTAGCACTGAGAATTAACACTTGTGAATTTCCTCCTTTCTCAATCCATTTCTGTACATGAACTTTCCAATACAACCATACTATGCTTATCTCAGAATCTCCTCAGCTCTTTTGTCAAGTGTTCAAAACTTAATCTCAGCCATCTTGGAGAAATTTCACTCCATGTCAACTGAATTTGTGCCCATAGACAGGAGGCTTCTAATGACAAGTCAGTGGTGTAAAGTGTAAGTCAGTGGTGAGAAGAGTATGATCTTGTCCTTGGAAAAGTCCCTGGACACAATCCACAAAATGATCCTGTTCTCTTACCTTTCCAGACTTTAGGACATACAGACTATAATCCTTATTCTTAGAGTGGAAAAGTGATACTTTAACAAATATTTGTTTGTCTCTCTTGGAGCCCACAAAATAAAGTTTCCTCAAATTTTCCGGGTTGAAATTTATAGACTTGGTTCTGTGGTGCTTTTCTTCTTATATGACTTGTCCCCAAACACAGGCCAAGATTAGATGCTAGGGGATGGATCAAATATTCAGTTTCAAAAACATGCAATTGTAGTAATTTTTATTCTCTTCCTCTCTCTACTTCTCTTCCTGTTTCCTTTTAGCTCCTGTGCTGAAATAAACTTATTTCTGCTCTGGAGCTTGCTGTAGAGACCAGGATGGCCTGGAACTGAAATCTGACTACCTCTTTGACCCCCACAACACTATGTGTGTGTGTGTGTGTTCATGTATGCTAGTGTGGGTACACAGGTGCCGTAGTTTCCTTGTAGAGGTCAGATATCAACAGTGGGTAAGTCCTTGTCTCAACCCTTTGAGATAGGTATGCTGTTATTTGCTGATGCATGAGTCAGGCTAGGAGAGTAACAGTCTTCTGGAAATTCTTCTTTCTGGTCCCATCATGCTGTAAGAATTCTGATATTCCAATTGTGGACTACTGCCTCTGCACTACCTGAGTCCTGGGACTCAGAAGTCAAGTCTTCAAGCTTTCATGGCAGGTGTGTTACCCATCGAGCCACCTGTCCAACCTTATCTTCATTTTTTTAAAAGGCAAAGCTGGAGATCATTGAATGCCCAAGCTACCTTGCTCCTTCATCAGTTGGTGCCTTACCTAAACCTGTACTTCACTAATGTCTCCAAATTTTGAGAATTGAACAGATTTCTTCTCACATGGTTTGTTCTTTAAGACAGTGAGACTGATACAGAAAAATGTCATAAAGCTATGAGATAGCATCTCATGAATTAATACCAAGACTTGTCAGATGATACAAACTTCAGGAATGACTCCTCCCCCACATTGGGATCAGAATTTTTCTTCTAAGAAGCTAAGTTCTTAGTAACTAGCAATTCATTTATGATTCTTTTTGAATTCTAGACTACAAGGTTCTCATTCTTGACTACTCTTGAGCTTAGAATTGGTAGATGGCATATATTCCTTATAGCCTGACTTTCCAGTTCTTCCTGAACCCTCTCTTGCTGAAGTGGTTTTCACATGTTCTTAAGCTTCCTAATGCTGTAACCTTCTTAATATAGTTTCTCACGTTGTGGTGATCCCCAACCATAAAATTATTTTGTTGCTATTTTTTTAACTATAATTTTGCTACTGTTATGAATCATAATGTAAGTCTCTATAAGAAGTATATCTAACATGCAACCCCCAAAAGGGTTGAGAGTCACAGACTGAGAACTACCATGCCCAGACTGTAACAAATTATCTGAGAAAGCTGAATGCATCCTGAGGACATCTGGGAATCTGTCTTAATCATTCTGAATGAGAGTCGCAAGCCAACCTGAGCCCATTTCTCCATAGCCACATGTAAGTGTTTTATGTGGGTAATTTTTATCTTAACAACAGTTTGGATTGCCTGAGTAGCACAAAGAAAAGAGCGTGTCAATTCTTTCAAGGTATAGAGGTAGACTCTGCCCTCCCTACTCCAGGCACTTTACATTGACAAACTGTATGGAATATTAAAGCCAATAACGCTAGAACTCATTCTTTCAGATGGACTTTAACCACGCTTCTGTCATAACTCTAAGAAATTCTCTTTTAAAAAATGCAGCAAGAAATATTAATCTTGAATACAAACTATAATAGATGCAATGTCTTCATTCTTTCCTCCTTAGACTGTTCTTCAAATCTTGTAGAACAATTCTGCTGTATTGTTTAGGCTCAATTTGACCCTACTCATCTTAGCACAGACATCCTTTCTCTGTGCCATGGTTGTGAGCATTGTCTTATACCTATTCCAATTCTAGTCCAGCTTTTTCTTCTGTCAAGAAGAACTATTATCTCTATACAACATCTGAGAAAGGTCAAGTGAATCCCAAGCATAGCAAGTGACATATCTGGATGTAAAACCTAAGGACAAGAGAAATGTCTACTTTTCCCTGTAATTAAATAAAATTAATATTTACAGTTCCAGTTTCAGATGGGAGAAAGCATTCCTGACCCAAAAAATAATACTGCTTAAGGTTTCTATACTAAGATCCAACATCACGGTAAATAACTAATTTTGACTTTAATAGAGTAGGTAGAGAAAACCACACAAACTGATAAAATATTCTCAAGGAAGTATTAGGCCCTAAGCTGGTTTCATTCTGTTGACATATACTGAACATTATAAAATGATTTAAAACAAAATGAACCTGGGAGGAGTGTGAGATGGTCTCTGCAAGAATCATCTGATTTCCTTCTGCACTGTTTCTTTGCTTGTCCCTGTGACTAAGTGGCTGTCAGGTTCAACTTAAAGTAAAAAAATTCATTGTTGGCTTGTTATTTGGGAGGCTATTATCTATCAAGACACAGAAGGCACAACAGAGCTCATGGTAGCTAGAATGTTCACATGTTGTTGGATCAGGGCAACACACACACACACACACAAACACACGAGAGAGAGAGAGAGAGAGAGAGAGAGAGAGAGAGAGAGAGAGAGAGAGAGAGAGAGAGAGAGGAGGCAGCAACCTATTTAGCTAGGTAGGTCTCACCTCTGGAAGTTTACACAACTTCACAAAAACGAACCACACCTGGATATCATGTGCTTGAATACATGTGCTGGGATACATACAAGATGTGTGAACCATTTTAACCTCTGCAGTGAGTGGCTGTTAATAGAAAATAATAAATCATGACCAACATAATTAGGATAGATTACGACTGCAACATGGATCATTACTGAATTGATCAAATCATAATTCAGGTCAAATCACACAGCCTGAAAGATAACAGTCATGAATTTAAAAAATCAGATATAATTATGTTGAGCTATAACTGAGTATTTATTCTACCATAATAGTGTACTAAATGTCTTCTAAATGTACATTTTCTGATTAAAGTGGATCTTAGAAATACTAAACAAAAAAGATTGGATATATTCAAGAAAACCCAAACAAATAGCCACCAAACATTTAGATTTCATAATTATACAAGAATGTAATTCACCCAGAATAGTGGTGGCTTTTAGCTTTAGGCTTGAAAATTGTAAAATTGCCAAGTGAATATTAATATTAATTAATACTAATTAATTAATACTAACTTGAATTTAAAATCAACTCAACCATATCTTCATAGAAACTTGACTCTACAAGCTATATCTCTGCAGTGTGACTATTGGTCTAGATGACTCTGTCAACAGTGCCTTAGATTCTGCATGTCAGCTCTGACCAGGGGTAGCACTAAGAAATAGTTTGAATACAAACTGATGTGTCCTTATTCACACTTAATATCCTTGACAGCATGCTATGGTTTCCTGACCTGAAAAGATAAGATTAGTATTTTAGACTGTATCTTCTTCCACTTGCTAAGAAAGCTTCCCTTGAGGGAAAGAAGAATGTCCATTCCACTCCTTTTTGTCCAGAGTGCAATTGGTACAGCACTGTACACAGCCAAGTGCATGAAGGGATTGTTATGTAGCAAAGCCTCCAGGAACTGAGCTAGAGAAATAGAATAGACAGATATGACTCTTTCTTCATAATTACATAGAAACAAATTGAATGAGGAAGATAGTGACATTTGAAAGAAGATGGTGGCCACAGAAAACAAAAGTACCTAAAGTGTTTTAAGTAAACTATTCTTTTAACATTTATACTGTTTTATGCACACTTTCTCTCTGTCTCTCACACTGACTCTGACACAATCCTCTGAAAACATCAACTTGTTGGTCTGGGTATACTTTTGTCGTAGGTATGTGTATAATGCATGCCTCCATGTGTATGTATGTGTGTCTGTGTGTGTCTGTGTCTGTCTGTCTCTCTGTCTGTGTGTATTAGTGGGGGGTAGAAAGAGAGAGAAGTGGGGAGCCATGCTTTACTTAGAACTGGAAGAATTAAAAGTGCCTATAGTGTGAGCCAGAAGTGAAGAAGTAAAAAGAAATTGAATATCTTGGCTCCAAGGCTCAGGGAAAGCTTTGTGAAAACTGATGGAAGCTTTACCCATTATTTCTATTGGGTGGCCAAGCTCATGGTCCTCAGGTACTGCCATGTTGGCAATAGCTGCTCAGAACTGTAACCAAAGAAATATAATACCATGAGAGTCTTGGTTTTTACTTGTAAATTGGGAAGAACAGTTTAAGACAGCATCATTGAGTATAAGTGTGATTAAGGGACAGGAAAGAAAGATCCTGTCCTGAGTGGTTGGTGACAATTTAGCTGGCAAGGTTTATATGCAATGAATATAACTATGTATGTCAAAGTCTTGAGCATGATAATGTGAACTAATTCATAAATTCTATTTCTAGGAAACTATTTAGTGATTTTCTAAAAAAAAAAAGATTTTTTGACATGGTTATTTTGCATGTCAAATTTATAAAAAGCAAAACAAGGATAGACTGAAAATGTTTAATAAGGAAATGTAATTAATGTAGTTATTGAAAAATGTTTTGTATTCTTCCTTTCATCTGTTGTCTTTCCTTTTCTTTTATATTTGCCTATTTTTCTACCCTTGCCATAAGTACACATGGATTCAAATGCATGAATATATATTAATATTCATAAGGAGTACCTTGTGAAATATATGCAAGACAAGCAGAAGTCAAAAAGTACTGGCAGGTTGTAGAAAAATAACACAGTCATGTTTTAGAATAATCTATCTTTTGCACAATATGATTCTCTTTAGATTATGACAAATAGATTTTCCTTTCCTCTGTCTTTTTTCTGATATTTTCTAAAATTCCAACAATTAAAATGTATTATTTTCCAACTCGCTGGAAATTAAAAAACAAACTGGGCATAGTGGGACTTATATCCCTAGTACTTGGGAAGTACAGGAAGGAGCATTAAGAGTTCAAGACCATTTTCAACTACATAATAAAGATGTGTCTGTAGTGGTTTGAATAAAAATAGCTCCCATAGGCCCATATATCTGAGTGACTGGTCAACAGGTAATGGAACTGTATGAAAGGATTAGGAGGTATGGCCTTTTGGGAGTAGGTACAACCTTGTTGGAAGAAGTGTGTCACTGCGGATGGGGCTTTGATGTTTCAAAAGCCCCTGTCTCAAACAGTTCACCCTCTCCTCGTGGATCAGGAGTAGCTCTCAACTACTTCTCCAATATCCGGCTTGCAGCTATGCTTCTTGCTATCATGATAATGAACCCACCCTCTGAAACTGTAAGCAAGCTTCCAGTTAAATGCTTTCTTTTATAAGAGTTGCCTTGGTCATGGTGTCATCTCAAAGCAATAAAACAATCACTTATACAGTGTCAAACCTAGGCTACAAAAGACCCTATTCCAAAAAGCAAATCAAATATACATACAATTTAAGAAATTAAAATTTTTAGGGCAAATCAAACTTAGTCACAAAAATGATTAAAAATAGTATTGGCATTGCTGATGGAATGTTGAATGCTTTTTCAAAGCTCTGTGGCTGTTTTTTATTATGTTTGCTGGCCCATTTTTAATTTCTAGTGGATGAATCTGCTACAAAGACTAAAATCAAACTGAAATATTTATCATCCAGTATAAGACTAACACAAGCTTGATCAGTAATATTTAAGAAAAACAGTATAATATCTTCAAAAATATTAATATAAGAATTGTTTAAAAGTCAGCATAAATACATATTCTAGATCAAATGCAACAGGGCTTGATTTTTACTATCAAATGGCATAAAAGAAAAAATGGAATATTTACATATAAAACAATCTTTTTATTGTGATCAAAAGAATCTGTTTTATCCCTGTTTGTTTTAATCTACACTTAGAATCCACAGCTACCTATAGGAAGCTTGAAAGGAGGATTAAGAAGAAAATAAAATAAAAGAGTAAAAATTTAGCTGTCTTGATACTGAAAATACGTATTAGAGAAAGGCACCAAAGGCCAATGTCTCTTACACCTAAGCATCCCCTTCAGCCACCCACCAAAGTTTAAATAAAATTATTGGTAGGCAGTTCATCTTCATTCAGTCTGTCTTCTCTCTGCAACATTTTTTTTTCCTTCTGGAATTTCATTAGTCCTATGAACAGCTGCACCAAGTTGTTATGGCAACAGGAATTTTTAAAGTAAATTAATTTTGCTACAAGGTGTTATTAAGACCAGGTAAAGGTGGCCTTGAATAACAATGGAGGCTCCTCTCTGCTCAGCTGGAGCACAGCCCCTAGCTCTGTAGACTTGCAGGGGCTGCAAAGAAAAGAGAAACAACCTTGATTTATGATCAACCCATAACAATTCTCATAGGGAACATTTCCATAAATTGTGTTGGTTTTATTACAAATTTCTGTATCTTGCCTTTAATCCTCCATAAAATTGTAGATTGAAGGAGTCATAAGGCTTATAGAGTCATTAGCTTGTGATAACCATGGATACATACAGGGGGTTTAGTTTAAAGACTTTTTTTGTGAAAGACAGTGTACTCTGAGGGAACTTTGACCTAAACTTTAAACTTTTGGTTGAGAAGAAAAGACTTAACATATTCTTGGATATAAATTAACATTAAAACAGAGTGATCCAGAGAAAAAACAATCAAGTGGGAAGCTTCTAAATGAAGTGCATGTCTGTGTATGTGTGTGTGGGAGTTCTGAATTTTGACATTACACATTCTTTCAAACACTTTTTGACTTGCTTTTCTCACAGTTGGGAGATAGAGGGCTGGGGCTTTCATGTTGGTTTGTTCTGTTTACCTCATTGTTATTGCTATGTTGTTGTGTGTATCAGTTCCTGTGTGTACATCTGTAGAATAGTAAGATGTGAATATCCATTCACCCTAAATAAGACATTAATGGCAAACTAGAAAGAAATTTCATTCAAGTTTAGCCTGGTGGGCTAATGAGTTTATTGGATTATTAATACTGATTTGCAACTTGATAGGATCTGCAATTACCTAGACAAACCTCTAGGCATGTCTGTGAAAGATTTTTTGGATTAGATTATTTGAGATACCCACCTTACCTATGAATAACAGCATTTTACTCTCTGGGATCCTGGACTGAAAAAAGAAAAAGAAGGAGGTGGAGAAGAAGAGGAAGAAGAAGAGGAGGAGGAAGAGGAAGAAGAAGAAGAGGAAGAAGAAGAAGAAGTAAACCTGACACCAGCACTCATCTCTCTCTGCTTCATGACCACACCACAGGACCACAATGGGACCAGTTGCATTATGTTGCACCCACCTTGCCTTCTCCACCAAGATGAGCTGTGTTATTCCAGCAACCAGAAAAGTAACTCATACCTTGGGTACTTAGAAGATCATAGATGACTTAAGTGAGACCACATTGCTGAAAGATCCAGTATGTGTGATGATTTAGGAGAGCTGCAGTTAACTACACCAGAGAGGCTCTTCCTTCTCAGCAACTATTCAGTATGCATATAAACTTGGGGTAGAGGACTGTGAATCATCAAGCTTTATCTTTTTGAACTTTTGAGTATCCTTCCTCTCTCTGGAAAGGAACACTTCATTTTAGAAGAAATAGTACCCACATAACTTCTAAAACACATAGGAAAAAATACTTGCAGGTTTTTTTTTTTTTTTTTTTTTTTTTTTTTTTTTTTTTTTTTTTTTTTTTTTTTTTTTTTTTTTTTTTTTTTTTTTTTTTTTTTTTTTGCACAAAATGGCCAATAGAGGTGCTAGCACTGCCAGGTATAATGTCGAATTGTCCAGCAGGTGACATGAGAAAGTGGGTCATCTCAGAGGTCAACAAAGAGGAAGCCTGTTTACTCAGTATGCTGCAGGCAGCTTTGAAAATGATAGGGCAGGAGTGGTACCTGAGCTAAAGCTTGCTACATGGCTGAAAAATATATCAAATACAAGGTTGGTAAGTGAGCTACAGGGGAAGATCAAATATGACTCTCAATGGAGAACCAAATGCAGAGATACAAACAGATGCAAAATATTCTACTCAGTCTAGAATACAGAGAGAATTAGGACATGACTGGTCACTTGTGATGGATAAGGCACTTGTCTGAGGAGACAGGTATCAGGATGAAATTCCCATTCTATAGACCGATAAGGTTAGTTGAAAATGTAATTTAATTTTGCAATATGATGGACAGCATACTCAGCAAAATCCATGAGAAGTCTTGGGTACAGATGCTCTCAGAATTGCAAGGGAACACTCTCTGTTGAACACTTTTGCGTTGATGTGACTTTGGAGAGAGTATATGGTGAATCCCAGCCCCCAGCTCTTATTATAATTGCATTTCTGTATCCCTGGTAAGTAGAAAAGATATTAGATTCATTTCGATTTTAAGTAGATGAGGATTAATATGTACTGAGGACACAGTGTGCACTAGTTACTTCTCTTGCTGTTACCAAATATCTAACAAGAAGTAACATATAAAGGGAGGGCTCCTTGTTAGAGTTCAGTCCATCATGGTGAGGAAGGGATGAGAGCAGGACTGGGAAGCAATTGGTCACATAGCATCTGTAGTCAGGAACTAAAAAGAGAGGAATGCTGGTATGCAGGTTACTTTTTTATTCCCCCCCTTTTTTTTCTTTCATCTAGGTGGTATGGTGCCATAACCTATACTCAGGCTTTCCCTTCTCAGGTAAGCCTTTCTAAAAATACCTTCATAAATGTTTCCAGAGGTTTCTCTCTTAGGTCCTTCCAATCCCAATCAAGATGACACTTACAGCACAGAATTTCTGACCTGTCCAGCCTAAGGTCAGGACCTTCCCACAGTCCTGCTGCTGTTTAGCCCCAAATGATGACTCAGATGCTTATATTAATTACATGCTGTTTGGCCTATGGCTCAGGCTTATTGCTAGCTAGCTATCACATCTCAACCCATTTCTATTCATCTGTCTTTGGCACATGGACCATGGCTTAGCTGTACTTCATTACATATTGCTTCTTGGGCAATTGGATTGTGTTTCCCTTGACTCTGCCCTCCTCCTGTATCCCTATTTGAATTTTCTACCTGCTTCTAAGCTGCTCTGCCATAAGCCAAAATAACTTCCATATTATCCAATAGTATTCACAGCATACACAAAGACATCCTACATTAGACACTGAAGAGTGCCTATCATACAGAGTAATGAGACATAAAAAAGAGTTTAACCCTGCAGGTTATTAAATCCAAAATGCAATATATAAAAAGGCCTCAGTTGAAAAGTGATTTAAAAATTTATACTGATATGGGATGTCTTTCTGTATACTGTGAATAAAGGAACTGTCTTGGCCTATGGTGAGCATTTTAGAAGTAGGCGTGAAACCTAAACTTATATAAAGGGGAAGGAGGGTGGAATCAAGAGAGACCCCATCTAGCCACACAATACAAGCCTTTGTGTGATTATTTGGGGCTAGTTGGTCAAGGACTGCAGGTCTGTGGGTCTAGACCACCAGCCAGGCAGGCCAAATATCTCATGTTAAAATAAACTCAAAGTTAACACAGACTAGGGTGCCTGTGAGAGCATGGGCATTCTTTTGGGAGGAGATCAGTCTTAAAATGAGGGAGATCCTATAGAAAAGAAGATGAATGGTCATTGCAGATGTAGAGGCCAGAAGGTGAGATCAACCTCAGTGTTCAGCATTTCTCAGATTGTCAGAGCTGAGGACCTCATAAAAAAGAGAGGGGGCTGTCCCAGCTGGGAGAACCACACATCACAGATAACTTCTAAGGCCATAGGAAAGTCAAGCTCATTGTGCAAAGGCTGAAAAGAACTAATAGAGTAGGGAAGAGAAAAGTGAGATGCAGTTAATATTACTCAGATTCTGCTAAGAGACAGTTGGCTCCTTGTGTGCTGAACATTGAGTCTTATCAGTCACGTGGGACATTTGTGATGCTTTGCAGGTGAGGAACTTGGAATGAGATGAATAGTAGAAACCCCAACAGGAAATCTCTACCTTTCTCTTCTACATGCCTGTGCAGTTATTTTAGAGCACACTGTGTTTGCTTGATAGAATATGTATAAATAGATGTGTAAGTTGCCAAGTACCTGGTACATGGTAGATGGTCAATAAATCAGATACATTAAAAGCAAAAACTAACAAACGAAAAACTGATAGTATTTGAACCCAGAATGAGACAAGATCTGTTACCTCTAAGCAAAAAGTTAATATAGTCCAAGTTATCTGCATAAATCAGAGAGCTCATTACTGGGGGTCATAGAGAGAGAAAGACACAGGTGTTAGGGTTGCCAAGGTGAGGGGGGCTGGAACATAATAGGGAAAAAGGAACCAACTTTCTATCCTGTTTTCTTCAGAAAACAAAAAGCCTTACTACCATTGCCACAGTGACCTGTTTCTTTTAAGTCACTGCTTGGGTTCTATGTTCATAATTAGGATGGTAAAATGCCTTTTCCTTATTATTATAATTTGAATGAGACAAAATTGTCTACATAATAAAAATAATAGCAGTGTGGCCAACATATTTTTTTATGAATTATAGAGCCAGCAGAGGTAAATGGGCTCACAAGTTTCTTCTTAACAAGGTCACCAGTATAATTTGAATGCTTTTCCCCAGCTGTTGCTGTCACACCTAAGGACGGAAAGGGCTCCTGCTATGTAGGGCAAGCAAACAGGAATGCTAATGGGTCTAACAGATTGGTTCAAAATAGAAGCACAAACCTCCAGTTCATGAGGACAGGACGGTTATGAAACCAAAGCTCAAGAGATGGGCTGTGTTCAGGAATTCAACACTGCGACACTGTTTAAATGTTTGACATAGTTCTTGACCCAAGCTGGGCAAAATTTGTAGAATATAAATAGAACAACCAGGGAAAAGGTTACAAGAGACCATGTAACTCTCTAAGCAGGAAATTTGCTTCTGAAAGAATTCATAAAGAATATATTGAAAGCATGCTTCATATCATGTGTTCCATGGGAAGATGGCATTCTGCAGCAATATCATATTTATATAGGTTCTCTGCATATAGAGAGCTAAAATTTTCAATCCACATTAATAATAATATGGCATCAGCTAATTAAGGTAATAACTTTTAATCTGAGGAGAAGAAGTAATCGTGGTTTGTTATTTTGCTTAATAAAATGAAGACAAGGGAACAATAATAAAGTTTGTCTTAAATGGTTTGTTGCTCTTTTCCAGTCCATGAATACTATATAAATTCCTATAGAAACTCACTGTAGGGGCTAATGGTAGGAAAGGGTGGATCTGAGGAACAGGAACACAGGTTTGTCACAAAGAAAGCTTCCAAGTAGAGATCATGGCATGAAGAGAAAGATCACAGAGTTAGCAGACACAGGGAGGCAGGATGGGATGGAAATACCTTCATGCTTCCTCCCTCACACACACGCATAGTTCTGCTCATCCACCTCGTGCTACAGGACATAGTGTGGAGGAATTCAGAAGATATAGGCTTCTTGACAGTGGGTTTCTGAGCCTCCAGGTCTGTAAGCTATAAATATCTGATCACCATTGAAGAAACAAATAATAACACCAAACTTCTACAAAATTACTGTTGGGTGAATGTATTGTCCCAAAAGAGATGGCACACAGGCTGGTCAGTTTCATGAAATCTTGCAAAACTTCAGCTTGTGCGATCCCTTAGGAATAGCATTGAGAGACCAATTCTCAAACCAGCTTTCTAGCCATGCAGGAAGGAGCCCTTAAACTAGACACAGAAGAATCAAAGCTTGTAAACATTGCATGATGTGACTAGAGAAGCTCAAATTTCCCAAAGTCAAACTTGATATTTCACTGTGTGATACAGTAAGTATTACTTGGTACTTAGATTATTTATAAATTTCTATAAATTGTTTTAAGATTACTGGAAAAAAAGGAAATTATATTGAAAACCCCTGATTTAATAATTGTAACAGCATAATCTCAATTTTAAGAAAACAGAGAAAGTTCATGATCAGCCTTGGCTACACAGGAGAAGTTTATCTCAAAAGAAAAAAGGCAGACAGGAAGGAAGGAAGAAGAAAGAGAGAGACTAAGAAAAGAAAAGAAGAGAAAGAAGGAAAGAATAAAGAGAAACTGAGCCCTGAAAAGATGGTCGCGAGTTCTCAGTTGTTGAGAATGAATGCTATCCTCAGAGAGGACCATAGTTTGTTTCCCAGCACCCACCCATGTCAGGTGGCCTAAGACCTTCTGACCTACTGTAACCCCAGCTCTGGGAGAATCTGATGGCCACTTCTGTGTTCTTTGGTCACAGCATTCACATGCACATATACATATAATTAAAAATAAATAAAAAGTCTAGATTATAAGTTTGTGAAAAGAGAAAAGGACAAATAGAGGTCACCACTTAGTTACCTAAGGGTAAATTAAAAAACTAAAATACTGGTTTGTCTGACTAGACCTTGGAGGCCTGAAATGCGTTGTTGAGAAAAGGGAGCACAGAAATGTGTGCTTATGAAATGCTAGATTAATAAAGTGTAGTTATAAGAACCACATCCAGTTATGTTATGTAATTTCTGCTGAGCAATCTGAATTAGTCGGTATTTCAGGATTTTTCCAATTTTCTTAGAACTGAAATTTATACTTTATTTCCCAGAAAAGTTACTCTGACTTTTACACCATGCACTTTGCTTGTAGAAGCTTTTAAAACAATAATGACTCCAAGGCTCCTGTGTTCCCTTGATTTTAGTGGCATGGAGGAAGAGGCTCAATGAACATAGAGAAATTTGCTAACAATTTATTTTTATTTAACATCCAACAAGGGAGAGATTTGTTTCCTCTGCAGATTTTAAGAGATTTAAATAGGGCCGTTTATGTTCAGCTCAATTAAGCTACTGATCATTCTATTTTCTTAGCAGTAAAGTTCTGCAGCCCATTATTTCTTTAGAACAATGAAACAGCCCAGGCGGTCCAAATCATCACTCCTCAGTGTGTAAAACCCATGTGTAGATTAACATGCATTCACAGTTCTGCCTCTAATTGACCTTTGTAGGCAGGCCTGGGGTCCAGGCTTGCTCCTTGTCAGAACAAAGAAGGGAGTTTCCCATGCTCTCAATGAGAGCATTTATTTCAAATAAAACGTATTCATAACTGAACAATAGCAACATCTATGACACTTAGGAACAAACATAGTGACACTTCCCAAAGGCATCCCCAGAGAAGTTTCCTTCAGTTATAGACAGTAATACATGGCACTCACTCCTGGAGAAACCTGGATTGTATTAGCATGGAGATAGCAGCAGAGGTGCATGACAGTGTGGGATGCGTGCTCATATTGGCACAAAGAGGAGCCTTAATTTATATCTGAGTACTATTTAGTATGTGCTCTGATGTCAGATCCTAAGAGAAAAGACTAAACAACATACCACATTTTCTGGGGACTTGTTGTTGGTTAATATTTCTGTCATTTAGTAAGAATACAATTATAGCATGATGCAAACTGCCTTCTTAACTAAAAATGATGTGAAATGGTATACAATGAGTACATGATGTATATTTGTATTATAGTAAGTATATGACATATATATACCACATGTATGTAGATATATATGTTTTCTATTTGAAAACATGGAAGTAACTAAAGTTATATACCCAGTTAACAGATTTCACAAATAATAATACAAATCACTGCATTTGTGATTTATGTACTTCAATGACCGAAATATCTGAAAAACAAAACCAAACATTGTATCTGGAAGTTTCAGTCCCAGCCATTCCCAAATATCCAGTAGCTGCTTCTCAAATAATTGACTTAGAGGATTAATATTATAGTAAATGCTCAGCCAGTAGCTCAAGCATATTACTAACTAGCTCTTACAGGTAAATTAACCCATAATTCTCATCTATGTTTAGCCACATGGCTTGGTAAATTTTCTCAGTCCAGCATTTTCATCTTGCTTCCTCTATGTTCTGACTTCCTCTTCCCAGAATTCTCCTAGTCTGGTTGCCCCACTTTCACTTCCTGTCTGGCTACTGGCCAATCAGCATTTTATTACAGGAGTGACAAATCTTTACAATGTACAAGAGCACTATCCCACAGTAAAGCATTGGCGGCACATGCTTTTAATTTCAGCACTGGGTAGGCAGAGGAAAGTAGTGGATCTCTATAAGTTCTAGGCCAGCCTGGTCTATATAGTAAGTTCCAAGACAGCCAAGGCTACACAGAAAAACTCTGTCTCAAAAAGAAAAAAAAAAGGAAAGAAAATAAAAAGAGAATTGGCTATTATTGAATTATTGTTTCAGGAGAGTTGGTCTGTGGTTAGTGACTCCATGTGTTTGGATAGAACACCGTGGCACCAACACATATGTGTTTCATATACAGATATCACAAAAACCTCAGTTAATTTGCATTTCTGATAAATTATGTATTGTATAAATTCTAGTTGGTGTCTAAAAGCTAGAATATCAGAGAGAGTAAACAGACCACAGTCAATTCTCACCCAGCCAACTTCTCAGGCCAAACAGGGTAAAAGCTATCTTCAAAAGTATTCTGTCTGGCTTGTTGCTCCTTCAGAATGCCCAAATGTCTGTTCCTTCTGCCTTAAATATCTCTTCTACCCAATTGTTTCACTTTTGGCCTTAACTCTGCATCATAACCCTAGAATTAGAAGTAAAGAGGGGAGCTACTACTGTTTGGTTATTTGGTCTTAAACTCACAGAAATATAGAAATATCTGTCTCCTGAGTGACTGAATTAAAGGTGTGAGCCACCACTTTGTCATCCCAAGTGATAAGATTAAAGGCATTAGTCACTAATCTCTGATCCCCATGGCTTGACTGTGGCTAATTCTTTTCTCTTTTATTCCAGGCTCAATTTTCTTAAATATAAAATATATCAACACAACTATGGGAAATTTTTAGTAATTATTCTGAGACATATTTATTTTTAAAGTTTTCTCTGTTTACCTGGCATTTCTGTGTGTCTAGGAGTTACCCATTTACTGTCACCTTAGGGAAAAGCCACAAGAACATGAGGAGATTCTGACAGACAGGACTTCTATTTCCTACATGATTCTTGCTAACTCAAACTGAGAGGCTAAAAGAGACAGAAAACATTTATGAAATTCAAGTGCAGAAACTAAATACTAGGGTCCACCATAGAAGAAGGGCTTTAATCACACCTCCTTTAGTGAAGGCACAGGAACGAGGGCTGAGATGAGATGTGTCACATGTTCAGAAGATAGAAGATGCTGTCTGTACTTGTCTCGGTCTTTGTACATCATGGCTTTCTTGGCATCAATCAATTTTACACATTTTTATAAAACCAGTGCTTTCAAATTCAAGATCTCATTTGTTCATAGTAGCCATGAGCTAAAGGCACTTTGCAGCCTCTCCATTCTATCTAGAAAAGAGCTCAAACTCTGTAGAACATCCCAGGTCTCCTTCAGCTCCTTTTCATTTCTCTTCCTCACACCCTAACTCATTCTGGGCTCCAATTTCTACCTCCATTTCTCTGCCTGCCTCTTGCTTCCTGTGTTGGCTTTGCTAACCTTGCTTTGTCTCTCTTTGTAGTATTAAGTTTCCACCTTCCCATCAAACCAGGCCACCTCTCTGTCTGAAGTTCTAGGTGCGAGGACATAAGAGTCCAGCAAAGCCTGAAGCACCTTGATAACCAGAGAAACCACCTCCTCATGAATTCTTCATACTTGAACCAAACCCTAAATATGGGCCTGGGAATCATTGTCATGGCTTTTGATGTTTGGATGTACACACACACACACACACACACACACACACACACACTTCTATATTCTCAGTAATAACCCATACTTTCTTCATTCTGAGGTTCACAAGCTACTGATCATATTTTTGCATAACTTTTCAGTGCCAGTTACCCAAATTAAAACACACACACTTTTTAAAAATTTAGCAAAAGGGTTAAAAATTTGCTTTTCCTCAACACATTTTTTAGTATCTTTCTTTTTTCCTTTGTGACGTTTGAGACAGAGCATAAGACCCTGCATATTCTAGGCAAGAGCTCCACCACTGAGCTCCACTACCACAGCTTTTATTTTTTTTAACTTACTTAGACACATCCTCACTAAGTTGCTCAGGTTTACCTTGGAACTCGCTATGCAGCCAAAAGAACCATGAAACTAGCAATCTGTCAGTCTCAGCCTTGCAATGGCTAGTGATGCAGGGCTGGGCCAGCAGGTCTGTTTTATGGTTATTTATTCCACAGCATTTCCAATCAATTATTTAACTACTGACCTAGGTACACATGTCTATGTTATTTCCAGTTTTGTTCTGTCACTAGTAGTTACTGTATAACAAATTATTATGGGCCTTTTCACTTTCATGTGTATACATCTAGTAGAGAAATATTAAAAGTAGGCAGGCAAGGGAAACCATTTGTAATATTTATGCCATTATTAAATTACATTTGTTATGCGGTGTCTTTCCATGCTTAATCCCTGAGGGAGGAGAGTTGGTATCTCTGCCAAAATAATGTTTATTAAACTATTTTTTAACAATGTTGCCTTCAAACAATATCTCCAAAATTTAAAATGGAATTTAATTTGCAATTCTATTTTTATAAGAGAACTTGAGTATATTTTTACTTGTTTTTGGTTTATTTGTAGTCCATCATTAAATTATTGGATATTGAAATTTGTCTTTTGTTTATTGAATTGTTGGCATTTTCTTACTGATTTAGAGAAACTCTTTATATATTAATGGGAGGAACCCTGTAGAAATGGAGCCTTTATGGCTTATTTCTTCTAAGTTTTTATTTGTGTTTTGATTATTGTAGTTATGATTAATTTTTTTCATTTTATGTAGCACAAATCAATAATCACTGTAGCTTTAGGTACTAAGCAATATTAGACAATTCTTTCTCATTCCGAGATTATGTTTAAAGCATAGTGACAGTAGAGGAAGACGTGGAGAAAGAGACATAAAGATAATCATATGAAAGAAGTTAGGGCCCCAAGATGGCCCAGAGGATAAAGTGACTTGTTGATAAGGTTGAAGACTTGAATCCAGTCTCCCAGACCAATATGATAGAAGGAGAAAAACAGCTCTGTCAAGTCATCCTCTGACTGACACATACATGCCTTACACACATACACACACACACACACACACACACACACACACACACACACCACAAATGTAACTATCTTTCTTAAAGAAGAAAGAAAACTACTTGGCAGAGAAAAACAAGAAGAAACTACGCTGGTCCTGACCTATGTGTTATAAAATACAGCATATGTATAGAAATCCCAAGATGGGTTGGAAAGATTGATCAGTAGTTAGGAGAACATACTGCTCTTGCTAGGGGCCAGTGTTTGGTTCCCAGCACCAAGTCAGGCAGCTCACAGCCACCTATAACAATAACTCCAGAGGACACAAAATCTATTTCTGCCTCTATACTATGTGTGTGGTGGGGGGATATATAGAGAGACTGAGACTAGAGATGCGTGCACTCATGCACATTTCCACACAGTAACATCCATAAAATAGAGAAAAGAAGAAAAGAAAGAAGAACCTTGAAAAAGGCAGCTGTGTGGAGTCTCAGAATAAACCACTTCTTTCTTATTCATATACACATGTCCCTGATCTAATAATGCTTTATCCTAGAATACAAGGATTTAGAAATTTTCGCTGATGCCGAACTCTGACTCACAACTGTAACACAATCCTATTACGACTTTTTAAATACTTTTTAGAAATATCTTGCACTGGAATCCTCAATTTCATGTTTGCCTATGATAGAAATTTTCAAAACCTTATAATGTAACTCATGATACCCATTTTTCTTTCAAATTACTATTATTTCAAATACAAGCATACACTTGGTAGCATTTGAAGATATATAGCCTTTTATGTCAAGTATTTTACCTGATCTGAAGAGTGCATCCTTCTTTTAACTCAATGTTCTCCTCATTCATATAAACACACTTTTTAGAAGTCATTATCTTTACTTATTTGAATTGTGGGGAGAGTTGAGTGTGGGTGCCTGCATGTCATGCACATGTGATGACATCCATGGATTCTGAAAACATTATGCAGGAGTTGTTGATCTTTTTTTCCCCATTGAGCCATCTCATCAGCCTCACCTAAGCATTCTTTAAGGCTGGCTGATACTTGGATCTCACAGAAGGGCACTTTGTCTCTTCTGAGTGAAATTATTTGTGGTGATAACACCTCTTCCCCTGAATTTCTCCCAACGATCTCAACATCTCTGAATATGATTTGGAGTGATCTAAAGACTTGTTTATTTTTATTATTCTTTCATGTGCCTGAGTAAGCTCACATGTACCATAGGCATGGAGGTTCCTGAAAAGGCCTTAAGAAAGGCATCAGATCCCCTGAACCTAAAATGGCACAATGGTTGTGACCTGTCTGATGTGTGTACAAGATTCCCAATCCAGGGGTCCTCTGCAACAGTGATAAGCACTCTTAATTGTCCAGCCATCTTTCCAGCCCCCAGTCTTTTGTGATCTAAACGACAGCTATTATTGTTATTTCAACCTGCATTTGGAGTGAGAAAGAAAAAGGCTTTTACAGCCAGAGCCTTAAGAAAAAGTATTGACCCAGAGGTGTCCTCAACCCTTCAGGAAGGAACTTAATTACACTCCATTCAAAGGATCAGGGCTCTCTTGTGATTTGAACATGTTAACACAATTTAAATTTCAGCTCAATGTTCTTTACTTTAACAAAATTAAATTATAAAATAAAAAGACTGAATGAATCTTATGGGCCAGTTCCTTCCCATAAATGCCCAATTTCAACAAATGACCATTTTTATTGCTTTGACCTATGAGCTATCTTTCATTTGTTTTTATGCAAATCATCAGCTATATCTTTTTTCTTTTTAAATTCAGTCATTCTGTTACAGCTTTGTTAATTTTTATATAATTCTACTTTGATATAATTTCATCAATTCTCCTACATTTTATAATTTCATTTTTTTTCCTTACATATGTATACAGGGGCCTAGAGGCTGGCAATGTTGGAATTCCTGGAGCTGCAGATGGGTGCAGTTGTAAACCACCTGGCATGGGTGCTAGGACCCAAACTTGGGTGTTTTGGTCAAGCCATAATCTCTCTCTTAAAACCTGAGCTAGACCTCCAGAATGGCTACCGTGTCAGATAGCAGAAATGGGGAAATATATAGGGATGGTCCTCTCAGGAATATTGTTATAAAGTAGTTTGTTCTGAACATCATTTTTCAATTTCAAGTAGAAAACTGGGGAACAGGGGCTGGAGAGATGGCTCAGCGGTTAAGAGCACCGTATGCTCTTCCAGAGGACCCGGGTTCGATTCCCAGCACCCACATGGCAGCTAACAACTGTCTGTAGTTCCAGTTCCAGTCAAACACCAAGGCAAATAAATAAATAAATAAATAAAGTTAAAAAAAAAAAAGAAAACTGGGGAACATGGAGCTGAACACACCACCACTACCATCACCAGCACAATCACCATACCACCACCACCAGCAAACCACTACCACCACCATTACCTATAAAAGAAAATTAGAGAACGTTTAAGCTAGAGATAGAGATGTGGGGATCATCAGCATAATGAGGAGACAGAAATGACAGAAACAGAAACTACCGGAAGAGTCAGTAGTAAAGAGAACTAGGCCCAGCTCTTGAGTAGATGTGAGGAGACAAGACTGAAAAGGCTGTGGAGGTCAGACCCTGCTCTGGGGAAGGACAGAGGAAGTGGATAGAGAACACAGAAGCGGTGAGTGTATACTGGCTGTTCTATGTGCTCCAGTGAGAGGAAAGGGGATGGGCAGCGAGTGGAGAATGAGCCCCCAGAAGAGGTCTCAAGGACAATACAGATGTAGATCACACTAACTGTGATATGGACCAGTGAGGAGAAACTGGAGACCTCAGCATTACACAACCCTTTGGATGTTCAAGAAAAGCTGTCCATCCTTCATTCTCACACCACAAACAAGACCCTTGTTGGAGGTGTGAGCCTGTCTCTCCTCTGTAGTGAGCCATCAATTCTGACACCATTTACCAGGGGATCAGATTATATTCTGCAAGTTGAAGTTAGTGTCATTGTGGATGACAGCCACAAGGTCTGGACTATTTTCCTTTAGTTTCACCAGCCACTGTAAATTGGGGTATCTTAAACCTCTCAAGTCAGATTTTAATAAGTTGTTCAAGGTGCTCATAAAATTCAGGGACAAACTTACTTATAAATTTTAGTTATTAAACTGTGATTATCAATGATGAAGTTAGAGATACTGAGAATGGGGTATGTGAGAAGAGGCCTAGAGTTCTGACAGCTGTTTCTGATCCCTCTCAGGACCCTCTGAGAGATCCATTATGCCTGATCTCCTCAAACATTGTTTCATGTGTTTTAACAAGCCTTGATGCATACCTAGTGATAACGGATTAAATGGAATATTCCAGAAAGCCAATCTGTTCAATTCTACACTTCTCTAAGCAACATTACTCCCACCAGGGCACAAGGCAGGACACTCTAAAATGAGTCATGTCATTTACTATTGACCATAGATAGCCTGAGGATTTCTTTATGGTCAGCTCCAAAACAAAAAGCCATGGGTACCTGAGAGATTCTATGCCTTCCTTTAGTGACAAGAAATAATAAATGGATTTTGCCTTAGGAATGGAGTTATGAATAAGAAGCCATAGGCAGACACTAGTGCACATTGTAAGTTATTATATAGCAAAAGGGGGGTGAAAGTGTGGAGGAAGGGAAGAGAACCAAGGGAGAGTCCCTTAATTTGTAAGATCTTACAGACAAACACAAACAATAGGAAAGCCAAATAGGGTTTCTAAGTAACAGAGCAGGCTAGGCAGTACAGTGTCTGTGTTCTAAAGCAATATCTTTCAAATTAAAACACAACATTTTAGAGTGAGGCTATTAAGTCTCATGAAGTAAATAATTCTAGCTTCCAGAAAGTGTCCGGAATTTATAAGATTCACAAGATCTTCCTTCCCTAAGATTGTAATATAAGCAATTCACTGTTGGGTACAGAGATCCTCAAAACTTCAAGCTGCCTTCCTTCCATGCAGATAGCTTCATGGCTTCAAGCTTCATAATTCAGCATCCATCCTAGGGAGGGAATGCTCACATTCCTGTGTGGAACCTCTCACTCTTTCCCTTGTAAGTAATAATAATTAACTAATGGCTTCAACAAGTTCAACTTTGATAGAATTATTTCTTTGGTCTGTCACTGGTACCCTATCTGGAGTAAGACATTTGTTGATTTTCACTAGAAAAAGTCCCACAACATGAAAGTTAGAGACTAGAGACATAGCTTGATGGAGCTAGCAACAGAGAGTTCGGATGAGAGGACCCACAATCAACAAAGAGAAGAAAGCATCGTAGAAATACTGGGGATGCTGTGATGTACTGGAAAGAAGCAGAGAAAAGAAGGAATAGATGAGTCGATGCACAGAATCATGCGGGGCTCTTTCCTATAAAGAGAAGCAAATCTATGTGCAGCTACACAGGTGTGTGGTTTGCTTGATAGCCTTTCAGCCTTTTTACTTCCCTGGACTCTCAGCTGTATCCTTTCCCTGGCAGGGCAGTCCTTCAAATGCAAATCATCTAAATAGACCCTTCATATCTAGATGAGATGAAGTGGCAAATTCTGAAACCCATTGACAGTAAATATGTCAATACATCGTTTGCTAGACAGTGCTGTAAGTAAATTCTAATTTCAGAAATAGAATAAGATCATCTTACATAAATTTCCCATTCATCCAGGATAAGATTCTCATCTTTGCACTGTGATATATGATTAAAGTAAGTAAGGCATGGATGGGTGTCTGTGGGAGTACCTTTTCAGATTTTGATATATGAAGTAACTGATACCCTTGATAACCTGTGCACTTTATAAATGGGCTGCTGAGCTCTCTGCCAAATTTTAGCCTTAAATCATGATTCAAGGGTTCAATTGTGCATTTGTAAAAGTGGAAGCAGACAGCATGATACGCCAGAGCTAAAGGCTTGCTTACTGAAGTGGACCCAAGAAAAGAGGGAAGTAGTAGATGTACTAGGAAGCCTTCAAGCTAGAGAAGTGCATTTGAATGCACCTATCATTAAAAAAGAGTGTAAAGTAATAAAAGAAAGTACAAAAAAATCTGCTCCCAATTCTTTTAGTCACAATTTATTTATTCAAATACTCTTCAATATGCATTTGCTGAAGATCTTTACATCACAAGATTTGGACTACATCCTCCAAATAATAAGGAGATATTCTCACATGTTTTGGTCAATGTTTCCCAGAGTTTCATCCAAGGAGTGATGCCAAGTTAGATGCCTCAGAGTCTCCATGGAACCTTTGGAAAAATGAGATTCCAAGCTCTTGCCCCTGAAATCCTCTAGTGTTCTTAGTTAGAAACAAATTTGCTCAATAGAGCAGAATCCCAGCCAGTAGGAAAGCTAAAGTTCTACACTACTTCATTTGTAATATATAGGAGGAGCTAAGTTATGTTCAGGATAAAATAGAAGATAAGTGTTACTGGGAAGATACCTCAGTGATTGAAATGTCTGTCACATCAGCTTGATGAAGTGAGTTCAGAACCTCAGCACTCATAGAAAAGCCAGGCAGCAGCATGTGTCTCTAACTCCAGCAGGGTCAGGGGTAATAGGACAATCTATGGAGCTCATAGGACTGTTATTCTACCTGAAGGCATGAGCTCAGTAAGAAATCCTGTCTCAAGGAAGAAAGTAGGGAGCATTTATGGAAAACATCTAATATTCACCTCTGGCCTTCACACATGTTCATAACACACACACACATACAGGCATATATGCACATGTGCACACACATGCACAGAATTAAATCCTATATGAAAGTAGAGATTTCAGTTTCTTCTGGGCTCACATTCTCCACAGATAACAGCACCAAAAGAGCTACTTGTTCTCTGGCTCCCAGTCTAAGATAGACCATTATTTTAATGTTCCACAATCTCTCAATGTGACACAGTCTTTACATAGCATCATGGAACTCAGAGACATCATCTCTATCCTGTTTTATTTTTATGAGTAGCCATGGCATTTGTCTTATTGAAAAAGTTCATTTTCTAGTCTCTACAAACTCTCAGATCAGGTGGGACATAAAGTTTATCTGTCAGCTTTTCACTTGAACCACATAAAGCCTCATTTCAGGTTATCCCCACCTTGTCTATGGTTGTTGAGTGAAGTCAGATATTAAATAACAATTGACAATGGCCCTACCACTATCATCCAAGGGTGCTCCCAGGGAGGCTAGCTCAAGACAAGTCACTACCACTGTCCTCCATAGGTGCTCCTAGGGAGTCTAGTTCAAGACCAATTGGTATCAACTCATCTGTGAAAAATTGTTGCTATTAACAACAATTTTATATTAATAGCTCTTTTGGAAAATACAAGCTAAATACCAATAATATATTAAAATGAATAAATTATATTAAAGAATAAGTAATTTTAAAGATAAATTAATAATCAAATTTATATAAATTTTGAGAGCTAACCAAGTGCCACCAGAGTTTCATGAAGCCAAATCTATTCATTAAGGATTACAGCACATCCATGAATAAATTATCTAAGTTGATATTTTTCTGTCTTTTACAGTGGGAACTCAGAAACCACTTTACAATAGGGATTATTGTGTCTTCTCTCTCATTATTGCATACTGTTGTTTAAGTTCACAGACATCCATACTCTATTTATTTTGGGATCCTTGATGGCCACACTGAAGGTGTAACTAGAAGCTGCTCAATATTTGTTTTTCTGCTTTGAAATAACAGAGCCTCTCGTTTGTAAGAAGCTGCATGGCCACTCTGAATAAAGACCACATTCACCAGCTTCCTATAGCCAGATTTATACAGATGACTAAGTTCTGCCCCCTGGGTGAGTAGGAGGAAAAATGCAGCTTCCAAAATTTCCTTAAATGGAATGGGCACCCTCTCCTCGCTCTCCCTGCTCTCCAATGATGGAATCTGAATGATGACAGAGGCTCACGGAATCTCCTTGACCTTATGGAAGCCACATGTCAGGGATCCACAGTTCTGCAAGACCATAATACATGCTCTTACCAATCTTGCAGTAACTAACTAAAGTTCATTTTATGGGTGTCTGTATTTGGGGGTTTTGTTACTTAACGAATCTAATTTTAAATGATTTTTAAAGATCTGTCCACATTGGCATATGGGGTCGTTGAAAGTTAATTTGGTGTACTCGCTGTGATTGTTCAGAGAGAGGGAGGAGGGAAAGAGGAGGGAAGAGAGGAGGGGGGGAGGAGGAAAAAATGAAAAAGAAGTAGAAGGGTAGAGAGGAGACAGTGGAAAGAAGAAAAGAAGGAAGAAGGAGGGATATGAAGATGATGGAGATGAAAGAGTAGGGAACAAAAAGACTAGGAGAAGAAAAAGAATAAAGGAAGAGAAGTGGTAGAAAAAATGAGTAGGAGATTAAGAAAATAAAGCCAGTAACCCTCTCTCCCTTTATCCCATAATGGCCAAAAATAAAGTAGAGTTGGGGAGGGGTGCAAGCCAGATGTTGGGCTCACTGGCTGGCAGATGAGGCCGTCTATGTCATAACCTCCATCTGCAGATGATTAACAGCTGGCGGGAACAGGTAACCAAAGGCAGCTGCCTTGGAAAAGGCAGAGGTGAATTGCTTCCACAGTGGATGTCATGATCGTCTGCTGAAGAGCACCACAGTGTGTGGAAACTCTGATGGATTTGATGAATAGCGCTTCATGGATATAAAATGTTATTGTACATTATTACTCATTGCAATGGTTTGTGGCAAAGACAAATTCTTAGAAGCAACTGGCCATATAGTCTTGTATTTTAATAACATATGTGTCAGCCAACAGACATATGCCTTAACAGCTTTTAATTATTTCTACTGTTTGCTTACTTCTTTGCATTAAACATGACTTTAGTCTTTTGCATATTCATCTGAAATCTTTATTCTCTTACCTTGGTTATCACTTCTCTATTAATTGCTGCCAAGTCTGTGGGGGAAATTTTTGCAAAAACAATCAGCCTTTCTTCAGGCCAAACAGCTCCATTTACCTTGAACTTTTTTTTCTATTCTGCAGATCTCTTTCCTGGCAAGAGGGAAGTTTCGACTGTCTCTGCACTAACTTGTCAGTTAACTCCACAGCTCAAGTGTAACCCTGTTTTACAACAATTCCCCTGGCAGCTTGGCAGTTTCGCTCACAGGTGTGTCTCAGGGCAAAGTCATCCCTGGTGTTTGAGCTTTAACCCTGTTAATCCCATACAGGAGTCTGCCAAAAGGTTTGTGGTGAGCTGTACTCTGGTTTGGATTTAATAGACATAGTCTGTCACCGAAGAGGAACAAAGGGGTGTTTGATGTGTCTCATCATTGAGATTCATAAAGTTAATTAAGATAGAAATTCTGAAGCTACTCCAAAGAGTGTATGTATTCTACTCCCTTCTCCCCCGCCTCCCTGTCTCTCTGTGTTTGTGTGTAGGGGTGTGAGTGTAAGTATATAGTCAAAGGTTGACAGCAAGAGCCTCCCTTGATTGTTTGCCCCTTGATTCTTGAGATACGGTTTCTTGATTAACCCAAAGGTCACTGATAACATTAGATTAGCTGGACAACTGGCCCTCATGATTCTCCTGTCTCTGCCCTAACTCTAGTACTGAAATGACAAATGCATACCGCCATACACAACTTTTTATGTGAGTGTTAGGACATCAGAACTCATACCCTCATGCTTCTGTGACAGGCACTTTACCACCTCAGGCATTTTTACATTCTCTGCTGGGTACTTCACATGAGGCGAACACAGACTTGAACAGGGAAAGAAAACAATTTGAGGTAATAATTTAGTCTGAAAAGACCCCATGCAAAACCCAAAACATGCCATAAATAATTCAGAATAATCATGTGATGTACAATGCAGACATGTGGAGAATTGTGTACTTTTTAATAAGACAGGCACAGGAATGAAAGAAAAGCCAAGATGATGGATGGTTTGGGCTCCGTTGAGAGTTCCGTGCTTCACGATTCTAGCAAGAACCACAGGCAAGCTGCCAACCAGACAAGGAATTAGCAATCAGTCGTATATTCTTCGGAGTGTGTCAAATGCTGCTTCCCACACAGGCACATCTTTTTCCACCTGGCGAGTGGATGTCTTATTTCCATCTCTTTTCAACAAACAACTCAGCAATTCTAGAAGCTCCAAAGCAGGATGCTTGACCACATCCATTAACATCCTTCGACACCTGCTTTCCCGAGCCCAGGCTCTCAACTCTGCCTGGCTTCCATCTTTCCCATGTCTTGAAAGTATGTTTTTTTCTTCAGGAGAACACAATGACCTGGAAATACACTGGGCTCTGAGTCAGAGGATTCCCATCAAACTGTGGACTGCCAGACAAAAGTTTTGTTGTCCAGTGTTCAATTTCAGCTGGATAATACTTATTTTTGGACTATTATATCCATGTTATTAAGTATTTTTTCTGAGCCACAGTTTCAGTTAAACATGTATTGTATATTTATTAGTTATAGTTGGCAACCTCAGCATAACTCTGACCTCTATGACAGCTGTTTCAGTGTCTAGTCATTGAAAGTGAGAAATTCTCAGCATCTTCTTTTGCTAAGAAGCAGCATGGTAACAGGAATGAGTGAAAGGGATCAGATCAGTTGTAGTGTCTTTCTCCTATTCCCAGGCTCTGTGTGAACATGGTGAATGTATGCTATTAGCTTAAATAGATTTAACTGAAACTCTCAGGTGTTCCTTGTAACATGTTCCACAAATGTCATCATCAGTGTTGGATGAGGCATTCCCCTTGGCAATTAATAGCATGGGTTTTATTCCCTCACAGTAATCCTGTGACAAAACAGGTATGATTCATGAAAAAAATTAAAACACAGAGAATCTAGCACAGAACTAGTCTGTGAAAAGTATAAAGCATTTATAATAGTAGGTGGGGAAGAAATCAAACACATGTTTTTCAGAAGCCAACAACTTTCTCT
This sequence comes from Sigmodon hispidus, assembly GCA_004025045.1. NCBI lineage: Eukaryota > Metazoa > Chordata > Mammalia > Rodentia > Cricetidae > Sigmodon > Sigmodon hispidus. The sequence goes on from PVIH01000034.1 coordinate 290,557, forward strand.
TAGAATACTTCTTTTTAAATAAATTAGGCAGTTTAAAGTATTTGTTTTCATACTGTACACTTGTTTAAATAACAAGGTAGAGTTGATTGAGTCTGAACTTTGAAAATGCATCTTAAGACAATGGCTTTGCACATTGGTAGTAAAAAACATCAAAACACAGAAATGAAATAAGAGTAGGGAATGGTTTATTACCTGTAGCAGGGAAGGAGAGTATGGGACATATGCCCAAGGCAGTGTTGTTCTTACCTAGAAAAGCATGGCCATTTTATTGGTTTTTATCTATAGGTATTCAAACAGGAAAGTATTTGAGGAACAGACACATTTTCGAGCATGCTCAGTTTGAGGTTACAGTTTGAGACAAAAAATAAATAGCATACGCATTTCTTTTTGAAGATTCTTTGGGGAGCATTTATAAGTCAAAGTCATAGAGCACATGTTTGAAAGGTCAAAATGATGGGTTGAAACACTTTGGGGCATGCCAAGCTAATATCACAATGATAGTGGACAGGAGCCCCTCTGGACATGCACATATTTCTCCAGACTATTTTGGAAGACAAAAAGAAAGAAAACTTTGGCTGTTCACAAAGTTACTCACGTTTAATGCCATTTTCTTTACTTAGTGGCTAATGAAAATGCTATTAAATTGCCATTACTATACTATACTGTCTAACCTTCCTTTGTTATGCATATATCAAGACCTGCCTGTGCCTCCAAATAGCCAAATGCAATTGTAACATAGTAAGTTTGACTTATTATTTCTGGTGTGATTGTCTTAATGATTTTATCTCCTATACTTTCATAGAAAAGGTGAACATACAATGTGTCATTAATAAGACAACCCAGTTCCTTATTTTATTTCTCTGATCTCTCTTCTACAATCTTCCTTCTAAGGGACTCAGGAAGTTTTAGGAAGGAATGACCCTGAGGGGAGAAGGAAGAATGTATGTTGAGTACATTATTTGGAACAGAAATAGCTGAAGGCTTTTTAGGTCATGTCAAAATGTGCCTGGGGTAAAAATAGTGCCAGCAACAGAGTCACTTGAGATCGTGCAAGTTTGACTGAAGACACAACTGAGATCTATCTGCTTGACCACGGCACACTCTGCTCTTAGATGCAGAGTCTTTAGAAGCTTCCACTTGTCTATATGAATTCATTTTTGACCACTGCTTTGATGCCTCTTTGAACACTTTGATGAAAATGAAATTAGCAAATTTCTTGGATGGAAGTAGATAAACCACACAAAACATTCAGGAGATAGTCTGTTGTCTCTGTCTCTTCCTGTTTCTCTCTCTCTTAAAATTGTTGAATTTTCATTACAGTTTGAATGTGACATATCCTCTACCAGCACATGTGTTCAAGCACATGATACCCATGTGTGGTTGTTTTTTTTTGTGAAGTTGTGTAAACTTCCAGAGGTGAGACCTACCTAGCTAGACTAAATAGGTTGCTAGTTCCTGTCCCTCCCCCTTTCTCTCTCCCTATCTCTCTCTGTTCTCTGTGAGTGTGAGTTTGTGTGTGTGTTTGCATGACTCAGGTGCCATCCACATCCACCTTTCTTGTATGTGTTAAACTTCTCAGTGTCCTGGAATTTACAAACTATGATAGGTTGCCTGGAAACTGAGCCTCACAGATGTGCTTGTCTCTGCCATCATAGCACTAAGATTACAGAGGTACACCACCATGAACCTTTTTGCACAGGTCTGGGAGTTGAGCTTAGGTTGATATGTTTGCAGGGCAAGCACATTAGTGACTGAACCCTCTCCCCAGCCTAACACCTAAGCTATTTCATGACTTTCTTCTTTTCTGAAGAAGAGACACTAACACAGACCTAACCATGTAATGTCCTACATTGCTACCTTCCACACTTAAATAAGTACCATAGCATCCTTTGGCTCTCATGTGTTTTTTCTCCCTGTTCATATTATATAAGGGCATGAGAATATTATCAGCATAAAATAGGCACTGTTAGTAAAGATAGGCCTGAATCTTCCTCCAGGAATATGACAAGAATATTAGTCAATATAGAAAAGTGCAGACTGACTTGTGCAGAGGTCTTCCTTTCCTTTTACTCATCCCTAGAGAGCATATACTCTGCCTGGATAAGCTGAGTTTACAAAACAGAGGCACAACCCAATAGTGAAAATGTCTCAGAGCCAGCTTGAAGGGGACCTTAGCTACCCACTGAAGGACTTTGTCTTTCATAACACCTGTGCCCTTGAACTCATACCAGCCATATTTTGTCTCCTTCATGACTTTCAAACCCTGCTGTGGTATCCTCTGTTTTCTTCAGAATCATCTATTGTCTTCTTCCACTGAAAACGACCATTTAAGTCCAAGCCTCCTCATTGGCATCTACCCTCCATCTCTCCAACACATTTTACCTATCTTGATTGTATTAAATGAAAATTTGTCTCCTTATTTTCTAAAGTAGTGGTTAGTTAAAGTCTTTAAAATAATTTTTGTGTATAGAGTGAATGCATGCATGTGAAGGTCAGAGGAAAATTTCCAGGAGTTGGATCTCTCCTTCCACACGTAGATCCTGGTGATTGAATTCAGGCCATCATCATGATTGGGCACAAGCATCTTACATGCTGAACCTTCTTTTTAATCCTAGACATTCCATCACCACTTTGATGGTGGTAGATATCTTGATGTGATTTATCAGAAAGCTTATTATCAGGACAGCCACTGTTGGAGATAATGCCCAATAAATAAATCTTGTCTCTAATAAAGTTTCCTTTTAAAAAGCAACTGTCCTGAGCTCTTATGTATCCAACATACGCTGAAATTAATTGGATTTAATTCAACCATGTCTCTTTAAGGTAAGCATTACGGCACTGTTTTGATAAAAGGAAACCAGATAAGAACATTCAGTGGCCTCTCCATGATACTCATCATTGGAAAATAAACACCTGAGATAAACAACTTAAAACATGGAACATATTGAGATTCAAAGTTTTCACCACTGTCAGCTGGCTGCACTGCTTTTCAGCCGCAAAGCAGAAGCATCATGGTGGAAAGGAATGGCAGAAATGTGCCCCAGAGTATTGCTGATCTCCAATGTCAGCCAACAAGCAGAGTCTCAGCCTGGAATGGCATATGTGCACATATTCAAAGCCATATTCCCAGTTACTCATTTTCTGCAATGAGTTCCCCATATCCTTGTTTCTACCACCTCCACATAAGGCTATTGAATTATGAATCCATGATGGGTTATACTGATAAAGGCCAGAGACTGAGATGCAATCCTATCTCAACGCCTGGATGACCCAGCAAGAGAAAAAGCCTATAGAACATGGGGCCTTTGGGGATTTATTCAATATCCAAAGCACAACACTATTCCAGATTACATATCATGTAAGTGACAGAGAAAGAGCTAAACATATTTGACTCCAAGGTTCCAAATCATTATGAGATATTTAGACAATGATTCACTCAATGACTAAGGCCCTCAGTTATATCCAGAGACAAAGTCTGTGGTCTTTACAATTAGTAATTCTCCTGCTGCAAACTTTCTATCTCCATGAAGCAGAGCAAATTCCTCCCCTGACAGAGGTTGTCTCCACATTCTTCTAAGATGAAAAAAAATCAAACTGATTGAGAGAAATAGACAAGAATTTGAATAGTCTATACAAAGACTTTAGAAAAAACAGACATATATAACACAAATAAATTAAGATAATTGATGAAGATGCTCACTTTGAAAAAGCCTTACATTGTATCATATATACACACGCATATCCAGTATAAGAATTCCATGGAATGAAGTCCAAATTTCCAAACATCATACTAGCCAGCCACATCATGGTGGCCCACACCTGCATATTCACCTTCATGTGTGTCACCTGCTCCCTTAAGCTATGTAAACTTGATTTCCTCCAGTTTCATTTGTTATGCAGTTATAGTATTTTTTGATACTATGTGTACTGAGTTTGCTCACTGAGTTTCAAATGATTAGGTCCCTCTGATTGAAAATCTCTTTTTATATCTATAGAGGAGGCTAGAATCCCCAGAGCCCAGATATGCACTAGCAGCTTTCCCCACTTTCTTTGTTTCCTTAGCAGTGTGAGCTGAGCTTCTCTGTGTGCCTTGCAGCATCCTGAACAGCCCTTCCTCCATGACTTAGTTACCCAGAGCCACATATACTAAGCATGTTTCATGCTATGCATTACCCTCTTCAACTTATCTAACTCAATTTTATGTGATAGCAATTTGGGTTCATATTATTATTCCTTCATACTACACATCTGAAGTCAAGATTTGAGAGGGAAAAATATTTTCTCCCAGTTATATCTAATTGTTTAAATTAGATCCAAGCTCAGGCAACCCTAAATTTAGTTTTTGAAACTAAAAAACATAATAAAAGATAATTTTACATAAGCTCCTATTACTCATAAAAAGGATTTGAAAATTAAAGTTTTATGTATTTCCTATAATTCAAATCATTTCTTAATTGCCTAATTATAAGGATTTGTTTGCAGTTTCAGCTGTGCCTTGCCATATGTACTCACTAGCACATGTGTATATGCACACATGTATGTGCACATATATTCTTCCATCAGTATCAAGGCAATGAATTTCAAAGGCTTTAAGTTAGAAAGGAATTCTAAAGTCTATGAACAGATAGGAAGAGGGAAGAGACGGGGGAAAGAGACAGATGCTGTTTACTCACCTTTTCTTAAATGAGAGTCACTGATGCCACGTGACAACTCCCTGTTAGCACTATGTCCCTTCGAGCTGGATGTACTACAGTCCCAGTTCAGTCTTACTTCAAAGTCAAGATCAACCCTCCAGACTTTTCTATGCACCTTAACCATCTGGGCAAGCCAATTAAAATGCAGATTTCTGATAAAGGATGTCTGGAATCAGGTGCAGGCATTTGTATTTAAAAAAAAAAAAGTTCTCTCTCTCTCTCTCTCTCTCTCTCTCTCTCTCTCTCTCTCTCTCTCTCTCTCTCTCTCCTGTGAACATTCATGTGAGCACTTACATACTTCATGTGAAAGTGTGTGTATGTGAGTGTTCATGTCTGTGTATATCAAATACAAGCATGTGTATATCAAAGCAAATATATTGTCAGGTAACAACTTTGAATGCTGTCAGTCCTCACTGTCCACCTTTATTGAGACAGGGTTCACTGCTTGATATGCCAGGGCAGATGGCCCTAAAGCTTCTGGGGGATTTTCCTCCCTCTGGCTCTCATTGCTTGTGGTTTCGCAGGTGTATCTGGTTTCCTTAGGTTGGAATTTTCCCTCTAGTGCTTTCTATAGGACCATATTTGTGGATAGGTATTGTTTAAATCTGGTTTTGTTATAAAATATCTTGTTTACCCCATCTATAGTGAGTGATAGTTTTTCTGGGTATAGTAGTTTGGGCTGGCAACCATGGTCTTTTAGTATCTGTATAACATCTGACCAGGCCCTTCTTTTATTGTTTCCATTGAGTAATCCGGTGTTTTTTTGGTAGGACTGTTTTCTCTATGTGATGCCGTAAATAAAGTGACTGTTTTGGGTCATGGCAAGCACCATAGAAGTGGGTCCAGGAATTAGAGAAGAGGCAGGTAGAAGCAGGGTAGAATGAGTCAGTCTCCATCTGTCCCCTGAAGAAGAGCCATGGAAGGAATCCAGGTGAGTCAGGGGCCAGGCCATGTGACAGATAGAATACTAGAAATGGGTTGAATTAAGATGAAATAGGTAGCTAGTAATGTGCTTGAGACATAGGCCAAACAGTATGAAATTAATATCAGCCTTTGTGTCATTCTTTGGAAGGTAAAAGCAACTGAGGGCAAGGTCTGAACTTCTGGCACAAAGGGGGCCGGAAATCTTTTACAACAGACAGCATCCACAAATCTTCTACAGCAGTTTTTCTGCCTTTTTCTATGGCAGCTCTTAGTATTCTTTCTTTATTATGTAGGTTTAGTGGTTTTATTATTATGTGGCAAGCATACTATTTCAGGGCATATAGTTCATTTGGTGTTCTGTAAGCTACTTGTATCTTTATAGACATTTCCTTATTTAGGTTGGGAAGGTTTTCATCTATAATTTTGTTAAATATATTTTCTATGCCTTTGAGCTGGTATTCTTTTTCTTCAATTCCAATTATTCTCAGGTTTGGTCTATTCATGGTATTCCATATTTCCTGGACTGTTTGTGTTATGACATTTTTTCATTTTAGTGTTTTTTTTTTTTTTTTTGACTGACTCATCTATTTCCACTATTGAGTTTTCTGCTCTAGAGATTCTTTCTTCCATCGCTTGCATTCTGTTGGTTATGCCTGTATCTGTAGTTCAAAGAAGGAGAAAAAAAGAAAGGGATATCTTGATACAAGGAGCAATTCTGGGGTTGGAAAGAAACTGGGTGCTAAGGAAACCCCCAAGAATCTACAAGATGTCCCTGGCTAGAACTCCAAGCAATAGTAGAGAGGGTGCCCAAACAGGACTTCCTCTATAATCAAATGAATGGCCACCCTAAGTGTCATTATAGAACCTTCACCCAGCAATGAATACAGGCAGAAGCAGAGATCCATAGCTAAGCACCAGGCCAAGCTCCAGGTCCCGTTGAAGAGAGAGAGAGGACAGTGTATATAAGCAAAGGGATCAAAATCATGAGGAGGAGAGCCACAGAGACAGCTGATTGGAGCTATTGGAGCTCACTGACTCAGAAAAAATCACTGAGGAAACTTCAGGGAATGAAACTAAACTCTTCAAAGGTAGATGCTTGTCGAATGGTGTGGGCAGGTTGTGAAGCCTCTTGAAGTAGGATCAGACTATGTTCCTGTGCATGAACTAACATCTTGAAACCTATTCCCTAAAGAGGAACACCTAACCCAGCCTTAATACTGGGATGAGGGAATTGGACCTACCTCAAATGGATCTAATAGACTGAACTGACTGTCCTTGGGACTCATTGCCCTCCTTTGGGAAAGGATGGGGGATGGGATTGGGGGAAAGCTGAGGGAAGACTGAGATGGACTGGGAGAAGACAAGGGAAGGCAAGCAGTGGTATACATGGGGGGGCTTTTTAAATAAATAAAAAAGAAAAATAGAAATTCTATTTAATTCTACAACACTAGTAAACAGTTGATAAGGAGTGGAAAGTAACCTTTTAGGACTGATAATTACATGTACGTTCTGACGTCAGTAATTGCAGTTTCTTACTTTATTATAATAACCACAAAGGCTTTGCAAGTGTCACTTCTCTGCTCAATATTAAGAAGCTCTTGTTCAAATGGACTTGCTGAGACTTGTTTCACAGTTGACCTAGTTGATCTACATTCTTTATTGCAAATATTGGACGCTTTCTTCTTTCTTTCCTCCTCCCTTTCCTCCTCTTCCTTCTTCTTTCTTATTATGGTCTGCATGCAGAAAATATCCTTTTTAAATTCAAATAACACAGATAGAGGAGCCAAAGGTTGCTAATGATTTCTATTTCTTCCTCTGACGGTATTTATTTAACATATACATAGAACGTAGATTTGTTTCACACTGACTAGTCTTCACTGCCTGAGTATATTTTGTTTCCTGAGAGCACTTAATATTTCCCACAGAGCAGAAATGCCATTCATACATCTCCATGCTTACCTGGTGAGAAAATCTTTGCATGCTATTAGCATGATGATCTCAGTATAAACAGACAAAAATCTTTGTTTTCACAGAGAGAAATAAATATTTTACTCTATGCAATAAATAAGGGGAAAAATTCAAAATGCCCATTAAAATAATGAAAACTGGAAGATTAAAGAAAATATAAAGGAAAATGAAAAATCTCCTATGGGATTCTATGCCCAGATCAACTGTCAGAATGATCCAGACTCCAATACCACAGGAAGAAAGTGCTAGGGTTTAGTGATGAAGAAGGTGAACATTGCCAGGCAGAGGGCACATTCAAAGTTCATCAGGAATAGTGGCAGGTGTTCTGTTGGTGTGCTTCCTAATAGTAAGAAGAAACCTGATACCTGATACCTGGTGAACCAGGAAAAATTAAGACAACTGAGAACCAAGATTAAATTTGTGAAAATTACCTCCAAAAAAAGTAGCAAAAAAAGAGCCAGGCTAATAAAATGTATAGTAAAAGAAAAGTTATGGTTTGTAACAGCTGCCACACGTGCCATCAGTGATCCTATCATCAAAGCAAGGAATACCAATGTAATAAAAGCTAACGATGCTGGAATGCAAGGAGAATGGTCAGGAAGTACCAATACCTGACCACAAGAAAGCAAATCCCATACTGTCCTGAGCAGATGGTCTATAGGTTTTTTTCTAAATCTGAAAATTATGTTTTTAAACAGCAAGATAACCATTATTTTTAATTTAGAAAAGTAGAAGATATACCAAACTTTTGTAGAAAAGCAAACAAATACAAAAATTGGTTGCTCTAAAATATAAAGGGAACATTGAATAACTGTGGTTTTTCTAAAAAGCTTGGCAGAAATATACAATTTTAATACAATCATATCAGGTTATGACAGTCTTGCCAGAATGGCAACAGTCTTTAAAATAAAAAAATATTCTACTTTCTCTTCAGAAGGACATACCTGGACAGAAAGTCCTTACCCTAATCATTAAGAGGGAAAAATCATCAGAATTTACTTTTGAAGAATGAAAGGTTTTACAACTCTCCTCAGAGGTTAATGATCAAGTAGAGAAATGAAAGATTCAAGAAACTGTGTATGCTAATGTACTTGCTTTTGGTAAACAAGCTATATCGATATTTTATATAAAAATTGACATTATCTTGGTACGAACTACTTATGTTTCCAGATGAGAAAATATTCATTGAGAAACATGACACTCAATATTTTGAGGAACCTAATTTACCTAGTAGATGTAGGCCTAAGTAAAAATTACCTCGACAAATACACTATGGAAAGTTTAGCTCTTTCTCAAAGTTGCCTTCCACAAGAAGGCATATGAGGAAATCATTACATGCCCTGTAAATCCTGCAACGTGGAGAGTGGTTGCTCTGGATGTGTGAGAGAACTCTGACCAGATTGAGATGGCTGTCCTAGAATTAATCATCTTCTTTCGAGTGGAATTAAAAAGAAATCCAAGTTCAGTTGCTACTGAACTCAGTCAAAAGAAAGCCTCAAGAAATGTTCAAAGGAGTGCCCAAAGGGTCATCTCAGAAGCCACATAGATTTGAAAACTAAATATCACAGAGCTCATATATAGGATATATTTTTTAATTCTTAAATTTTTGAAAATCTTTAAAATGTATTGTTTGATAGTTTTATACATGCAGACAATGAGTGTTAGTTAGCCTTGTCCCTGGAATTCACCTCTTACCTCACTGCCTCTGCCACCCTTCTTTCAAATAGTCTACTTAGAGGTCTTCACGTGTGGAACCTGCTGAGTTTAATGTGTTGCTCTCATGAGCATGGATGGGTAGTTATTTACTGGAACACAGGCAACTTTTCCCTGGCTACATCACTGAAGAAAATACCATCCTCAATCAACTGTAGTTCTAGTAAAAAAGGTAGCAGGCACACACCTTTGATCTCAGCACTCAAGAGGCACTGGCAATATATGAATGTCTATGAGTTCAAGGCCAGCCTAGTTTACAATGTAAGCTCTAGGTCAACCCATGCTGTGAAGAGAAACCATGTCTCAAAACAACAATTATAAACTGTGGTTCTTCTGAAAGTTGAAAGACATTTTGAAAAAAAAAATCAGTTTTTAGAGACATATTATATTTTTGGGATAATCTAACTTCTTTTTTGTTTTTGTGAATATACACAACCATTTGCTACTCATTTTTCCAATAATTAGAAGAAGTTGGCCTCTGTGATCAAAACCTGACTTTGCGTCTTACTTCACTTCTATGCACAGATGTGCTACTCACTGATATGGATATACATATATGTTACATGTGCACATACATAACAATGAATATGTTTACATACAACACACAACACATACAGATATAAGACACATGCATACACAAACATACAAACTCATATGTACATGTCTCATTCCTTGTTTACTCTCAGGTATGCCAACCCGTAAACTTGCACAAATCAAGCATTCATTGAGGAAATATATTAAATGCCCAGCCTGGAAAGGGAGCTATTACCAACTTCAGGTATTGGAATAGTGATCTGCTGTGCACTTGAGCCCAGAAGAAACTAGACCAGCTGCAGCAACTACAGGATTAACACTGAATGCCCTTGTAAATGTCTCCAGGATGAGATGAGGATGCCAGTCACTCACATGTCTGTCACTTACAGGCACTCATCACTCTGTACTGTGTTTGGTATGTGTTTTAACATACAAATTATATTTTTTTTACAAATGTACAATTTTATTAAACATCACTTATTCCTTCAATTAAGGGTCCCAGAGCCATTGCAGTTTAAAATTTTAGAAGGTAGTTTGTGGAAGAATAGAATTCTTTCCAACAGCAAAATAGCATTTCTGAATTTTGTATTCTGTGTAAATATACTTTGTGCTTAAATTGTGTCAACACACAGATACACACAGAGAGAGACACACAGACAGACAGACAGACAGACAGACAGAGGGGGAAAATACAATAGGGAAAGAGAGAGAGATTATTCTCTTCTGAATTAAGGCCATTTCATGCCCTCTGCCATGTCAATCCATCCTTTGCCCTGTAGTTTAAGGGATGAAATTAGGGGCTTTGTGCATGATAAGGTAATTATTGCTCTATCACTGAGCTACATTCCCTACCCAGACTCCTATCTTACTTAGCTGATATTACCAATAGAGTTCTGCTGATCTCATTTCTCTTTTAGAAAACAAAGTATAAATCCTTTTGGTTTTGCATAATTGATGTGTCCAAATAGGACACCTACAGTTCTCTTCATCCATTACCAATTATCTACTTCTTTAACCTATTTCTTTTTTACCTCTTTATGTATCTACAGCTGAAGTAGACTAGCCATTCCTTGAATAGTTATGTTTCAATTATGACTAGAGCTAGGGCTATAACTTAAGATCTTCAACATCCAGAAACAATTTGGGGTTGTGAATGTAGCTAGTGTCAGTGTGTTTATTTATTCATACTTTTTTGTGAGACCATGAATTAAAAATGAAAAATGAAAAATTACAACTCACCTCTAAGGTTGATTAGTTTAATGTTGCACACATCATTCTCTTTTTCTATAATTCACAATCAACAGAAAGGAAAAGCCTCATGAAATATACAGGTGCTTTCTATTTGTAGAATACACCAATATGTGTTATCATTTGTTGCTTTAATTCAAGAAAATATACATATATTAGGAAAATATTATAAGACTTTGGGTAAGAGAAATGTGTTGATTATTTTTTTGACAGGTGGTGGAAAAGGTTTATTTGATTTTACACCTTGTAGCTATCCAGTGAAGTCATAGAAGAAGCCAAAGGCGGAAACTGTAGGTCAGACCATAAAGAGTGCTACTAACTGGCTTACTCCCCGTGTTTTCTTGGCTGGTGTTTTATATGGTACTCAAGATGACCCAAGGCCACCATCTCAGGAATGGCACCACCCATAGTGAGGTAGACCTGCCCCATCAGTCATCCATCAAAAAAATGCCCATAGGCTTGCTCACAGGCCAAGTTAATCAAAAATTTTTTCATTTGAAGTTTAATCTTCTCAGGTAATTTTTGCTTGTATCAAATTGATATAAAAACAAGTGAGCCCCTGCCTACTTGACACAAGCACATCATTATTCAACTATGACCTTTTCTTTCTTATTTTTCCCAAAGATTTCATATTAATATCAGTGTCTCAGTATAAAACAAATTCCAACCTTTAAAAGTCTCAGAGATTTTACAAAGTCACACATTTTAAAATTTTTAGCAATTTAGCCAGGTGGTGGTAGTACACACCTTTAATCCCACCACTGAGGAGACAGAGGCAGGTGGATCACTGTGAGTTCCAGACCAACAGTGAGAATAATTTGGTGACCGGTGTCTGAGATTGACTCATGATCTCCTCCTCTTTCTTCTTCCCCCCCTTTCCTCTGGCTCCCCCTCCTTCTTCTATAATGAAGTTAGGTGGCATTGATGAAATGATCCACAGTTACTAAATAGAGCATTGAAACAGACTGGGAATGAACCTCATTCTTATTGTCCGACCTTATTGAGATCTTTGTGTGCACTGTAAGATTATGGAAGGAGAAAGTGCTATTGATAACAATAACGTATTCACAATTTTGTCAGTTATCCTCTAAAAATACTGGGCTTCTTTATGGAAAATAAGAAATGAAATAAAAATTGAAAGTAGTTACTATAAAGTCATTCATTTCAAAAGAATTAACTATCTTTAACATTTAATAAAAATAAGGCCAGAGGGATAGCCTAGATGGTAAAGGCTCTTGCCACCAAGTCTAACAACTTGAGTTATATTTTTAGAATTCACAGTGGACTACTGCAAATTGTCATGTGACCACCCCAAATAACACTATGGTACACATGTTACCACATACATGCATGAATACATATATACATGCACACAGAGTCATCTATACACTAATAAACAAAAACAAAATTTAGCAAAAATATAACAAAAAATCGAGTTATTTCGTTATTTGGTTGTTTCATTTGTTTTGGTTTTTGCTCAAGACAAGGTCTCATGATGTAACTCTGGCTATTCTGGAACTCACTATGTAGACCAGGATAGCCTCAAACTTATAGAGATGAAACTGCTTCTGTCTCTCAAGTGCAGGGATTAAAGGATGCCTATCTTGAATTAAGTTTTTTAAATTTATTAAGTCTACCAGAATTTTTTGTTACTAAATTGTATATATGCATATATATATATATATAAATATTTTTGCTGAATATTTGTTCTGGCTAATTAATTATATAAATGATGCCCATGCCTTAAGAGTCCTGACTATAACCTTTGAAGATATCAACATAAGTGAGTTATGTCTCAAGTCAATAAATCAGGCACATCTGTAGGTTAACAAGTAGGGAGAGGCAGAAAACAGAACTGTTACACTGGAACCTGAGAACAAGTACTTAAGTTTTGGCTTAAATATTAGTGACTCATCTGTTCATACTTGTCTTGACAGAAGGATCTGATCACATAGAATGAAATATTATCTTCTTAAATGTCAAATCCTGCTTTAGGGAAAGGAAGTGTCACTCTTTTCTATCAAGTAATGATGAAGGCCTCATAACAAAGAGACATCAACATGGCAAGAAGATACAAAATGATTTTATATACTTTGAGTAACATGGTAGCCTTGAAAAGAAAATAAAGTCCTGAAGAAGAGGATAAACATATATAGACTCATGTAACATATGTATTTGCATGTGTGTGTGTAGGTGTGTGTGCACTTGTAAATGTGGGAGTGCAGAGGCCAGAGAATAACCTTAGGTGTCATCCTCAGTCATTATCCACTTTCATGAGTCAGGGCATTGTGCAGAGCCTGGAGCTCACCCATCTGTCTAGCTTGCCTAGCTGGCCCAGCTTTCTCTGGGAATCTGCTGTCTCATCTGAGTGGTAGAATTACAGGAGGGCCACTATGTTTACCCAGTTTTTATATGTGTGTTAGGGGTTGAAACTGTGATTCTCGCAATTATATGAAAAGATTTTTTTTTCCATTCACCTGTCTCCCCAGCTCCAATCTGTGTTTTTTTTTTTCCTTCATTGTTCTAAGCTCATTAAAATGGCTAGTCATGTGAATGAGTAGAGATGTATGATCTAACCATACACTGGAGCAGAACATCATTGTCTTTGTTTCTGTAGAAGAAAGCATGTGCCCACTCTCTGTACATAAAATATAAACTTGCTGAATTATGACCTCATGACTGTCTATATGGACAAAAGGTGAGAGATGGCAAGAAAGTGACCTTGCCTACACTATTATTCAGATTCTAAGATGCCATGTTTCAGAATAGTGTACCCTGAGACCACTGGTTCCTTACTCTCTGAATTTCTGCACCAGGAGAGGATGGCATCACTTACAAATTGTACATAAACAACTGGTATTGCTAAGATTTCACTAATAAACCCAACGCCAACTGGAACAGCATAAAGACCTGGAAATTTATATAGAAGACATCCAAAACAAACACGGGGAATGAGTGGAATACCCTACCCCAAGGACAAAGAGTCAGGCAAAATAATCAAGAACCTTTCATTTAAGACTGAGATTGAAAGATAAATGGAAGGCATATAGAAGCAATACGACTACAATAGAAACCAAATGATCAGAGATGGAGACATGATACACAAGGTAGGGAAACAACACAGTTCTGATTTGGGGAACTTTTAAACAGATTCAGGAAAAATGTAATAAAGGTCAGCTGTGCATGCCCACTGCCCCAGGTGTGTGTGTGTGTGTGTGTGTGTGTGTGTGTGTGTGTGTGTGTATCTGTATATTGCTGAAATTGACATTTTCTCTTGAGCCTGTAGGTGTGTTTTAAGCCCAGCCCAGGATGCATTGTGAGTCAGTCTCCAGGTATACAGAGGTTTTATACTTCCCACCCTGGGAAATATAGTGAGATACAAAGACAGCAAGTCAATCAGGTAGTTGTCATATGGGTTTTCTTAGTTAAGGTTTTCCTTAGCCCGCTGCTTTTCTAGAGTACATCTTCACCAAAGTAGGAGAAAATAAGTAAAAGGGATAGTTTAAAACCTTTTTTTTCATTTTATATTCAATCCTGGGGGTTCTATATAAACTAACAGTGCAAATACCCTAAAAATATATATTCAAATACAAAAGAGAAAACAGCAATGGGAAGGCAGACAAAATTTGCTGTCATAAACTGCACTCCAGTTGTTGGACATGAGATGACTGAGCTCCTAAGCCCCTCCCATGCTATGTTTTAAAAGACAGGGTGGCAGAATAAGCTCCTGACTACAGTGGTGTTTCCAGGAAAAACAAATAAAATGGTGTTTTTCTTTTATTTCCAACCATAATCTATTTCCAACTCTAAGCTGGGTATTTTCAAAAGAGATTTTACTAAACAGAACTTGAAGCCCTTAAATTATAAGGGGCATTTGAGGGAGTTAGTATCATTTTCCTTCCACCCATTACACCTATTATTCATTGTTGTTTATCTTGTGCTTTCCTGATGTGCAAGAAAGAACATTTTTGTTGTGGACATAAGAGCTCTTCTGTGTGCATTCCTCAATACAATGAAATGTTGCTTGGTTTTCTTGTATGTGTGTGTGTGTGTGTGTGTGTGTGTGTGTGTGTGTGTGTGTGTGAGAGAGAGAGAGAGAGAGAGAGAGAGCTTCAGATGTCAAAATTGGGTATCTTTCTTAACTGTCCCCTGTCTTATTTTTCTGAGTTAGGGTCTCTCACTGAATCTGAAACACACCAATTGAGCTGACACTGGTGGTCCAGCAAGACCCAGGGATCCTTCTTTCTCTTATACAACACTGGAAACTGAATACAGACATGAGCTGCTATGCCCAGGCTATTATAGATGTGCTATAGCTCTGAACTCAGGCCTTCATACTTGCATAACAAACATCTTAACAAGTGAACAATCTTCTCAACTCCATGATTGTAGGGTGTTTTTCTATTCACTGTCATTGTTATTTTTTTCTCTGCTAACATTGTGTTGAAATACTCCATTTAAAAAAATCTCTCCCTCATATTTTTCTATAACACATATGTTTGAATTATTTCCCTTTACTATTAATGTCACCAATGTCCCAACAATCATCTCTACATGCTTTGGCAACCTGGGAGAGTGCATTTGTGTTTGTCCTAACTAGCCTGAGTCATTGGATGGGAAATTTGATTATATGTTCTTATCCCAAGAAGTAAGGCTGATTTGGAAAATTTGTGGCAATATTAACTCAAGAACATTTCCTACTTATTACTATTGGCCATTTTATTTCCTGGTGAGAATTATTTTTATAATTCAGAGATCTCAAGTGCAGAACATGACTTTGAAATTCAAGGGATTCTGGAAAACTTTCAGATAAGAACAGGAGCCGAAATGAGCCAGTAACCAGGCAGCCTACCTTCATGGTTTGCTCTTGGAAAAGGCAAATATTCTGTCTTCTTGTTTGTTTCTCTTGTAATCTCTCTTCTCTCTTACCTGATAATATTTAATAGACTGTGATGACTCTGCTTTCATAGTTTCACATATGATTAAAATAATATTCTAACATATTGAATATTCCAGTCTAGAAAAAAGGGTTATAGAGTATTGCATACCTGTATGTGCAACAGCCACAAATGTGTAAATATGTAGATGCACATACTTAATAATATATAAATGTATTGATATTTTCATGCCTCTTTCCATTAGTTTAAATTGTATACATAGGTTGTTATCCATCTGTACCTATCTCTCTATATATAATTATTTATCTGTATACATAGGCAATTATTTATGTATATACCTCCTTTTATGTTTTATGTCTTGTTAGATGATTGGCTATCTAGTAAGAAAGATGATAGTGGTGATGAATGTTCCTCAGACTGTAGCAAAACAGTGCTAAGACTTCTTTTCCTATGTTATTTGGCTGTGTATTCTATTTCCTGCAAGACACCTGTTATCTATCCATCCATCCTGAGGACCTACCACCCCTTAGTGTGAGCCATACTCTTTTCAAGATGTTGTCAGTGCTTCACTGATAAACAAGAAAAGTCTCTGGTCTGATGGAACTTGGATTAGCGGAGGGAAGAACAGAGTCACAGAAAACCTCTAGTGTCAGAAAGATGGTATAACTAGAAAAAATTGGTGATGGTTACAGTTCTGGAGGCTGTACTCAATTACATGGTTGAGAAATACCTCTCTGAGAAGATTGTATGCAAGCTGAGACTTGAATGACATGTCAGTGTCAACTGTAATATAAGCAGTAAAGACCTTTAAAGAAGAGAAGATGCATCATGAAATTGTTCAAAAGACAAACAAACAAAAACAAAAAGAAACCAATAGCAGAAGCTGTTTGAGAAACTTGAACAAGTGAACAAGTCTGGCATGAGTAGGATGGGTGGATACTAAGACAGCAGAGAAATTCCAGGTGGCTGTTTACTTTCCCAGGTTAAGGCAAGTAATAGAACTACTTAACAGGATATCAGAAGAGATGGAGCCTCCAACAAATATATATATATATATATATATATATATATATACATATGAAGAAAACCATAAATTGGATAAGAATAAAGAAAAATTACCAAGAATTTATAGTAAACTCATGTGATATTAAATATTATAGGTGTTGTGATGGAAGAAAAGATAGAAGTTTGAGATGGTTTGGAAAAAATACTGCTTTTGACTTAGAATTTTTCACCTCAATAACTAGAAATTGTGACCATTTCTGAGAGTGGGAAAACTGAAAAAGGAAACTGACTTCTTTTTGGATTATGAGTATGTGTGTAAAATGCTCTTAGACACTTCAGCTGAGTCCAGTACAGGAAGGAAGAAGGGAGACAGAGAAGTGAAGCCAGTGACTTGTTATAAAAGACAAAAAACAGGTACAGAAAGAACACATTTCACCAGAATAAAAGCCATAAGTAGAATCTTAAATTAACCATTATCTGCAATAGTGAAAATTATAATTCATTTCACTAAAATTTGGAATATGACTAAGTACTCCTCTAACTACTTCTTCTCTGCATAGTATTGGATGTCCTTACCAGAGACACAAGGTGAGAAACAACAAGAAAGAGGAAGTAAATAGAAATTGAGATAGTAAAGCTGTCACTGTTTGCTTATGACATAATCTCCCTATAGAAAAAAATCCTAACAAATATACTGATAGATGTGATAAATAAAATAGAAAAATTGCAGGATATAGTTATTGACAACACACTGAGAACAACAGATTATTTCTAGATTAGCAATGAGCTTTCTGAGGAAGAAATACAAGAAAATGAGCCTTGGGGCTGGAGAGATGGCTTAGTGGTTAATATTGCTTACTGCTTTTCGAGAGGATCAGAGCTCAGCTCTGAGGACCCACTTCAAGAGCCTCCGCCACCTGTAACCCTGTCTCCATGGTAAATGGGAAATGCATTTGTGTGTGCACATTCACACACATACACACACACACACACACACACACACACACTAAAATACTATGAAGTCTAAAACCTTGCAACTGAGGAATTTACTAAAGAAAATAAGTCAAAAATAAATGCTTCCATGTTATCCCTTATATGTGAAATCTAAATTATATAGAATTATATAGAAACATAAAAGCAAATAATAGGACAATGGAATGGGATGATGGCCATCTTGGCATGAAAATACTAGAGCTTTTGAGTTCTCACATTGTATACTAAATGCACCAGTAACTCTTACTTTGGGCTTCAATGTTGTAAACCCCATGTTGTTGTCCTGGGTAATGGCAAATGTTTAAAGAGATAAATGGATTGGTAGCCTGAATTTGTATTACACCTGTACAATAACATCATTCGATATCCCATTAATTTAATTAATTAAAGTTAGGAAAGAATGCTTTATGAAGCATGATGTATTCTTTCTTTTCTAGCAGTAGGTTTTGCTGACAATATTCTCTTTAAAAAAGTTCATTAGAAAATTGTTCAAACTTTTAACCCCCTTTAGAAAACACATTCCGATGTAAAAATTACTCTTTTTATGTTTATTTTATTTGTATGTGTACAGGTGCTTGCATATGGAGGTCAGCTTGCAAAAATTGGTTCTCTCTTTAAACCATGTGAGTTCTGGGAACTGAAGTCATAGCAAGTGACTTCATCCAATGAGCTTTCTCACAGACCTAGATTTAAAAGATTTTAAAAGATGTTTGGTATAAAAGCAGTAGATAGTTCCTAAAATATATAATTATAATAGCCCTGTTCAGAGAGGCAGGAGTTCCTGGATCCTTTCTCTGCCACCCAAGATTACCATCTAATCTCACTCTTCTACCCTTAAGAAAATAATTGCAATAGCATCACAAGACAGGAAAAGCTGGCCAGGATGGGGTCTTTAAAAGTTTTTTTTTCTAT
>PVIH01000034.1:309545-360572 GCA_004025045.1 Sigmodon hispidus
TCTCTCTCTCTCTCTCTCTCTCTCTCTCTCTCTCTCTCTCTCTCTCTCTCTCTCTCTCTCTCTCTCTCTCTCTCTTTGTTTTTATGTTTAATTAATCTCCTTTGTCTTATCCTAAATGGAGAAATTATCTTGCCACCTTTACATATAATTAAAGATACTGGAGAAAACCTTATTACCTCAGATCCAGCTAATTCACAAATTGTGATTTCAACAAGGTCCAGAAAGCAAACATAATGAGATAAGCAAATGAGCAGAGTCAACAGGATGGCAGGTGAATAACTCAGTCTGCAAAGGGAAAATGTTTCAGGCTTCTTAGACTATTGCACTGTACAACTGCACAGTTCTCTGCCCCAGCCAATGTCTTTAACATACTCTGTCATTGTAGAGCAAGCTTGTTTGTAAAGCCTTGGAGACCAGTACTCCCCAGCATGGCCTCTCGCATTGCCTGACTCTGCCCTCTAGGTTTGCTTCTCTGAAGAGCAAGTCCAGAATACTTCAAGGTATTATTTCTACAAATTAAGATGAACTGTAGGCAAAATGTCTCCAGTGAACAGATGTTGTGAGTGCTCAATCCTCCAGCCATGGTGCTATCTTAGAAAGGAAGGGAAATATTGAGACAGAGCTTAGCTAGGAGACACAGGCCACTAGGGATGGACCTTCCTAATAGCTGCGTTCTATTTCTCATCTTGGATCTGTTTGTTGATCAGCCCATATGAGATGCTGCAGCATAAGATTCTGCTACCTTAGACCAATGTATTCCAGCCTTAAAGTGTGCCTACCGTGGTGTTCTGATGCCTCTGAAACTCTGAGCCAAAAGAAGCCCCTGCTTTTTTCTAGCTTCTGCCCAGTATTTTGTCACAGCAACTGTAATGAATACAAACTCTTTCTATGGCGAAAGATCCCTGGCATCTCTTTCTGGAGGTGGACTGAGGGGTGGAGACTGGGATCTATTTCATTAGTCAGACTTTCATGACTCAGGCACTCATTTCTCTCTCTTGTTATTGCTAATCTGCATCTTGTCAATTTCTTTTATTTATTTAGTCTCATACATTGATTTGCCACTTTAAGCTAGAACTTGTGGACACATTGCATAGATTGGTAATATATAGTTCCTTTAATTTGATTTTTAAACAATTTCAATAGTGCTTATCATTTGTAGACACATTACAAAGTGTGACTCATTTAATTACACTACCCATTGAACTCACACAGTAGCATACAGCTTACAAAAATGGAGAGTCGGAAGAAAATCTTCTGGAAAGCTAGATCTATCTTAGAAAACTGCTGAGATTATACTTGAGTGGTTCTTAAATGCTAAGGAGGAATTTGCTAAGTGAATAACTGGTATTACAAAGGCAGATGTAAGGGTTTGTGAAGCCACTGACCATGTTGCTGTAGTCATGAAGGACACAGAAAGTATGAGTCCCTATAGCAAATGTTGGCTATTCTTTTAAGAAGAAAACTGTGTGGGATGGGAACAAGACCACAGATGCCAGGTCTACAGCTAACACTGTCTAAAGGAAAATGAGACACTAAGGAAGGTGTGTAGCAGATAGCGTAAAAAAATATATTTGAGCCAAGGCTAGCAGCATAGGCCTGTAGTTTCAGCCACTTTGGAGACTAACTTGGGAGTATTGTTTTCAAGGCTACCATAGGCAATTTAGCAGGACTAAATGATTTAAATATTCTATAATCTCAAAAATAAAAAGAGGTTTCTCCCTTCTGTATCAGCACATCTATTGTCATTGCGATGGCTCAGGTCTTGTTTATGCAGTCATAGTGTTGAGGTCTCATGGAGGTACCTTCCCTGTCCTCTCCAGGAAATACAATCTCATGGTAGGCTTCCACTTCTCTGGGTGGTAGCCAGAGAGCCCTCCTATCTGCCCTTCATGGCATCAAAGTTACACATACACATGCAGCTTTTACATAGGTGCTGAGTATTTGAATTCAGAACTCCTTGCTGTGTAGCAAGTTTTTTTTTTTGAACCCACTGAGACAGTCTATTTAAAGACAGGCTCTTATTTTGTAGTTTAGGATGTCCTAGAACTTAGTGTGTAGTGGACTAGCACTGAACTCATGGCAGTCTCCCTGTCTCAGATGCCAGGATCACAGATGCAAACCACCATTCCCGGCTTATCACGGTTGACTTTGATTTATATATGATTATTCTGCCTGCTGTTTTGATGTTATAGCAAAAGGATAATGGAAAAAATGGAAGGTTGTCAGATAGAAAGTCCAGATAGATCCCAAGTGATAGAGTTTCTGTGAAAGGAGGAGGGTGGCTAGAGGTTAGAAACCCTCCAAGATAGTGTTGGCCAAATTTCCTAACAGCCTCGATATGGAATATGACTGAAAAAGTCTTGAAATTTTGACTTGAGCAGTTGGAGGAATTTCATTTCTTTCCTGTGAGACAGAATGCTGTAGAAAGCACATGCTGGCTATAGCAGCCCATGGTTACTTGGCCCTTATTTAACTTGCCTTCCTCCTTTTAAGTATCTACAGATATGACTTATAAATCTTTATAACCCTCAGAATATGAACAATGACTAAAGAAACAAATGCTTCCAGATATGGGAATAGACATTTTAAGATTGGAGTTTATTCTGTTAGCATTCCCTGCTCTTACTGGCTTTCAGGAAGGAAGCCAAGCTGCTATGCTTTAGCTGCTACATGACATGAACTTGAAAGGAGCTACTAACTATCAGCTAGAAAGAAATCAAGACCCTCAGTCTATCCATCTGGAAGTCAATGAATGCTGCCAAGTACCAGGAGAGCTTGGAAGTGGGCCTTTCTCTAGTCACACCATAGGTAAAAACACACAGACAGCCAACCTGGATGGTAGCCTGCTGCTAGGGAACCTGAAGATCTTTCAAAGATTTATCAACTATGGAAAATTGAAAGTAATAAGCATGGATAACTATTTTTGAAGATTTAATTTAGTAGAGCTGGTATAGAAAGCATAATAGATGTTAAGTCCTTCCAAGATCGGTAAAGACAGTGACCATGTGATTCTGCAACCCATGAATATTTTTCCAAAGAAGGATGAAATCAGAATGTCAGGAGATATCTGAATTTCCATGTTGTTTAAAGTATTAATAATAATAGCTGAGTTATAGAATCAAAGTAAGAGTTTATCAAAAGATGCATTGATAATAAATTCATGATATATATGCACTAAGTGTTTTTTTAAAAGGAAGTGAATGCTACTATTCATAACATACATGAATAGAGGAATTAGTGTAAGGAGAAACAAAGGAAGGTACAGAAAGATACATGATGTCTTTTATATGTGCAAAACAGTAGAATGACTTAGATTGTATGATGAACTCAAGGAATACTGCACTTGTCAAGCAGGTATGAGGACCAGAGTTCCAATCTCCAAAACCCCACAGAAGCTATGTAGGTGTCCTGTAATCCCAATAATAAGAATGCAGATACAGGAGATTCCCTGGGCAAACAGGCTAGCTGATTGGCAAGCTCTGGTTCAAATAAGAATTTCCTGCTTGGTAAAGCTCAGATTGCTCAAGGAAGATACTTGGCATTGGTCCAAAGACATATTTGGACACATGGAGCACAGGTATGCATGTGGACCTGTGGTGATATGTTACATATTTAATAAAATCTGAAATATCAAGAAACTAACACACAGTCAAAACCTAGGCAGACAGCTCAGGAATTTCTTGATCCTTGAGTACAAGGATCAATGGCACACATCTTTAATCCCAGCACAGGGAAAGCCTGGACAGGGTGACCTATGCCCTTAATCCCATAACTCCAAAGACAGAATTTACTGTGTTTCTGTGAGTTCAAGGCTGACTATCAAATGGAATAGTTCTTGCTTTTAATTTCAACCTGGATGTGATACAAATGGTGAGAAGGGTATTTAAGGCCTCTTTTAGGAAACCAGCAGAGGCAGAAGAAACCAGGAACAAGGCTGAGGAAGTTGGAAGATAGCTAGGTAAGAATTGACTGTAGTGTTTCCTCTCTCTAATATTTCAGCCTTTCCCCAATATTTGGCTCTTTCTTTAGAATCCTAGTTTGTGCAACATGGACCTATACACATAGTGCCCACACAAACATATGCAAACATGCAGGGCATACACATACACACATAGAAAATGAAAGTCACAGGAAACAGAACAATTTTAGTCACCTACCTATTTCATTTTAAGTGTCTCATTAGACTTTAAGTTTTATGAGTGTGAATTTTCCTTGCTCATTCCAATGACATGTATACAGTGTGACATATGACAGATATTCAATAAATGCTTGCTGATTGAATAAGTGAAGGGCAAAATGTCTCCTGGGAGTCACAGTCATATAGATCTTTACATAGAGATCCATCTCCTCAAAGGGACATGAATGCACTACGTGTTGAGAGTGCTTTTAAATTTAATCCTGAAAATTTGCAAATCTCTGGGTGGATACTTCCAGGGCTTCCTGAAGAACAATGGAAGGTTTTGAAAATTGCTCCACTGAGCACACAACGCCTGCTAATGAGATTGGCAGGTCTTACTCCTTGGAAGTGGAGCTATCAAAACATCTTGAGTCTCTTACACTGTTTCTTGCTGTCAGGATGGAGCTGGTCTAAAATGAAACAAAAACTTTCATGTGGTAAGGTAGCAAGATTTCCCTTTGCTAGGACCAGAGAATAAGACTGAGTAACCAAATGTAATTCATTAACATGTAAGCTAAAGTCAGAAAAAAAGGTAATGTAGTTTGTTCAATGTGTAACATTTATTATGCTAATGGAAAACACCAGTTTTCTGAAGATGGCTACAATTATTCCTTGCCTATCATATATGTGCACTCTTCGGAAATTTCCTCAATATTTATTTATTTATTTATTTATTTATTTATTTATTGATCTATTAACACACTAATGTCTATTTCCTCACTGGATTATCTACTACATCAGTTGTGCTACAATGATCATGATATAATAAATTTGAAAATTGTTGAACCTTTAAATAAACTGGGCCTATTTTTCTACTTCTTTGTATGTGTTTTTGTGTCTATATTGAGCTTTTTTTTTTTGCAGAGAACAAAAATGCAATCATTTATTCCACAAGGACAATAAAATATCCAAAAATGCAGCATCCTTAAAATACAGCCAAAGTTAAGAGCTGAAATGCTTCTTCATAAAAAATATTGAAAATTATTATTCTTAACCTATATATACATCAGTAATGGTGTCATCAAAACAATTTAGATTTTTTTGAATAAAGCCTCATTTTTTATTCATGTATCCCCTTGATCAAACTTCCTTCCCCCTCCTGTACCTCCCAGTCACTCTCTCCTCTCCCCATCTCCTCATCTCCTCCCCAGCAAGGGCAGGATGTCCCAAGGTCCCAAGGTGGCTTAGTTCAGCATCCATTCCAGGCAACTCCATGTTCCTCATCCCAACATCAAGACTGGGTCACGTGTTCCTCTGCAGGAAATGGGCTCCAAGGTGCCAGTCCAAGATGTTTCAGATCCCAAGCTGCTTAGTGGTTGAGGTTTGCAGCTTGGAGCTTCTCATAGCTGCACATCAGGAGCAGCCATGGGAATCCTGAAGTTCAGGCTGCTCAGGGACATGTGTGTGGGTAGGTATAGGCAGGCACTCACTTCACAAAGCTGCAGACAGCCTCACTGGTGTCTCATCAGCTGATTTCCCTTTAGGTACCCTATCAATAAAAACTATCATTCACAGACAAATGACACAAGACCCATGGGACTGCATTGTAGGCTTGCTTTCTTCTGGAGAATAAGCAGAAAACCCTGCTCAGGGTTATTTTTAACTGGGTTTGGTTGCTGGGTTTTTTTCTTTAGTTTTCAGAGAGAGAGAGAGAGGGAGAGAGAGAGAGAGAGAAAGAGAGAGAGAGAGAGAGAGAGAGAGAATGGATAAAGCAATCTGCATCCCCTTTCACCTTTTAAGGAACATCTGGAGTACAGCAGAACATGCTGCTTTTATTTTTGTTCCCGCTCCTGGGCAAAGAAACACATATTTTTCATCAAAGGTTGTAACAAAAGAGGCAGAAGCATTAGAATTTGTCATGCTTTCCCTCAAGGCCTTCACGACTAAGAAGAGCAATAGTCACTTGGCAGCAGTCATGGCTTTTAGTGCCTCCTTAGAGCATTTCTTCTGTCTCTCTAGTTACAGATGTGATGCTCCTTTCCTCTGCCCAGTCTTTGCCTCCTAGCACTCCTTCACCAGTACCTGCATGCCACAGATGCTAGAGAACTCCCCTTCTACCCTCAACTTCTGGTTATCAGAGCATCAAATCTAAGTTTGACCTACATTACAGGGCAGGTCAGTCACGAACACACACTGGACCAGAGCAAATTGATTTTTCTGGTGTTATTGATGTCAAGGGAGACACATCTTGATGATTAATAATTTATCCCACAGATAAAAGCTTTTGTTGTCTTTGCCACACTTGGGAACTCAATGTTTTATTGCCTCCGGTTCCAGCAGTAATAGGAGAGTTACTCACACTTGGGACTTGGAAAAAGCCCAAGAAGAGAAGATTTCTGTTCCCCCTCTCCTGACCTCCTCAAAGGAGTAGTGGAGGCAGTGGCTGGGAATGTATGAGAAATCATGACAGGAAAATTTGACTTTTCTTTACCCCAGGATTGCCTCACTTTGTCCACTCTAAGGACTTGTTTTTGATATGTACATCATGGAGATTAAAAGATATTTGTTGGGTTTTATTACAATGGAGTGACTATATGATTCATATTGAAATGACATTTTCTCTAAGTTTCCATGGAAATCCAGCTACTTGTATATTCCATGGTGTGTTGCAAATATATTTTAGAAGTTCTTGTGTAAATGGAGAGAAAAGTCAATAGATACATGGGCAAATAGTATCATTTGTATATGATGATTGCATACTGTGAAATGTTTAAATCTCAGAGGGATTAGTTCTGAGCAATGGAAAGAAAATGGAGATTTTCATATAAGTCTTTTTCTTAGTAACTTGTGTGGATGGGGAGGTATATTGAGATTAGGATCTTGCCATGTAATCCAGGCTAGCCTTGGACTCTAGATTTTTTTTCTCCTTAATCTCCGAATGCTGTGATTTTAGTGATAATAGGTGTATCTACTCACACCTGATTTTTTCTTCTTTTTTTTGCCTTATCAAATTGATTTAAGTTTCGCTTCTATTGCCACCTCCCTGACAGGAGTTTCTACCAAATGATTAAGCAAATTAGACCTCGAGTTGTTTTTCTGGTATATGTGAACATAGAGAATTAGCCTCCTATCTCAGCCATCACCAGCTTGGGGAAGAGGCTGCCACTGAGAGGATACTGTTCAATCAAGTCCTCATTTTTGAGCAGACTTTGTTTCAGAAAGACAAACAACGCTGTTATAGAAGAGGGCCCCTTGCATGTCCTCTGGGAGAAACTCTAGAATAGACACAGTACTGGGGCAGTTTTACATTAGAAAATTCTTATTTGTATAGTTGGGGGTTGGGGAAAGTCAAGTCTAGCTGTAAATTACACAGCACACAGTAACGTAAGTCATTTTGCATTTAGATAACACAGGACAGAGGCCAGGGTCCTCTGCAAACCTGCACCACTGAGCACATTCTATAATCAGAAAACTGTGCCAAGACTGACACTGTGAAAGGTAGAGCAGCCAAGGCCTGAGTCGTGTTATACAATTGCAGGTACTGTGCTGGAGGCTCCACCGCAGTGACGGCGAAGCCAGCATTGATTTTAAGTAATCTGATTGTCAGGCCACAGGTCATTGTCAAACTGAAGCCTTGAAAAATAGTATATTGATTTTCTGAGTCAAAAAAAGAGTTATGTCACTGTAGAATTAAAGAGATATTCACACAGTAGTAATAACCCCAAAGATGGAAATCCCACACATCAAATGTGCATGGAGTTTCCCCCCACGCTTCCTGCCCTCACTGTTGTCAAAAGAAACACCTCGCATTGCTATATTACACCTCAAAAGCTACAGTTCTGCAAAGAGTGTATTTGTAAAGAATGCATTTCCCACCCTCACCATAAAGTTACCATAAAGTAAGTATTTCACAAGATAAAAACGGGTATTAGAACTTGTGAGGCTGAGAGTCACACACCTGGCAAGCAGGTGTGCTGCACACCTGAGGCGATTCTGAGAGCCACACACCTGGCAAGCCTGCAGCTGCTATCATCATTGTGTAAGAATAGTTGCTGGCCAGGCCTGGTGGTGCTGGCCTATAATCTCAGCTACAGGGAAGCAGAGATATGGGAATGCTAATTTCAAGGCCTCTAGGGAATAGAGGAAGCTCAAAGTCAGTCTGGACAACTTAATGAGAACTTTCACAAACCTTTTTAAAAGTATGCAGAAAATAGAAGGCTGGAAATGTGGCTCAGAGGTAGGCCACTTGCCTAGTACATACAAGGCCCTAGATGTAATCCCTACCACAAGAGTTTATTTTAAATAATAAATTTACCCTCTCTTGTACCAAGGATATGTTACCAGGTATGTTCTTATTACCTTTGATCTCTCCATTGTAAACGTCTAATCTGCAGATTTGACTTTGTCCATGTTACAGAGGCTCAATGTCCTATGATGAGGCACATACAGTTGCCAACCTAGAATGAAGTCACATGGTGGTCTCTGATGACTTTAGTCTTTGTAGTCTTCCTCACAACAGCCACCATGAGGAAGAAAAGCAAACTGAAATGCCAGAATCCTGCCCCTAACTCCACAGACTCTTCATCTTAGTCAGTCCAAGACTGGCCCCAGATTTCCTAAGGACTAGGTCATCCTGTCTTTACAGAGTGTGCCGGTGACACAAGTTTCTCCTCAGCTCCTACAATGTGGCTACTGTGCACTGGCATTGTCTGTCCAGAAAGTGCTGCTTTCTGTGTGTCTATGCTTATAGTACCTTCATCTGTAACCTCTCTCACATTCCTTGCCTTTAATCTGGCCTTTATACTGTTCCATGATATCAATAAGCTTTTTTTTTTTTTTTTTGTGTGTGTGTGTGTGTGTGTGTGTGTGTGTGCCTGTCTGTCTGTCTGTCTAAGTATGTGGAGCCACACATACTTTGGTGAACATGGAGAGATAAAAGAAAAATGTTGTAGAGTTGGATCTTGTCTTCTTCCACCTTAATGTATATTTCAGGCTCCAAGGCTACAAAGGGCATCACAGCCTAGGTGTGGCTTCATGCTCTCTGTGGCTCTGTGGCCCTGAGTACATTCCCTTCCTGTTCTAGTCCTTCTATCCTCCATCATAAAACAACAGTAATAACAATCAGAATGGCAGAGAGAACGACCGTAAATAATAAAATATGAAAGCTCCAATTAATAACAAGTGTTTTATAAATACCAGCTATTTCAATCACTCTAAATAGAGGAGGCACAGGGAGACAGTGTGGTCAGACTACTGAAGTGCCACCTTATGATTTTCTTTATGATCTTTCTATATTGCTACATTTTTTCTCATGGGTACCATAATTGATGAAATGTTTATATGGCATGGTCAGTATTGTGGGAGATGTGTATTTCGTCTTCATTAGAGTGGATAAATATTATAGTAAACTTACTGCAGGCATGGGATGGCTCAGTGGTTATAGTAAGGGCCCAGGTTTGGATCCCCCCAGGACCCATGGAAAGCCAAGCATAGTACTAGATGTCTGTAACCTCAGTGTTCCTATAGTGAGATGAGAGGTGAACACAGGAGACTGTGTGGGAGCTCAGGAGCCAGCTCATCCTTAGTACACAACAAACAACAGGCCATCTCACAAATAATGTCAAAACTAGAGCTGATGCCAATTTCTTCCTTTCACCTCCATGTGTACTTGTATCATAGTACACATGCATGCTCACACACACACAAACACACACATAACACCCATATGTTTATCATACACAAATGCAGAGTAAAGTTTAAGCCTGCAGAGGTCCTCCTAGACTATAGAACTTGTTCTAGATATTGAGTGTGATAGCTGCAGCTTCCCTTGATTTGAATACTTCTGACTCATCTCTACTCTTTAGGCTTTATCTGTCATTAGTCTTCTATCAGATTCCTATAGCTGTTTTAAACTCATAAAAATGAGCCATACTTTTAGCTTCTGGATTTTGTTACATCATTTGTTATGAGGCAATGTCCTTTCCTACAGTTTATCTGATATCACCAAAACCCTCATAAGTTGAATATCATCTATCTGACTGGTTTGCATACAAATTTATTTGAAATAGAGTTACTTTACTCTCCTACCCCATCCAGCCCCTCCTAGATACCCTCTCTCTAACTTCTTTCATGTCTCTCACTTTCAGTTTGATAGGCACTTTTCTTTAATTATTATTGGTACTTTTATATATACATATGCACGAATACATATACATGGATATGTTCTGATGATTTCTTTTTTCATGTTGTTTTGTGTTTATGGTTTCAATGTTTAGCACCTGGTATTGGAAAACGAAGAGAGCTCAATCCCAACAGGGTTAGATTTTTACAGTTCTTTGCCTATGGATAGGTTGCTACAAAAATTTTCCCCATTAATAAATCTTTTGATATTGCCATTGTTTCAGTACTGTGTATGCAGCCATACATACATAAGAGAGATAGTTTCACAGAAGAGTTTTTGGTATTATGGCTTGGTCATCGACAATGTTCTGAGCCAGAGATGCGGGATCTGTAATATAGATGTATTCATTGGGGTTAGGCTCCTCATAATACATTGCTCTCTACATTGTGTTCTGCCAGGGTTTTCTGTGATGGTTTCCATTTGCATTAAAAGGGACTTCTTTTATGAGGGGTGATAGCTACACTTATCTGTGGGTATGAGGAACAGACAAATAAGTAAGAGATGGCACCAACCAGAAAGGAGGTGGGAGGTGAACACGAAGGGGAAGGGAGAATGAAGGACAAATAACACCAAGGTTGCTTGATAAAACCACAAAGAACCATATTATTTTTCAATATACCTAAAATATTATGAAATACATACAGCTTAAAGGAAGTTAAGCCATTTGGGCTTACAATACACCCCACAGCAATAGACTAAGAACCTCCAAGCATTAGGCTTGAGAAGGTTCTCTTTGAATGATTGTCCAGGTGACTCCCACAATAACTTAGAACATTGATGTAGTCCTTTGTTGCATACATTTTGTGGAAATAAAATTTAAAACTTGCATTCAGCTGATAATTTATTTTTAAAATTCTACAATGTAGGTGTTTCTTCACCTTTTCTCTTGATCAAGAAATTATTGATCTGTTTTCTAACTAAAATGGTACAACCACTTAACATATGACATTGAGCAAATACAGAGGGATATTATGAAAAAGGTCATGCAAAGTAACTCAATAAATTGGATGAAATAAAAAAAGATTCTTCAAAGATGTTATTTTAAAGTATAAGTATAAGAAATAGGATAGGATTTATATAAAAGATGGCACTATAATTTGAAAACTATTCCATAAAGAAGAGTCTAGAATCAGATAGATTTCTTGGTGAGAAATAATTAGATACAATATCAGTTTACAATTTTGAAATTTTTTTCAAAAATTAGTGAAATTTTACAACAGAGTATTCACCAACTAGAAGTCTCTTAATATAATGATGAGATAAATAAAGAAGGAAAGAAAAAACAAAATATTAAAGCCAGAAATCAACATTCTACTTAACATAACTGAAAATTTCTTCATCAAATATTTGTGAAGTATATGTCCAAAGTACAATGCTCCATTACCAGCTGAGCTCCAAAGTTTGTCTGTCAATCAAAACATCAGTCAATGTGATTCACAGTATTGACAGACAAGAGAAGAGCATCCCATGGTCAGCTTAATAGGTGCAAAAAGGAGATGTGGCAGCATTTAATATTTATGATTACTATTAACTAACATGCTAAAAATAGAATGTCCTCAATATGATGGAAAATACTCAAGTACAACCAAGAGCTAACACTTTGTTTACACCTTAGTATTGGATAATTTTCTCATAAGACTGAGCACAAATCAAAGGAAATTTGTTTTCCCATCCTGAAACACAATGTTCAATAAAGATCTTAGTCTGTGTGAGGAGAGCAGCTAAGAGGTAAAGGGTGTGACAGCAAGTTGTCAGTTTGAAACACTTTTGAATTGCTACCTCAAGTTGAGAGAGAAATGGTGTTTGTGGCTTTGTACATTACATTAAAAATTAAAATCTGGAAACCTGAAGGAGGAGGAGTAGATGGCGGAAGACATGCCTGGAAGGACTAGTGCCTGCATTTAATCAGATAACATAGCATTGAATTCTGCAATTCTAACAATCATTAAAAAAAGTCTTCTCAAATAATTTTACAAGGTCACAGGATAGGATATTAATATTTAACAATTAAAACAACTTCTATATACCAGTAACAAATAATTAAATAAATTTGTCTTAGTGCTATGAACAATAAATTTCAGAAGAATGAATATTTCACAGATATATTTAACAGAAATAAGAACCACACTCTGACAGCTATAGCATATGGTTTTTAAGAAAACTAAAGACCACTTAATTAAATCATAACATGAATCATAATTGTTATTAATAAAAACCTGCAGCCAGATATCAAGATAAATGCTGAAAAATCAGAGAGACAAAGGAGCCAGCTTACCTCTATGGAATCTTCAGACAAAAGGGCTCCTGCTACCTAATATTTCTTATTCCATCCAGTCATATCATTTCCTGTATCCATCTCCCTAGTGCTGGGATTAAAGGTAGGTGCCTCCCCAAGTATTGGGATCAAAGGCATGAGATCCTAAGTGCTGGGCTTAAAGGCTTGAGCCTCCACTGCCTCATTTTGTTTCTCTTTTAGACTGGAACAATCTCAAGTAGCTCAGGATGGCCTTGAACTCCTGACCTTGTTTCCTCTTGCCAAATGCTGGGATTAAAGGTATGTGCCACCACTTCCTGACCTCTGTGGTTAGCTAGTGACTGTCTCTGCTCTCTGATCTTCAGGCAAGCTTTATTTGTTAGAGTACAAAGAAAATATCACCACACACCAAATGAAGGATTCCTACAAGCTTGTCCTATGAGGAACTCAAGGCTCCATGGATGTCAGCCTACTCAAAAGATCATCAACCTAGTACAAAAATAATTCCTGTGTTGCCTTTTTGTAGAAATATATAAACACAATTTAAAATCAATAAAGAAGCAAAATACCCATACCCATTATTCTTTAAAAAAACTGAAATGGAGGTTTTCTTTATTCTACCTGACTCTTAGACTTATTATAAGGTTATAATTGAAACTGTTAGACACTAATGTAAATACAAATATTTTGTTAGTAAAACAGTATAGAATACTTGCAAGTAGACATACATGTATAGCTGATTGATCTTTGAAAGAAAAAAAAAAGTGAATTCATTCAATGAGGAAAAACTCTTTTCAACAAAACTTGTGCTCAAACAGCCAGAGGATCATAAAAAATGAAACTGACTCCTTAGCTTTCCCCTTGTGCTTTACACAAAGGATCCATAGACCTAAGTAATTAATTCAAATTTTTAAACAATAATACCACAGATAGGAGGGAATCTGTAGCAAATCAGTCTAAATGAATCATTAAAAAAAGATTTTGTGGGTAGGATGTAAGAAAAGAAACCAGAAAATGAAAACACTGGTAATTTGAACATTTTCCAACTATTAAAGTCTTTATGTTATTAAAAAAAGAGAGTTATATCACAGATTTCAGAAATATTTATGATACTTCTATATGATTTTCAGAAGAAAAAGAAAATATAACCAAGAAGCCATCCCTAACAAAATCTAAAGATAAGCAATATGTTCTGCATTGTTAGTCATGAGACAGATGCAAATTAAAACCACAGTGCGACGATACTGCTTGAACACTAGTGCAGATATATTAACAGCATGTAAAAAAATAGAAGGAAGAAGAGAAAGGGGGAGAAAGGGAAGAAAAGAGAAGAGGGAGGGGAAAGGAAGAAGGGAGAGAAGAAGAGCAGAAGAGGAAAAGGATGACTGTATGGTGTAAGCTTAACTGAGGACTAAAGCATCATAGAGAGCCACAAAAGTGTAACAGAATCAAAAATCTGAACACTGTATTACTCATTGACCTGCTAAAATGTAAATTCTCTGACACAAACAAATAATTAAATAATTTGGAAAGACAAAAGACCTAGACAATAAGAAAGGGAGAGTAAGAGCTTTGTACAGCCAGGATGGAGGAAGTCTAAAAATGGAGGTTCCTGAAACAGAAGCTGGTTTGGGTATTTTATGGTGCCCTGGCTTCTCCTCTTTCTCCTATTGATTCTGTTTAGATACATGCCCCCATTCCTCCCTGCCATTTCTCCTCTTAGTGTTTTCTGAAACAAGAAGTAAACATCACAGGATGCTTTTATTTACTTTCCTAGACTACCTAAGTCCCCTTAACTCTCCTTCAGGGGCCTGGTTCACAGTCTCCAACTATGGCTGTCAATGTTCTACATAAAGTTCTTATTCAGCTGTCTTGCTAAATGTCTGTTCTGTGGTAACTGTCAGAGTAATATAGTACTAGGCACCACAAGTGTCTCCTCCAAGAGGTCAATTGGATAGATTTCTAAGTACAACATGAATAGGTAAGATAACATTTTCTTCAGGTATCTGGATTTCTCTTGCCAAGGCCTCCTAGTTTGAAAGTTTGCAAATGGAGGACTATCTGATCCCGTCCCTGAGGTCTGTGTAACTGGTCTCTGGTGCTAGACCTCACACCTTAATCATTCAGATTGAGGAATTAATAACAATTCAATGCTAAAAGGAAGCATATGTTCTTCGCCAATAGTACTTCATGACAAAGATAGAAGATGCCAAGAGAATATTAAGAACTGTGTTTGTATTTTGAGTTATTTGTTAGAACCACATTAAAGGACAATGGCTAAAAGTCAGGGCTTCTGTTCCCATCTGACAGCCATCCCTCACACACCTACAATACATGCTTTTCTTGGAATATTAACTTACAAACCACATGCCCCTCCTCCCCTTGACTGGTAAGATCCTTTTAGGAATGCCAGGAGTATCAGATATAACCTCTTTCAAAAGGGTCTAGTTTAGATTAATGAGGTAGATGGCTCTGTTAAATTGCATGAGCAAAATTTTGCTATCAGAAGTCATTTGGATACGTTTTTTAAGGTTGCCTAGCTCAACCAGAGTATACAAGTTTCATTCACCTCAGTTCCCTTTTCTTTCATTCTGAAAGAATAAAAAAAAAAGAAAAAGAAGAAGAAGAAGAAGCTTTGGACTTTAGTTTTTTATAAAAATAATGAAATTTAAGGCTACTTAACTCTACATCCTGAAGAGGATGGGGGTCTTGCTGCATGTGCTATTCCTTAGTTACCATTGACTTTTTCTTTTTTTGACATAGGGTCTCAATGGCCCAGAAATCACTTAAGAGTCTAAGCAAAATAGACTAGCCTGACAAGAAAGCCTCAGAGTTACACCTTCCCTTACCTCCCTAGGGCTGAGATTACAAATACATGCTACTATGCCTGGTATTTTGAAACATCAGTTCTAAGGCATCAAACTCAGGTTATTATGAGTGCAAGACAAGAACCATAGTGGTTGAACTGTCTCCTAAACAATCCTGGTGGCTTTCTAATGCAGTCACTAGCTAAGGATGAGTTACAGTGGGAATTCTACGTGACTTGCTGTCTAGGGTTGAAAGATACCAGCATGTAGTTCTCACAGAGTGTCCTTGGATGATGTGATATGACAGCCAGTCAGATATTTCTTCCCCTAATTCCTTCTGCTTTTCTTTCCACAGAAGATGAGAACCTGTGAATTGCTTCCAGACTAATATGGTTTGCTCAAGGATGGCCCCTAAAAAATCTCTGATGGGAAGAGATGGCCACATCAGCTTCAACTAAAATGATCCAGCCACAGTACCCTCATAAGACTGCCAGTGCCCCTAAACAGCAGAATGTAGTAATGGAAAGCTACACCCAAATTCCCAAAATAATGTTTATAACTGTTCATTTTCATTATAAATGATTAATGGTCATAGTCAATCTCTTTCTAAGGAAAGGGGGGGAATATGATGTATAAATGATTTTAAAAGATTATTGGATCTACTTTAATTCTAAAAATAGCTATTAATCTCAAAATATTTTACATTGGTATGGATTTTAGTTTAATGATATAAATTTAATTTTGTTATGCTGTATGTATATTTCTACTTTTGTTTAAGATATTATATTTATGTAACTCATTTAAAATTGTAATGTATAATTAAGAAATGTGGATTAGAAAAAAATGATATCCTAAAATTTTCAGGCAAATGGATGGATTTGGAGAATATCCTCCTGAGCAAGGTATCACAAACTCAGCAAGATAAGCAGGGGATTTACTCACTCATTAGTGGACTCTAAACAAAAAAGAAAAAAGCAAAGCATGCCCAAGCTGCAAACCACAACCACTGAACAGCTTGGAATCTGAAACACCTTGGACTGACACCTTGGATCCACTCTCCCTAGAGGAACACCTGACTCAGTCTCAATGTTGGGGGAAGAAAACTGGATCTGCCAGGAGGGGAGGCTGAATTGAGCAATATTGGGACCTCCTGCCCATGCTTGGGATGAGATGGAGAGATGTGGAGAAGAGAAAATGACCTGATGTGGTGGGAGGGGAAAGGGACCTTGAATAAGGATATACATGGATAAAAAATGTGACTTTTTTATTCATAATTAATAAATAAAAAGAAATGCAGATTTATATTCATCTATGATAACCAAACTTTTAGTCATGTTAAGTTTTTTTAGGCATATAAAGTTACATTTCAATTAGATAGGTAATCTTTAAACACTTCAAAGACCTATAGAATATGGCTTTAAGAACTTAGACTTTACTGGACAGTAAGACAGGTTTGCTCCTGGAAGCATAAATTTACTTCAAGAAAATAATGGGCATCAAAGAAACTCCAGGTGGAATTTATTTGCTTTGCAGCAAAGACACTAGACAAGAAAGTGTTCTTGTCTCAACTGTTTGACAGTATGCTGTATAAACTAGATAAGCAGGACCAATGGGAAAGTGACCTCTGAACTTTGGCAGAACAAGCGAAGATGGTCCTTCAGGTTCCTACTTCACAGAGAAAACTGCCAGATATTATGCAAGTCACAGGGAAAAGAAACTGATGAACTATGCCAGAATAGGCAAAACAGTCCTTCAAATTTCTTGCTTCACTGAAATGTATTATTGTAATAAGTTTCTGGGCCAGATTTTCTGGCCTAGCCCTGAGGTTCTGACCTATTGACCTGTAGAACCACAGACTCGCAGACCCACAGAAACACACAGACATTTATATTAATTTTATGTTGATAGGCATATAACTTGCTAACTCCTTGCTCTTATACTAACCCATGATAACATGATTCTTGTCTTGTTCAGCCATGTAGCTTGGTACCTTTTCTCAGAGCAGCATTTCAACTTCTTTCCTCTGCATCTTCTACTGTCTCATTGTGGTGCCTCAGTGGTATGTCTCTGCTTCTCTGTGGCATCTCTAGTCTGTTCTTGCTGCTCCTAGTGTTTTCTTTGTCTGGTAACCCCACTCACACTTCCTATCTGCCTTTGGCCAATTAGCAATTTTATCAAACCAGTAGGCCAGACAATTATTTACAATGTAACAACATAATTCCACTACAAGGTATGCCAGAGACTCTAAGCCCGTAGGCTAAAAATGGGTTTCCAAATGTTACAAAAGAACTTTGGGTGATTATCTAGGTAGCCAGATGTCTCTGTCCTTTCCAGAATTTGAAGGTTGCTTACAATGCACTTCCTGTTTATTCAGGTAATATTATATACTTCTGTGGTCCTTGATGTAGTTGAAGATTAGATAAAATTATGTTTTCTTTAGTTATAATAAAAGGTAAATTAGATGAGAAATTTTGGACTTAAAAAGATAAGGTAGATAATAGAATACTTTCTTTAATTTTTCTAAATACTAATAAACTATATATTATAACTGTAATGGTTGTTTGATAGCTGTTTTGGTATATGTAGTTTTACTTTGTTGAAATTGAAATCTTCCTTTTTGATTAGACAGAAAAGGGGAAGTGATGTGGGATGTCTTTCTATATGCTGTGAATTTCACTGGTTAATAAAGGGACTTTTTTGGCCCATGGCACCTTACAAGCAGGCATGAAATTCAAGCATAGATAAAGGAGAAAAGGAAAGAGTCTGGGAGAAATGTGATCCAGCTGCCCAAGAAATAATATGTAATAGAGTACAGGTAAGCTGCAGGCCACAGGTCAAGACAGATTAATGAAAATGGGTTAAGTTAAGATGAGAGAGCTAGCTAACAATAAGTCTGAGTCATAGGTCAAACAGCATGTAATTATTACGAGCTTCTGTGTGTTTCTGTGGGACTGCAGGTCTATGAGTCTGGACAATCAGAAATTCTTACAACACTCAAAGGAAAAATTGTCGTTTGTGACATTAAACTTCAAACTCTATGGGGACTGGGCTACAGTACATGATGTTTAAGTGTCTGCTTCTCATATATAAACTGAGTGTAAAATCTGCACCCTGAAAACCATAGAGAGTCTCCATGGGGTACAGTTTTTGTGATGGCAAAGTGTACTCCTTGGTTGGTGGCTGTCTCCATTACTCATCTTCTCCTCCCCTCAGAGAAAGTGCTCTTTCTCATTTCCAGCATCATAGTCTCAGACTTCTTGTTTTACTTATTTTTTTGTATGTGTTCATGTTTTTGTAGGCATACATGTGGAAGGGCATGCAAGAACATACTTGTGTGTGTGTGTGTGTGTGTGTGTGTGTGTGTGTGTAGAGGCCATAGTTAGCCTCAGGTTTAATCTTCAAAGATTTATCCACCTTTATTTTTTGTTTATAGATTTTATTTGATTTTCTTTGGAGTTTATGTGTTTATTATTTTGAAGCACAATCTCTTACTGGTCTGGAACTCACCAATTACATTAGGCTGACTGTGTAGAAAACTCCAAGGATCCTTCTGCCTAGCCTCCCTATGACTAGGATAGAAAAATTAAAGTATCAGTATAATGAAAACCTATTTGTTTAAATTCATCAGTACATATTTTTTTTTTAACTTTTTCCCCTTGTACAGAAAGACACTGATTTTCACTTCACTTCTGGTATGCCTATTGATTCTAAGATGCAGCTGCTAATAGGACTTGTGCTCTCTCACCTACAACTACATCCGTTGCACATGTATGCAATTTAGACTCATATTCACTTTTCCTGGTTGCTCCAACAATGCCTTGACAGCTGTTTTTCCTCTGCTCAGAATGCAATCAAAGATTGCATAACACATTTGTTTTGGCATTTTAGTCTCCCTACTCATTTTTTTTTTTTTTTGGTCCTACATAATGACACTATTTTTCAGCAATGCAATCCTGTCATTTTATAGAATGTCTCAAAGTCTGAATATTTGTTTCCCATGATTAGTTAGGTTACCATTGCTAGTTCTGTTCTCCTCTCAATTCACCGGCCTTGTAGGTGGACACCGGGGTGTGCCCTAGCGGCAACACTAAGTTCCA
Organism: Sigmodon hispidus; assembly: GCA_004025045.1. Lineage (NCBI taxonomy): Eukaryota > Metazoa > Chordata > Mammalia > Rodentia > Cricetidae > Sigmodon > Sigmodon hispidus. Next base: position 329,002 of record PVIH01000034.1, read on the forward strand.
GGTAACTAATGAATAAGGTGGTGACTATTCACTTCTCCACTTCTCCATTTGCTCTGTAATTAACACGAAGGCTGTTGGCAGCTGGCACCTGTCATATTGTTTTACAATTACCCTTTCACCCATAGTTTTAGTATCAATGATCATTTTTGCAGGAATAATGTTCATGGTTCAAAATACTTCCCTGTTTATGAATTATCAATAAGTGTTACACTTTGTTCCTCACTGACCCTTGTGTTACCTCTCATTCCTAAGCTTTCCTTGTCCCTGATGAGCTCATTTCTGATGTACCCAGCTCCCCCATATGTACTTTTGTCCCCAGCTAACGCCTGTACTCATTCATAATCTCTTTCTGCCCTTTCAATGGCTGAGTTCTTATTTTCCTAAACTTTTTCTGGCCCATGCAGGCATGACTCATTCTTTTTCAGCTTGTATATTGTTTTCAGCCCATTCCAAAGTGCTATAAGAAAAGAACATAAGTCACATAGCAATTTGCTTTCCATTTCCTGGTATCTTCAGTTTAAATTTTCTACAATAAGAAGGCCTTTATCATTCTATGTTGGCCAAATTCCACATGCACGCGTATGCACACACACACACACACACACACACACACACACACACACACACACACACACACACTTTGTACTAGGAAACAATTGACTTAGTTTCTTGTTTAACTTCCTCCAGTTTGGAGCCTCATTGGTATTTATTATTTTTGTTCAACTTTTCCTCTTGAAAACCCCCTTGTCTTAATAACTATAAAGCTGCTTCACACAAATGGTCTTTTCTCTGAATTGTCAGGTACATCTTCTTAAAACTGAAGTGATTTGTTTCTATCTCCCTGAGTGTTTATCTGTTATTAACTCAGGAACAAATGCTTTCTGTGACCATGGCCTTGACGAAGATCCTGGCTTGGTTTCTAATCATGAGTTGTGACTGTTTGACCCAGACCCCTCTGCTATAGAATCTCTTTACCCATTAGAGTGGACTCTTTGTCTGTGATGTTTACTTTTTAGCTTTAGTTTTGTATAAGAAAATGTGTATTATTTCAAGTCAGTCATACCTCTTATTACTCTGTATTTTATTAAGACAGTTTATAGGGTTAAATTGCTAGCTTAATCCCACCTACTGGGTGTGAGGTAAACACATTATAGGCTCTGTGTGTGTGTGTGTGTGTGTGTGTGTGTGTGTGTGTGTGTGTGTGTGTGTGTAAAGAGTGTTTCCAAGAATATGAGCCTAGAGAGAAGATGTCTGGGTTGTGTTTTTTTTTTTTTTTTCTTTTCTAGTCTGGAAAGGAAATGATACTTCACTGAGTATTCTGGTTTAAAGAACAGTCATGCAGGTGAAGGAAAGGAAGTTGAACTCACACCAGAGCAGGACACTGGAGCAGGAATTACACATGGAGATATGACCAGGAAATATTACTTGGTGACCAGCTGTGATGACTAATCTCCATGGTCATCTTTCATGAATTTACTTCTGGGGATGTTTTTTACAGTTTCCTGGGAGATATAACTAAGAAAAAAAAAACTCACCTTGAATGGCTGCTCCTATAGGCTGGACTGAAGAGAAAAAAGAAAATGAGTAGAGCTCCAGCATTCATGGCTCTCTGTTTCCTGGCAGTGAATGTCACATGACTAGCAGTCTCATACCCTCTAGCCATGCATTCCCTATCATGATCCACCGTATGAGCTCAAACAAACTTCTTTGAATTGCTTTGGCCAAATATTATTATTACAACAATACAACATATTGTTGTAATAAAATATTTTTATTTAAAAATAAAAAAATCAATGGAAAATGGTCTGAATGAGAGTAAGAATAGAAATAGAAACATATATACGTGCATCTGTGATAGTAATTCCAGGAAACGTAATCAGTGATGCTTTCCACTATAGTTATTGTATGGTATGGAGAAGCTACCACCATATAGATATGCAGTAACTACATGGAAATAAGGAAGATGTGTATTAATTATGTTTTGATAATATGATAAAACACTATAACCAAGGCAACTAACAGAAGGAAGAGTTTCTTCCACGGTATTAGAATTCATGATGACTGAGTGTACATGACAGTTGTGCTGCATGAAATAGCAGGATTGGAGCTCACATCTTAAACATGAAGTAGAAGCATAGAACTAACTGGGAGTGAATAAAATGTGGCTTTTGAAACATTTCCACCCATGCTCAAAGATGCACTTTCTTCAGCAAGGCCATACTTCTGAAGTCTCTCCAAACAAGCCAACCATTATGCACTAAGTACTAGAATACTCAAGACTATGAGGAAGAAATGTCTCATTAAATCCACCACAGGATCCAGGCAAAACTTTGGCTACAGCTCTGCAGATTTTTTTCTTTAGGTGACCAGCTTCTAAGAAAAGAGTAAAACTTAAAGTTCTACAAACATCCTAAGAACAAGCTAAACAAACTGAAAGCAATATAGTCCCCATGCACCCCTGATCCATTTATAATCACTCTTTGCCAATATTCTTGTTCCATGGGTGTTTTGAGTCAAGATAATGGTAAAAGTGGAAAGGAATGAAACAGAGGATTTTCCCTCCCATCCCTGAAGGCTTGTGGGAGTATTTCCTATTTTCAAGTGCATCTTTATTTCCGCCCATACAGTTTACATCTTTTATATCCTTAGCTCCTGTTATAGGCTGGGGAGATGCCCCAGTGGCTAAAACACTTGTTGGGAAAGCATTAGGACCTATGTTCAGATACCTAGTACTCAAGTGAAACTTGACTCAGTAGTTTGAGTTTGTAATCCCTCTAAGCTCCTGCAGTGCAATGGGAGGCAGAGAAAAGAAGTTTATGGGCCAGAGAGCCCATTTTATGTAGTACCAAACAACAAAAGAGACCATCTCAAACAAAGCAGAAGGCAAGGAGCAATATCTAAGGTGATTTCTGACTTCATATATGTGCCATAGCATGCAAGCATCTTTAGAGACATACATACATGAACACAGACACATAATCACACAGTCACACACAGCTCGGGGAGTGATAAAATGGGAGATGGAGAGGGATAGAAAATGCAAAATAAAATTTATCTCACCACTTAACTGTTTGATTTACTTACTAAAAATTTGTTCTCAGTCTCTCTGAGTCATTTACCCACAAGCATGTGTTCAGTGCTAACCTTAGTACTCTGCTGTCTGCTTTCAGGATATCCGCTTAAGTACTTTATGATTTCACACCCCCTGGTTTTCCTCCACATCCTAATTAACCGTCACTATCATGATTTTCTTACAGTAACACTTTAAGCACATCTCTCAGCTATGGAAAATCCTGAAGGATTTTTCATACCATAAAATAAGGTCTAAGATTTCACTGTGCTGAGAGTTGTTAAGGTCTGTTTTAGTCCACCCAGGCTTTTATGACAAAATACCACAGGCTATATGGCTTAGAAACAAAATTAATGTATTTTCAGTTCTGGAAAGTAGCATGGGACATCTGCTGAGGTCCCATTTTATGGCTTGCAGATGATAGTCATCTTCTTGAACCCTCATATGACAGACCAGAAAACAAACTCTGTGCTTCCTTCGAGGGACATTATTTCCATTTACAGGGGTTCTAGTCCTATGATCTAACCACCTCCCAGTGGCTCAGTGCCAGTGTAGATTACAATCCTAAAAGACACAATTCTCAATTACTTTCTATATTCAATTTTTAAAAGAAAATTCCCTGAAGGTTAAATACTTCTCAACTCTAAAATTCTAAAAGTCACAGTCTTTCTCTAAAATTCCCAAAAGATTAAAATACTGAACATTGACCTTTCAAAAGCCCAAATCTTCAGAACCACAATTTCCACTGGGAAGAGAAAGAGCTACAGCAGAGTGAAAATCTGAGTTCCAAGAAAAGGATAATTGTAGTTTTCCAGAACAAATCAACCTTGGTGTGTGGGTCAGCCTCTGGGTGCAGAGCGATTCAGGATTGCAAGAACTGGAATTTCTCAGAGATTTTCTGACTGAAGTGCAGCCCTGGAAAGTAGCAATACCAATTGATCCCTGTTGCTTGGATCAGAATAATGAGTTTACACAGTGATCAGGAAAAAAGTGACTTAATTCAAATCAGATGGCTTCTGGATGGTCTCACACAAATAGGAAAGACTTCAGCCTCATTTCTGGTGCTAGTGGTATCAGGGTCCAGTTATAAATCTCTAATATTGCTCTAATGGTTTATTTATAGCATTTGTGGAAATGGCATTGGGAAAACTGACCTGTGTGATTCAAGAACACTCATAGCAATTATAATTCAAGATTGCTACAGTCATGTAAAGCCAAATCCAAACACGTATTTCTGATTGTCTCCAATATGGCTGCATCATGTTGATTGGATTGAATACCTAGAAGCCTCCTAAGGCATTTTTATCAACATTTATTAACAATTTAGTTGCCTTTAGAGAAAAAAAATAGGTTTTAATTAAATTTGTAGGTTATAATAAAAAAATAGATTTAGGTATGATCCAGGCTTTTAGATGTTAACATCAAGACATGACCATATATTATTTTCATCTATCCCAATGTGTTTAGTAGAAATTAAGGTGATCATAATTGATCAGTCAGTAGGGCAACAGTGAGAACTTTAGTTTTCTTAAATTGATGGCATTTATTCCACATGTTAAAATTTCAGAAGAGTTTAATGGAATAAAACCTGATTTATTTCAAGAACTCATTGAAATTATTGAGTTATTGCAAGACAATTATATATCTGGTGAGATAAGCTTTTTACATAATAGTATGTTGCTCAGTTTCTTTATTATTCCTTCCAAAATTGGATTCTGTCAATTTTGTATGTGGAATAGCTTTTCACACTCCCCAAACAATATAGAAGCATAGAAGAAAAACTGAAAAATTTTAATAGCAAATAGTTTTGTTATAACATTCCAAATTATGATGAAATTCTAAAAAGATAAGTGCCACATGAATGTGACTTTAGCAGACTCACTCATAAAATAGAATATATATGTACTATGTATATATATATGTACTATGTATATATATATATGTACTATGTATATATATATGTACTGTGTATATATATATGTACTGTGTATATATATATATGTACTATGTATATATCTGTCTAGAAGTTAGAGGGCAATTTCCAGGATGCTTCTTCCACTGTATGGGTTCCGATTCTAAACCCGGTTTGCCAGATTTCTTAGAAAATACGTTAACTAACTGAACCATCTTGCAGGCCCAAGGCCCTTGTTTAAAAATTTTTGTTCCACTCTTAAAAACTGTTAGCATTAATTTTCCTAATTTTTTATATTATTTAGTTCATCTTTGCTTCTTTTCCATAATTAGATGCTTAAGCTATATAAATGCTTTTAGATCAGTCTGATTTGTTCCTTCATGCTTTGTAGATTTAAAACCACAAAAGTGCATTTAGCATAATGTTGACATATGTGTAAGTGCTCTGCATGTAACTTCCTCCACAGTGGAGAGTTGTATGTCTCTGTTGTGTATCAGTGCACAAAATTAAAGGTATATAAAAAATACCATATCTCAAGGCATTGACTTTATGTAAAACTTGTATGTGGTTTGGATTCATCATGCATTTTGATGGATTTCACCAAGAACTTTACTGTCACAGATTTCAAATGGCTTCGGTCACAAATCTGGGTTTAAAGAATTACTAATTATAATGACATGTCTTTACCCTTTATCCTATTTTTTTATAAAAACTCTTATCTGTTTATAAATATTACACCCCATCATTCTCTCAGTCATTTCCTGGTGACTCAGAAACAACCAGTGCAAAGTATAGAACAATTTGACTGTACTTATCTCTCTCTTCATAGATATTGGTGCCACCTACACACAGTGAACTCCAAAGGATACATCAATATTGGCAATTCAAAACTTGAATCTATTACAAAACAAAAATTTACCCAGATCTTGGCTCTAGAGACAACTGCCTATTTGAAGGAGGACTTGTTATGGTTTTTGACAAGTATCATTGAGAGTTTCTACTATCTTATTACAGAATTTTAGAGGACTTCAATTATAAAGCTGTATGTCCAGGCAGGTGCATAATACAGAAGCAGCATCTCACACATGGCATGCACCAGGGGTTTAAATACTTTATTTTAAAAAGGGAATTTCTCTGAACCAAGGCAACCACAAATTAGCTATATACCAAATTCTATTGTTTAGTGAATTTATAAATAAATGGATTAGTATGTAAAGTTATATCTTAGAGATATATATAAGAATCTGCTCAACCCCAAATAGCATCAATAAAACACCAAAGTAAATATCCCATCAAAGTCCAATGTGATGAAGCAGTGAGTTTTACTGGAGTTATTTACAGGAATATGAGTGAGTTACTTACAGGAGCAAAACTTACTCAAAGGCAGCTGCATTAGCAAAAGCCCAGCAGAGCAGGGGTGGCATCTCTGGAAGGGTGGAAAGGAAAGACTCACTGCACCACTTGAATAACAGTCTATCTCAAGCATCTCAGTTGGTCTGTATCACTTCCAGGTAACTGTACTGGTGTCTTTGAGACAACTTGACCATCTGCTTTGGTTTCTAACTTGTCTCTTCTAGGCAGCTCAGTTTATCCGAGTCTCTCAGCAGTCCACTGCTTATGCATGTTTGGGGATGGAGGCCTCTAGTATATCTGATCTGTTTCAGGGGCTTCCTGAGCTTAAGAAGATTCCCAGAGGACAGAAAGTTTTACATCTCTTTAGAACATCTTGAGCCTTAAGTAACTGTCCAGAAGAATAGAATGGATCAACTCTGAGTAGTAGCTACATAACAGTATTAATTTATGACCAGCCATTCTATAATGGGAAGAGCCCTAGGAAGATTAACATATGAAAGAAGCCATTTGGCAGAGGACTGGAAACCCTTCCCCGCTTGGCTACAAGTAACAAGCTATGTGAAAGACTGCAATACAGAATGTCAGAGAAAGCTGGTGAGATGTAAATGACTGTACAGGACCCTGAAACTCCAGGCCCCATGCTTTTGAGCATATGCTTTTCTCCAGCTCACTATCTCGTTCCCACCAGTGTCTTCTCTTCCATGATAAGCTGTTGATGTTTACTTCCTCATCATGAGACAAAAAACAAACAAACAAACAAAAAAACAAAAACAAAACAAAACCAAATAACAACAACAACAAAAACCCTGGAAATCTCAGTTGATGTCCATTGACTCAAAGTCATACCCATAGCAATGACATTACCCGTGTATACTCATCTCAATTATAATGGGGACAATGTGAAAATCTAAAAAATTCTACAATAGCAACCCACCTGTGCAGTTAGATCAAACTTAAGGAAATACTGAAATGTTATTTTTTTTTTCACATAGCCTAGGCCATCTTATTTCTGTGATTAACTAGAACCTCCTCTTTTCTCCTCTAGCCTGCACTGTAGAGTAGCTATTTAAAATTAGCAGGAAGTGTTACTAGTGCAATGACTTAATTCTGGAAATCACTAGAAACTTACCAACAGAATTTAGAAGTCATTAAACAATTCGCATTAGTTAATCATGTCTTCTAGGTGTTTTCAAACTGCTTGTCAAGAATTCTGAGTTCATTCAGAAATTTATTTTACTACCATCATTAATTGTTTCTTCTTTATATCATGATCCAACCTGTGCCAAGTACACAACCAACTGTCTTGTAACGTGGCTGCCTCTTGGCTTGATATCCTGAATTAGAACTCTAGTTTGTATGCATATAATTGTTCTTTCTTGTTTTGAGGCAAGATGTCATGTAACCTAGTCTGGACTCAATGATGTTCAATTTTTAATCTTCTTGCCTCTACTTCCCAAATACTAGGATCCAAGATATATGCAACTATGTCAAAATTTGACCATCAAAATCAGTTTTATGAATGCTAGGCAAGCACTCTGTCAACTGAGCTATATTACCAGTCTCAGAATAAAGTTTTCTATGAAAAGTCTTGAAGACCCTAGATTCATACAGAATGGCTTGACTATTTGTGCCCCTCAACATGATATTAGAAACAGAAGGAGAAAGCTACACTTATTTTTACCATTTTTAATTGTGAAATCCATCAAAAAAAACTTTTCTACAATAAGCACAACTGATTCTGTAGATTTTAGTTTGAATAGGCTAATAGTGTCTGTGCCATTTCCTGGATACTTGATGAGACCACAGGCCACAGGCCCAGCCCCTCCCCATGGAAATGCCATTAAGGACAAGAGAGGCTGCAAGCTGCAGGACCCTGCTAATTGCTGTCCTCTTGATTTTTATTTCCTGTCCACTTTAAATCAGAATGACAACTAACAGAAGTAGTTTCCATTTGCAACTTTTATAGTGAAAGGAGCTAAATGTGTGGAAGTGTTTAGAAAAACTGTAATTATTGAGGCATGGCCTTCTAAAGAAAGAGAAAAATAAAGAGTGTTTCATCAGTGGTTAAAAAAAAAAAAAAAAAGACTGTCAAGCATGTTGGCTCTGTGGTGAAACAGGCTTTTGTGTTGTAAAGATTTGGTCTATAATTAAGAGATTGGGGTATCAGCTAAGGCTGCTGTATTTTGTAAGCACAATTCTCCTATTATCCAAACCATTGTGGTACTGTGTATAAACACAGTGCAAAGTAGATAATCACATTAAGAGTAATAACAATGATAAAGGTAGAAGAAGGAACAGATCAAAACACAGGATGCCTTTTCCCCACTTAACACTGTGCCTCTTGGCCTTTCCTTCTTCTTGGCTATGTGCTAACATTCAGAATTGAGGGTCACATTTCATAATGGCATACGTAGTCAGCTGCCAGACAGAAGTAGCCCCATATACCTCGGCTAAGTTTTGTCTCAGACTATTCCTTGGATAGAAGAGTCTCAGCACCAAAGGTGGTGATGTTTCCCGATAACGTTCTCATTTGGAAAAGGGACATGGGAAATGCAGAATAAAAAACATACCTTGGAGCATAAAACACTGACAACCAGAATAGGAAATCAAGAAGCCCTATAGGGTCACACAGAAGGTGGGGGCCTGCAGGGCTGACACGCTGAGACATATTGATCCTCTGCAGTCTGTCTCCAGCTGGTGGTAATGGTCTGCATATTAACATGCATCCTGAGAGGTTCTGCCTACAGACTGGACAGCAGGAGTTTAGTCCAAGAACCCCTGAAAGCAAGTGTTAGTGTCTGAGTAAAATAAAGAACACTGCACTGGGTCCAATATAACTGAGCAAAAAATATTAGGGGACAAGTAACTGATAATCACTTTCACTTAACACCACTAGAATAAAATCCTTTTCAATTGAATCTTCAATCTGTAAAGTGTTATCTACTGGTTGAACTGAATATTCCATTGTACCAGCTAATCAAAGGAAAAAAAAAGAACTTCATTTTCTTTTGGGAAAAATTAGATTGTTATTTTAATTTCAAGTATTGGTTATATCTTGAAATACCCAAATAATAAAAAAAGTTAAATAGCCTCCTTTAATTTATTGAAGAGATTTTCTTTTACACTTCATAACATACATCCTGAAAAATTACATTTCTATTTAGTCACTTTTAACTATTGATGCAATTGCTGGGGCCAGCAGCCGATTACAAGGTTCAACAGAACTTCAACAATTCAAAATAACTCACTAATTCATGTATCAAATGTTTACCTTACAGACACGAATGTCTCTACTATGAACATTAACTGGTTTGCCTACAGTCTGAGTGCTGTGACTAAATATGCATTTGGGAGCAATGAGTTTTTCTGTAGAAATTCAAAATATTCTTAGCAGGAGCTTGTCTGACAAGAAGGTCAGACTTAACCAGATTTTCTTATGATAACTGTAGGCTTAGCATTTCATATTTGTAAATTGGAAATAAAAGCAAGTTCCTTGAGGCAAGCTCATGCAAATTCAATCTAATCTATTGCATTAAACCATACCATCCCTCTAAGAAATGACTAATTAGGGATAATATCCAAGCAAGGCTATGATGCTTAGACCACAAATTATTCTAGATAAAACTGAGAGGAAAGACTAGGGGGTAAAGGTTAAAAGCATAAAGAGAGAGGCTAAGGCTGAAATATTGCTATGAACTAAAGGACAGCCTGAGTTACAAGAGCATTCCAGACTAACAAAGGTGTGGAGAGTGCAAGATGACAGTTGTGCAAGCAGAAGTTGGAGCCCCAGGGGAGTGGGGAAGCAGGAAAAAAACAAGCCAGAGACAGGATTATCTTGATCAAGTTAATTAATATGAGGAGATCCATCCACTGTGAGTGCAGAATTCTCTGAGGTAGGATCCTGGACTGCATATAAGTAAATAGACAGACAGACAGACAGACAGACAAATAGATAGATAGATAGATAGATAGATAGATAGATAGATAGATAGATAGATAGATAAGTTGAGCCCAGGCATTTATTATTTTTTGCTCCTGACTGCAGATGGGATGCAAGAAGTAGCTCTGAAGTCTTTTTTCCTTGACTTCTTGTGGTGACAAACTGTGAGCCAAAATAAACCATTCCTTTCTTAAGTTGTTCTTTTGGGGCTATTTTGTCACAGCAATGAGAAAACTAAGATACCACCCAACTTTAAGGAAGTCACTCACAAATTGTGTTCTGTAGCTCTTGGCTGTACATCGTGCTGACTTGGGAGTGCTTGAGGACCTGGTTGAAGTGTCAAGCTGGAGCCCTCAGCAAGAACCACAAAGTTCCTGCCCTAATCAGTATAATCCTAGTGTATGTAACTTATGTGCTGTGTTGTACAGCTTCTTTGAAAAGACTTTTATTAATAAAAAAGAACATCAGAAAAGGTTTGGCTTTAAGCCATTAGGTCTTACACTTGGTCTCACACTGAGGAAGCATTCTAGTATTTAGTTCTATTTTAAGATTATTTTAGGAAAGGTTTTCTAACAAGCTACTGTATTTTTTCCTCCATCTTCCAGTAAAAAAAAAAAAACTGATCACACTATTAAAGACAAGCATGGAGAAAGACCAAAGCAGGTTTATTTGAGGATTGAATGCTAAGTTATTTAAATGAAATTTATTTTGCTGTCTTTGGATACACACTGCAAAGTTAATGAGACTCATAAGAAATGCTGATGATCTGAAAGAACTTACTCTGGGCTGAAAATCTCTGAAGCACAGGAGAAAAAATAAGGATGCAAACACATACTTTTTATAGCCATACTTTAACATTAAATTAAACTGACATTTAAAACAGGATGTGGGATATAATTCCATACATATAAAAATATTCTATTCACTTGAGCTCTTACTTCTATGGTTAAAATCCATCAAAAAAAGAATATTTGAAAAAATAGATTGGAGCTAGATAACAAAAAGTGAGGGAAAAAGAAAAGGTAAAGGAAAACAAAGTTTCAAAATGTGTGAAGATAACTTTTTAACCTGGCTATGTATTTGGGCAGTGGTGTCAAATTACTACTAGTCAGTTAATTACCATCTAAAAAGTCTCCTCAACTTCCTTTATGACTTGTAGAGATTGTGTACTGAATAGCATGCTCCATCAGTAGAAGATTTTCACCCCCTTCCATATTATTCAATCAATCTGAGTTGCATCTCTATCATTTGTTTTTGATCCTATCAAAAACATTTCAAAACATACGTTAATACTTTTTAAAAATATATAGAGATATGGGTAGAAAAGAGGGCTCACTGGGCTTGTCACTTAGCCTAAAGACCTGACTTCAATTTCTAAAATATACATGGTAGAAGGAGATAAATAAAAAATGGAAGTTGTCCTTTGACCTATACACACACACACACACACACACACACACACACACACACACACACTGTAAACTAAATTTATTAAAGTACTTAATAAAATAATACTTGATACAGTATATTATATAATAATAATAAAATCCTACAATAATAAGACTGACAATGAGGATCTATACATCAAGTCAGTAGAAAATACTGGAGTACCAACAATGTTCTCCAATATTTTTGAGATATATTATTTTAAAGAGAGAGAGAATGATCTCAGGCTGGAGCAATAGTTCATTTAGTGAAATGTTTATTTTGAAAACATTAGGCTCTGAGTTTGGTTTCCAAATTTGTGTGAAAGGAGATGTTTGTTTATATTGTTTAATATAATTCTGTATTGATTCTTTGGAAATTTCACATCATACACTCCAATCCTGCTCACTTCCCAGTCCCTCTATATCATCTCTTCTTATAACATGGCCCCATAAAAGCTTATTCAGCCACTTTGGAATGCAGTATGGCAGATTCTCAGACAACTGGGAATCAATCTCCCCAAGGATCCAGCAATACCACTACTGGGCATATACCCTAAAGACGCACTTTCACACTCCAAAGACATTAGCACAACTATGTTCATATCAGCATTATTCGTAACAGCAAGAACCTGGAAACAACCTAGATGCCCCTCAACTGAAGAATGGATTAATAAACTGTGGTACATCTACACAATGGAGTACTACTCAGCAGTAAGAAAAAATGATATCCTAAAATTTGCAGGCAAATGGATGGATTTGAAGTATATCCTCCTGAGTGAGGTATCACAAACCCAGAAAGATAACAGGGGTTGTACTCACTCATTAGTGGACTCTAAACAAAAAACTAAAAAGCAAAGCATGTCCAAGCTGCAAACCACAAACAGCTTGGGATCTGAAACACCTTGGATCCCACTCCCTCCAGAGGAACACCTGATCCAGTCTTGATGTTGGGGTGAGGAAAATGGATCTGCCAGGAGTGGATGCTGAACTAAGCCATACTGGGACCTTGGGACCTCCTGCCCTTGCTAGGGAGGAGATAAAGAGATGTGGAGAACAGAGAGTGACTGGAAGGGGTGAGAGGAGGAAGGGAGCTTGAACAAAGATATACACAGATAAAAAAATATGACTTTATTCATACTAAAAAAAGGAAAAAAATTAATATAAAACAAAATAACAACAAAAACTTACCTCACTCTTCTGTCTTTCCAACATTTCTTCATTCATTCTAATGGCATCAGGAGCTGTGATGTATCATTCAGTATACCCCTTTGTCCAACCATCCCCACCTGCAAAATGTTGGTTACAATGAGTCATTGGTCTGGTTCAAGGCCTATGGGCTCATCCAAGCCAAGCGTGTGCTTTACCATCGAGCTGTATCCCAGGTGTTGGGGGCAGATTTTATCACTGGATCCTCACTGAAACTTCTTTCAGATATCCTGGCATTGCCCTGAGTCATGGAGATCCTATGATTATTCTTCCAGAAGACCAGTCCCTTCACATAATCTAGCAGGTCATAGATGGGATAGATATTAGGGTAGGTCAGCCCAAGTCTAGGCTGTGGGTCTGAGTGGTAACTGAGGTGGTTGGTCCTGGCTACTGGAATTACTCCCTCAAGTGAGGGACAGAGCCATCTCTCCAAGGTCTCTGGCATTGTGGCCAGATCTCTCATGCCAGTGATGAGGGGAGGGGCTTCTCTCCCAAATGTGGGGCCAGCTGTCCCATGGGTGGGAAGTTGTGCTCTTGCCATGTCCAGTGAGAGACAGGGTCAGCTATCCTAGGCCAGTGAATGGAGAGACGGCTCAGCATAGCCCACAGATTTCAAAATCCAAACATACTTTTAAAAAGGCCAAGGACCTTTATTATTTGTATATAAGAGGGCTACTGATATCTTTCTTTGTTAGTCTTGAATCCAGACACTTTATTAAAAATGTTTGTTAGCTTTAGGAGTTTCCAGGTGGAATTTTGGGCATAGCTTTTATATTATACTGTTATATGGTCATCAAAGAGCAATACTTTGACTTTATTTTTCCAATTTGCTCTTTTTGCAGTCTTATTGCTCTAGCTGGAATCTTAAGTCTTATATTGAATAGATATGAAAAAAGTGAGCAGGTTTGTCTTGTTCCTGATTTTAGTGGAATTGCTTTGAGTTTCTCTCCATCTTATTTGATTTTTGGCTGTTGGTTTGCTGTATATTCCTTTCATTATATATAGATATGTTTCTTGTATCTCTGACTTCTGCAAGACTTTAGCATGAAAGGGTATTGGACGTTGTCAAAGGCTTTTTCAACAGCTAATGAGATTATCATTTTTTTTTTGTTTAGTCCCTCAGGTTGTTTATATGGTGAATTTTATTGACAAGAGTTTTTGTATATTGAACCATCCCCTGCTTCTCTGGGATGAAGTTCACTGGATCATGATGCATGATATTTCTGATGTGTGCTTGGATTTGGTTTGCTAGTATTTTATTGAGCATTTTTTTGCATCAATGTTCACGTGAGAAATTAGTCTGTAACTCTTTGTTTATTGAGTCTTTGTGTGGTTTGGGTAGCAGGATAACTATGGCCTCATAAAAAGTATTTGGCAATGGTCCTTCTATTTCTATTTTGTGGAATAATTTGAGGAGTACTGGTATGGGAATCAGGGAAACAACGCCTTTCACAACAGCCACAAACAATATAAAATGTCTTGGGTTTATGTTAACCAAGCAAATGAAAGGTCTATATGACAAAAACTTGAAATCTTTGAAGAAAGACTTCTGGAAAGATGTCAGTAGGTGGGAAGATCTCCCATACTTTTGGATTTGTAAAATTAATGTAATAAAAATGTCCATCTTACAAAAGCACTCTACCAACTCAATGCATATCTCCATCAGAATTCCAACACAATATTTTACAGACCTTGAAAGAACAATATTCAATTCAACATGAAAAATAAAAGCCCAAGATAGTTAAAACAATTCTATATAATAAAAGAACTTCCAGAGGTATCATCATCCCTGATTTCAAACTCTACTACAGAGCTACTGTAATAAAAACAGAATTATACTAACATAAAAACAGATTGATAGATCAATAGAAGTGAATTGAACACCCAGACATAAATCCACACACTATGGACACCTGATTTTTTAACAAAAAGCCAAAATTTACAATAGAAAAAATAAAGCAGCTTGAACAATTATTGCTGGCATAACTGAATATTGACATGTTGAAAAAATGCAAATAGAAACATATACATCACATGGTACAAAACTCAAGACTAAGTAGATTAAAGACTTCAACATAAATCTATTTACAAACATGATAGAAAAGAAAGTGGAAAATAGCCTTGATCACATTGGCACAAAAGACTACTTCCTGAATAGAACACCAGTAGCACAGACCCAAAAATCGATAATAAATGTAACCTCATAAAACTGAGAAGCTTCTGTAAGGCAAAGGACACTGTCAATAAAACAAAACATCAGCCTACAGAATGGGAAAAGATCTTCACCAACTCCACATCTGACAGACCTCTGATCTCTAAAATACATTTAAAAAAAAATCAAGAAACAACATCAAAAACCAAATAATCCAGTTAAAAACTGGGGTACAGATCTAAACAGAATTCTCAAGAGAAGAATATCAAAAAGCAGAGACACACATAAAGAAATGTTCAATATCCTTAGCCATTAGGAAAGTGCAAATCTAAACAACCCTAAGATCTCATCTTATACCTGTCAGAATGACTAGCATCAAAAATATAAATAACATCTTATGCTGGAGGAAATGTGTCAAGAGGAATGAATACTTCCCCATTTCTGGTGGGATTTTGAACCTGTACAGCCGTGTTGGAAATCAATATGGTGGTTTCTCAGAAAATTGGGAATTGATCTACCTCAAGAAACAGTTATACCACTCTTAGTTATATACCCAAAGATGCTAAATCATACCAAAAGGGCACATGTTCAACTACTTTCAAGGCAGTTTTATTAGTAATATTACAGAACCTGGAAACAACCTAGATGTCCCTGAACTGAAGAATGGATTTTAAAAATGTGGTACATTTACACAATGTAATATTATAAACATTGACATAGAGAATTTGAAGAAAAATAGATGGAATTAGGAAAAAAAAATAATCCCGAAGTAACCAAGACCCAAAAAGACAAACATGGTATGTATTCACTCATAAGTGAATATCAACTGTAAATTAAAGAATAACCATGTTACCATCTAGAGACCCAAACAGGCTAAGCAACAAGAAAAGATGAAGAGGGAACAGACTCATGGATCTCCCAGAGAAGGGAAAATAAAAGAGATCTCCTGTGTGCACTGGAGGCGAATGGGGAGGGAAATATGAAGGATCAGGTTATGGGGAGAGTACTGAAAGAGATGGCTGCAAAGGGGGGAGCATTTTGGGGTCAGGCAAAAAGCTTATGCAAAGAAAATGCCCACTAATCTACAAAGATGACCTCAGGTAGGACTCCTACCAGTAGTGGATACATACCCTGAACTGGCCCCTACTGTGATCAGATGGTGACCATCCCAATTGTTATCAGAGAGCCTTCAATCAGTAACAGACAAAAAACAGATACAGAGATCCACAGTCTCACATTAGGCCAAGCTCAGGAAATCCCAATAAAAAGAAGGAAGGATTATAGGTGCTAGAGGGGTCAAGGACATCTAAAGAAAACTTATGGAAATTAACTGGGCTCATAGAAACTTACAGAGATTGAACTAACAACCAGGGAGACTGAATGGGACCAACCTAGGCCCTCTACATACATGTGACAGTTGTGTTTCTTGGTCTGTGTATGAGACTCCTAATAATGAAAGTAGAAGCAGTCCCTAAAGCTTTAGCTGGCTCTTGGGAACCAATTTCTCATACTGAAATTGCCTTCCTCAGCCTTAATACAATGGGAGATGCTTAGTCATACTGCAACTTAATATCCCATGTTTTATTGATAACCATGAGAAACCTGCTCCTTTCTGAACAGAAAAAGAAGAGAGGATTGGGTGAGGGTAAAAAGCAAAGGTGGGGGAGGGAAGTGAGGAGGAAGAGGAAAATATGGTCATGATTTTAAATGAATTAATTTTTTTAAAGGCCAAGCCCAGGTGTTTCCAGCTTGTGATTCCTGTTTGAGGAGAGGGAGCAGAGATACATGAGTCTGTTGGACTCAATGACTAACCAATCTAGCGTATTTGCAAGTTTGGGACTAGAGAAAGACTCTTTCACAAAATAAAAATGTTGAATAACACCAAAAGTACAATAGTGCAGGTAATCTTCTGATCTCTACATGTATGCATGTATACCTGCATACAACCACACACATGTGCACACCTACACACACTACACACATGAGTATACACACACACACACACACACACACACACACACAGAAAAGGGGATTGGAATTTGGAGTTATGGGTACTGAGGAATGCAGCACCGTCTCTGGTGATTCCAGAAGTGTTCAAAGATAATAGAATTCATTCCTTCAAAGCATTGTGGTTTTAACGACCATGTGCTGTTATGAAGTCACTACAATATGTTGCCCAACCATTTAAGCTGAAAGTTTTTCTGATTCTCCAAGTGTTTAGTATAATTCACTTTTTAGTCAATTAGGATGATGTTGCAAGAAAATTCAAACTCACTCCACAGAGAGGGAGAAATGGGGGGAGGAGAGATAAAGAGCAAATTGAGTAAAGGCCAAATTTTGAAGCCTTTTCTGGAATGCTGCCTTTGGTCTAGCATACATCAGAAGTCATTTACATGCGAACTCGATTTCTATGTGACTTAGTCATTAAGGCAAGTCCAAGACATGTTTTTCAAGCTATTGATTGCTTTAGTCACAAGCATGCTATTGGAAATGCCTCAAAAATGAAAGTAACTAAGTAAAAACTATGAGGCGTTGTTACTACGATGCTCTCCAGACAGCTTAACTATGTGATAACATTTGAATGAACAGACTTTGTGTCAATCTTCTGCTTGTTACTACAGAAAAGTACCAGAGATAAACAAGTGAAGGAGGAAATGTTTCTTTTGGCTCATGGTTTTAGGTTTGTCAGTCCATAGTTACCTGACTGTGTTGTTTCCGGGCCTATGTTGAGGCAGAAAGTCATGGCAAGGAACATTTGAGAAAGTATTAGTGGCTCATTGAATGGAAGACAGGAGTGAAGAAGAACAAGGAAAAAGGATAAGAGAAGGAGGAGGGGAAGAGGGAGAAAAAGAGAGGGGAGACAAGAAGAGGAAGAAGGAAGTGGAAGTGAAAGCAAGGGAAGGGGTAAGATGGAGGAGGGAAGAAAGGATAAGATACGCACGTTGAGGGGATGGCCCAGTAACATTATTCCAGCAAGAACCCATCTCCTAAATTCTTCTCCTCCTGTAAAGAATGTCTTCAAATTTTTTATCCATCAATAAATTAAACCACTGGTAACACTAAAGCTTTCAGAATCCAATCATCTTCAAAAAGTGTCACCTCTATTATTGCACCAAAGACTAAACACACTGAATGGAGACATTTAATACCCAAACCATAACATGCTTTTATTCACATTGGCTAAAATTCTCCTAAATAATAGAGTTCATTTGTTGGATACCAGCTCAAGTCTTTAAAAAAAAAAAAAAAAAAGTTGGCTAAGAGATTGACCAGTTGTATTCTGTAATAATTTCAACATATTTTAGTTATAAAAATATGATGAGTTTATTATTTAAGTGGGTGGTAAGACATATGGAATTATTTACATAACAAGTAAGAATTATGACAGTAAAATATTTCTAATTGTTCTAGCTTCTGGTACTTTCTGCTTAAATTGCTAGTAGATAGGATTTGTAACAGACCCAGAAACATCAAACACTATTTTTAAAATAAATGAAAGTATATAGATGAATACTTTCAATAACATATGACTAGAAATTATAATTAGAAAATATAATATTATAAAGAACATTTAGGAATCTTAAGTGTTTCCCCTTGTACAATATCCTGGTCCCCTCCTTTCAGACAAAATGCAACATCTTTCTGAAAAATTTTTCCTCAGGGCTCAGAGAACATCAACCACACTTTCATCCTTGTCTCTGACACTTCTTTTTACAGTATTAGATGCATCCACATTGTCTACTGCACCATGTGACTGTATTTTCTTTACATGTATTCATCATCATGTAGACAGGTTTTCCTGGAGGGCAAAGGCTTCATCTATGCTATTTAGCATGTCTAGTTCCTAAATTCACACACAAATACAGTTGAGAATCAGTGTTTTTCAACGAAAGGACATTGAAATACTATGGTCTTTGAGGAATGCTTCTCATCAGATACTTAAAGAAAGACAATTGGAGTTCAGTTTTGTTGACATTTCCTGCTCAGTGTAAGTGAGGAATAGATGGCATCTGTATTGAGGCCCCAGAGTAGAATGTAGAGCACCTCATACTGGAAAGCAGTTAGAGTGTAACTGAGTAACAGGTCTTTAGTAAAGAATTTACACACTTAAAAACCAAGAACAGTTGCCTTGCTGTTCTAAAAATAGACTCTTCTCTCTATATTATCTTTAATATACATTTGATGCAGAAATCATCTCAAATTTTAAATCAACTTCTTGGGGGGAGAGCTTCTGTGATAAATAATCTTCCCTGTCAGAATTTAGAATCACCTTGCAAAACCATCCAATAGTGGGTCTGTGAGGGCATTTCCAGAGAGGATTAGGTAAGAAGATACATCTTAAGTGCAGGTGGTCCCACCATTGCTAGACAAACTTAACAAACAGGAGAAAATGAAAAAGTAAGCTGAACATAAGCATTCATCATTATGCCTCCCAACTGAAGATACAGTACAACTAACTACTTCACATTTCCACCACCATGTCTTTCCTGGCCTAACATGCTGTACCTTCAAACTGTAAGATAACTATTACAACAGAGAAAACAACTAACGCAGATGATAACACCACTTCAAACCAGAAAGGATAATAATTGCAACTCACACATTGGAACAGAAAACTGAAAAGTGAACCTATGAAATAAGCAACTGATGAATTTGTCCTCTATGCTGACTCCTATTTGCTTATGGTAAGTATTCATAGCTGAGCAGCTCTTTGGGATTTTCAAAGCAATCACACCTATTCTTTTTATTCTCATAAATTTTATGAGGTATTTGTTCAGGTGATTTTTTTCACATTCAATTTGGGCAATAAAGAAGGCTATGCTTAAAGAGGTTTAAAAATTAGAACTCAAATGCAATCTTTAGGCTCCAGTACATTTTCCTGTCTCTACACAATATTTCCCTCAATGGCATACAAGAACTGTAAGGCAAACTATGAAATTGCCCATGCTGGGGTGGAGGAGATGATTTAGTGAGTAGGAGTGCTTGCTATGCAAACATGATGATCTGAGTTCGAATCCCTCAAACCTATATTAAAACAGATGAAGATGAACTGTACATGCCTGTGACTCCAACATTGTGAAGGGCAGTGACAGAAAGGTCACAGGGTCTTATCAGCTTCCAGCCTAGAGGAAGGTTTAGTGAAAGCCAAAGATTTGGTGTCAAGAGAAAAAAGGCAGAAAGTGATGATAGAACAGGATAGTCAACATTTTCCTATGACCTATTTACGCATGGGAAAGAGTATAAGCACACACATTTATACTACCTGCACACTACATACACACATATATACCAACAAAACTACATACACACATATATATATACATATATGTGTATACATGTGTGTATGTACACATAAACATATGTACTATATATCTATTAGTATGTGTGTGTAGCTAGACTAGTAACAAATACATATAAATTATCTTTGGGTTATAAGAATATTAAATTCTTAAAATAAAAACTTAAATGCATAAATACAATATTTCAAAATGATCAAAAATAATGTTAATTATAATAACCAAAATAAACAATCTTATTGAGAGAATGCTCAAAATAATCTTAATTAGAGTTATTGGTGGAAATGAGAATTAAAACTCATGTGCTATTACATGAAGACAAAACAAGATGTTGGTCAATGATGCCTTTTCATCATGTATACTTTGACTTGACTATAGAGTGAAATGAGTTATGCCCTTGTGTTGGGAAAGGATCTTTTACTCGAAACTTTTTAATATCACGTAACTGTATAGTACAATACAGTAGCATGGGCCATTCCATATGTGAAATACAATAAAGATAGTACTTCATATCATTTGCCTTGGTCAGCATACTTGATTCAAATAAATTCTCAAGAAATCCAAGACCTCTTAGATGGATATCATTTTAGGAGGATAAAGTAGATATATTATGAGGTAGGAAGTTGTGTACCCTTGACTATTTGCATCATTTTTTGCATAAACATCTCTCCTCTTCCCAGACTACTATGTAAAATAATTTAACACTGTTGTCCATACTCACTACAAAGTTTACTTTATGAGAACATAACTATTTGGATGAATAGACAACACACAGGTAAAGCACAGTAAACTTAATGTTCTCAAATTTCCCATTATCCTAAAAAGCCCTTGATGTTTGCTAGCTGAATCTCTTACCTTGTTGTTGACATAAATTTTAGCATGGGAAATCTACAGTTCACACCTCTGTGAGGTGTTTAATTCAGGTCAAGAGCCCTTTAAGTGTTGCCATTTAAGTTAAGATTGAAAGATCACCAGTGGGCACTGAACAAACCACGAGAGACATGTTAGTATTCTTACTCTCTTCTTCTATCAAAATTGAAACTTTTATTACTTGTCCAGGAATCATAAATCAGCTCATTGTGGTATTAGGGTATCCCTCTTATTAAAGCACAGAAGTCACTAATTTTGGAGCGATACTGCTTCCTTTACAGAACAAATGTTTCCACACGGGACCAAACACCAAGGACAAGCAACTAAAACCCACCCCAGAACTAATATTCTTAAGGAAATGAAAATAACTATTTTTACTTTCATTGAGACAGGTGATACATATTGTCTTTCACAAATAGAGAGAAGTAGTTAGAAGTTGGAAGATGTCTTAGGGGTAGGTAAGCGCCTTTCTGCACAAGTATAAGGACCTGAGTCCAGGTTTCTGATACCCATGAAAAAACCAGAGACAGCCAAAGATGTTTGCAAACCCAGCACTGGGGAAAAAGATGGAAAACTCAGAAACAGGATGATCACTGGGGATTGCTGAGCAACCAACTTATCTAGAAACAGTCATCTCCAGGTTCAATAAGAAACTCTCCCAAGGGGATAAGGTATAGAGTGGGACATCTGAGGTCCTCCTCTGGGTTTCACACACAGTGCATAGGTATGTACACGTATGTGTGTGCAGACACAAAAACACATGCTACACATTCATTATACATATGCATATACATATATACATATACAACACATACATACAGGGAATACAGACATATCTCAAATAAAAGTAGACACAATTTATTGAGGTCATCTTGGTGTCTTGCTATTCTAGCCATCTAAGTTGAAGATGTACAGTTTCAGAGGTTAACAGAAGTGCATTCACTTTCCTGTACACAAAAATATTTTATCTATCATAAAAACAACTAAGTGGTTTTCTAGAGCAGTTGTCAAGACAATCAAAGCAGTAGTTTCACAGCCTTGATTCTTCAATCTTAAACATTCAAATAAACTCCTCAGTGTTGAGTTGCCCTGTACTAACCCAGCCTAATGGATGCTTGAAGAAGGTTTCTTTGCTTATGCCTACTTTTCTTTTCCTGAAACACAAATTTTGGGTTCCAGAAATAATGATTTACGCAAGAGTCATTTTCAGTAGCATGGAGACCAAGAATAGATGAGGGGACAAGAGAAAGAAATTTGATCAACTCAGTCATTTAGCCAGCATAGCTGCAGAAAGATTAAAGCCTGCTTTGGAAGACTCTGTGGGGTCAGAATCTTTATAGAGAAAGATTCCAGTGTTTTCTTTAAACTGAAAATAAATATTCACAAGAGGCATGGGTGATAATAAATGTCACAGCAACCTTTGTCCTTAAGGGAGCTGCAAAACCAGCCAGGACACTAATAATTCTCTCAAATGATGAATAAAAGCTCTCTGTGTCTAATTTTAAAATCAGCTTTCTGTATAACAAACTTTAGCTCCAAGGAGGCTTAGATGGATTAGAAAACACTGACTTGTCCAAAAGCAATGGAACAGAAGAATGTGACCAAGAAAGCTACAAATGGATGAACATTTCTCAAGAAGACATATTGGAGCAGGATGTAATCTTTTGTCATTTTCGTTCTTAAAATAATAAAATACAATCAGTTGGCCCATATCCAGGATGAATTTGGGTAACTACAGATCTGATTGCCTATATGACCTTGCAAATAAAAAATCAAAAACATATCACAATTCTCAGATATTCATTTTATTAGTAAAGTCATAATGTCTAGAGATATTTGTGTGACTTTAGCTACATGGGTTAGGAGTTAAAGCTTTCCTTTTAATAACAGTTTCAACATAATAGGCTTATGGAAAGCCTATTAAATATGAGGCGTAAGAGCTCCCACACACTCTCCTATTTAATTATCTCTTTAACATTCTACAAGTGCCTCTTTTTGAGCT
The DNA here is from genome assembly GCA_004025045.1 of Sigmodon hispidus. Taxonomy (NCBI): domain Eukaryota; kingdom Metazoa; phylum Chordata; class Mammalia; order Rodentia; family Cricetidae; genus Sigmodon; species Sigmodon hispidus. The sequence continues at coordinate 352,231 of PVIH01000034.1, forward strand.
GTTGTGACAACTCCATAGAGCGAGGGACTTAGTACTACACAAAAGACCTAAAGTCTCAAACAGCTATGGCTCTGGAGGCTTGTCTGTGGCTCCCTAGGGGACTTCTGTCCCTGCTAGACAGACTACACAACTTTTCTTACCGGACAATTGGTGGTTCCATCTACTCCATGTGTGAGAGCTGTGCTTCCACTTGTCTGCATGGCAACTGTTCATCCACAGGTGCCAGCCAGAGCCATTTCATACTGTCCAGCCTTCTTCATCTCCAACGCTTATCAAATACAGTCCTTCTGCGTATAATCATGACAAACTGTGGTCACTGATTCCCTTTCCCATTTAACAGAAATGATGTTAGCAATGCTCCCAGACGAGCAGGCTCTGTGGTCCATGAAATCAGCACACTCTGCTCAGACACAGAGTGGAGGCTGGCAGATGGCTGGCTGGTTGTGGATACCTTTGCTTTGGGTCAGAGATCTTTGTCCAGAATTCATTTAATATTTTGCCCAGTGGTCACTGAAGCTTTATGCATCAGAAAACTCAATTTTGAAACATCAAACAAATAGGTTTCTTAGTGCCATGGTACCTTCTTTCTGAACACAGAGCACAGAAAATAAAAGACATGTGGCAGTTTCCAGGAAAACAACCCCATTTCACTCCATCTCTTTTGTTCATTGTGGCTTTTGAACAGGACAGATAGATAGTTGTCACCAGTTTATGTCATTCCGGATTTATTCCTTTATTTTATTGTCTTTGTTTTTTAAAAAGTGTCTCTGAAAAATATTGGTCAGGCTTCTTAGAAATTAATTAGAAACTTGAACTATATGTAAATAAGATGGTCATACAAATACTTTCAAATCAGGTCCAGTAAGAATTTACCTTAGGATATCCTATAAGGATACTACAGTTCTCATAAAACTTAGCTTGATGATGTTTCCTGTTGGTTCTTAATCACAGTACCTACAAAGCTTTATAAAAATGATCAATGGGTGAGATACCAGACCTTCAAGAGCTGCAAAAAGTCATAGATCGGGTAGATGTTAGGGTGGGCCAACCCAAGGCCCAAGATGTGGATCTGGGTGATAGCTGATCAGGTTGGTCCTGGCCACTAGGACTGTCCCCTTAGGTGAGGGGCAGAGTCAGCTCTCTCAAGCCCATGACATAGGGGCCAGGTCTTCCAAGCCAATGGTCAGGATGGAGTCATCTCTTCTGAGTGTGGGGACAGCTATTCCATGGTGGGGAACAGGACCAGCTCTCCTACTATGACCAAAGATGGGCAAGACCAGCTAATCTAGGGCCAGTAACAGGTGGGACTAACTCTGCGCAGCTCTCAGATTTCAATGGGCATGGTTCTTATGACTCCCCCTGTAGTAACTCCAGCCATAGACATCAGCAAAGACACCAACTACAGAAGAAACATGGATCCAGACATGTCCTCAATAGCAGCTTGGGGCCAGACATCACTATGGCCCCAGTGGCAGCATAAGTCAGATCACTATGGCCCTGGCTATAGAAAGGCCCTCAGACACTAACATGATCTCAGGTAGCTGCCCAGAACCCAGACATCAGTTTAGTCCCTGGTGGCAACAGGGGCCATGTACATAAAACCAAACTCTAGCAGCTGGTGGGTTGTGGACCCAAACATGTCCCTCAGCAGCAGTCCAGGCGTGGATTACATCAAGGCTCCATGTCAAAGCACGGGCCACCCATATCTGCATGGTCCTGATGGTGTCATGGCCCTCAGACAACAACATGGCCACAGATTGCAGCCCAGACATCAAGCATTCATGTGGCCTTTGGTGGCACCATGGGCCATGTTAACATAAACACAGAACCTGGCTCTTGTACTACCACAGACCCAGACATATTCTCAGTAGCATCTTGGGCTTAAATGTCACCATTGTTAGTGGTCATTCTTAAGGTGCTGTCCACTTTGATTTTGGATAAACTAATTTTTCACTGATTTGGAACTCACCAAGCAAGAAAGACTGGCTGACCAGAGTCTCAGGTATATACCTGTCTCTGCTTCCCTAGCACTGGGATTACAAGGACACACCCAACTTTTCTACACAGGTTCTATATATCAGGTCCTCATGCATGCATGGCAAGCATTTTTACTAACAGAGATACTTCCTCACTTCCTAAAGTATGTATTCATAAGATAGTGGTAACATAAGAAGAAAGTAAAGGACAAATAATTATAGATATTTTAACACACATTGTCTCATCATTATATCAGTAATCTTTGAAATAAGTACAATGCAAATGCATATGTGAAGGCAGATAAGGGAATAGAAACTCAGAATACAATAATCTCTAACAACTAACACTGTCGGTGCTAATATTCAAGATAGGCCAGGTATAAATTCAAATGATCGCTTTTGCTTGTGTTAATTTGTCTCAAACATGAAGAAACTATGAAATATTTGTATTCTAAAAATCTGATGGTAGCTCACAGTATTCAATAGAGAAGCTTCCCTGTGCTGTCAATAGTGATTAATTCGGAAACTGATCAAATTGTAGAGAATAAATGCATGAGGTAGTTCAGCCACAAACTGGAGCATCTTTATGGCACTCCCTACCTGCAATGTTCAGGGACTACCTCTGTAAGAACTAGGGATTGGGAAAGACAAGAAGAAAGCAGTGTCTTCTAGATATGACAGTGTGTCTGCACTTATGAATTCAAACCAGCTATGATTGTCTACACAAGACATACACAAGATCAAACCAATCAACATTTCAGCATGAAGTGGGAATGGGTTTACAAGCCTACAGAGTAGAGGGAGGTAAGTGTAGGTTGATCTTGGAAGAGTTGGGAGGAGTTAAAGATAAATATGATGAAAGCACATTTTATGCATGTTTGTATAAAATTCTCTATAATTAACAAAAATATTGTATTAAAATGTAGCTCACTTTTTGAGGAAGACTCTTACTATATAACCCTGGCTGGCCTTGGACTCACCATGTAGACAAAGCTAGCCAAATGCTTCTTCCTCTGCTTTCCAAGTGCTGGGATTAACTACAATGCCTGCCGTAGGTAGGTAGGTAGATAGATAGATAGATAGATAGATAGATAGATAGATAGATAGATAGTACAGAGATATAAAGATGCATAGTATAGCCTTTTGTGTAACTTATGTAGAGTTTAAAACATGTTTCACCTTGTGTCATATCTTTAAAACACTTCAGAGCCTCTACAACAGTTCTACCAGTTATAGATATTATAAGCTCAAACACACATGTACACACACAAAAATACACATACCCCTTAAATGTGTCAGCATTTTTGTTGGAGATTAATTTTAGTTATTTATATTTAAAGGTAATTATTTAAAGGTAAGTCTAATGTTCTTTATTATAACCAGTTGTGTTTGTCTCCAATACTGTAGGGAAGTTTCAGATTGACATCATGTACATTGACATGTATTCTATAGCCAGGGCTTGTTTTTCTCATGTGAATGTGGAAGTTCAAGTGGACACATCAAGTTATAAAATTATATTTATAGCCTCTTCGAGTATTATTTGCTATAGCTAGCTTCCCATTGGCTGATACAAGCCATAAAAGCAATTGCTAAGATGATAAACTAGAAAGTACATATTGTGGATCCTCTCTATCATGTATCTGACCTTATTGCAGAAGAAGTGATGCTTAGAAGTGGTAATTACCTACAAAACATTCTTGAGATAGGAAGATGACCAGAGTACAATACTTTTAGAAGCAGTAGCCAGAGAGAGCTGATGCTAATGTTGGGTTGTGTTATTAATAATAGAAATTCAGAGTAAATAGATTTCACAGTAATTTATGAAGTATCTCTGTCTATGTCCTGGCAGCAAACAAATTACTGATAGCACAGTAAGGAGAATTAATTGATTTGGTTGCTGAAGACAATATTTACAGCACTACAACAAGTGTTGAAAGAGCTAAGAGAGGACCAAAACCATACCTGAGCAATTATAACCCTTGATGTGCTGTGTGCTTTGCTTTGTTTCTGTCATTGATAGCTGCCCTGGTATGATGCTTTGAGTCTGACATGCCCCAAAAGGATCATATTTTAGAAGTATAATCTCTAGTTGGTAGTTGTATGTGGGAGATTCTGAAAAATTTATAAGGTAAGACGTAGATGGAAGAAATAAGTCCATGAAAGTAGGCCATGAGATATACTATTCATAGCTACTTCCTATTGCTCTCAACATCCTGTCTACCATGATGGCCATGCACTGATGGTCATTTCCAAGGAAAAGAGAGGTTTAAAAATACCAAAGAATGAAAACATATATGAGTATCAAAACATCTTCCACGGCATTACATAAAAGAACAGGTCTGCTCCAGGAAATTCTGACCACTATCATCTAAACCATTTTAGAGGCAGCTATGACAGAGTATTCATCATAGGACCCACTTTAGGCTTGTGGAGACGTGCTGTGGTAGTCTATCTGTAAGTCAGACTCATACTTTTCCTCTGCTGGAAACACTCTATATGTCCTTTACTTGGTGTTGGAAGAGAGGAAGCAAAGCTTTGATAGTAGGTTTCAGGGGAACATAGCAAAGTCAGTTTTGTAATTTACTTGTGAGCTGCTATTAAGACCCAGTCTCTTACTTATACAGTTTCATTCATAATGAAATGAGCTCTCTGCATATTCAAAGCAAAATTTAGGGTTCACTAGGTGAGATAAACCCAAGTTTATAAAGTTGTACAACATAATTACTATCATTCTGTCTCTGAGCCTGTGATCCAAACAAGAATGATTTTTCATATGTAAAATGCTGTCATTAGCAGCTGTCCTTCTGTTAGCATTTGAATCTAAAATACTCCTCACAGACTTATGTTTTAGATATGTAGTTTCCAGATGATATTTCTATTTTAGGAAATTCTGAGAACTTGGTCAGTTGCAGCCTACTGGAAAAAGTAGATAATCACCTGAGTCAGATCCCTGGTGGGTACACTACCCACAGCCACTTCCTACTACTACTTCCTGACCACTATAATGTAAAAAACTGTCTTTCAATAGATGAGCTCACTGCCATTATGCTATCCTGAAGTATATGATTCCATATACTGTGGAAAGAACCATCAGGAACAGTGAGCCAAGATAAATCCTTCGTCCCTTAAGTTACTTATGTCAGCCACCTTGCCATAGTAACCCAGAACTACCTGGTCTTTCTCAAAACCTTTAGCTTTGTGTCTCATTCTTCACTGAAGCTTTCTTGAGCGTGTGAAATCATTTGTATCTCAGTAAGACTAAGTCAACCAAGTAATACAATCCAAGTAGAAAGGCAGCTTGTAGCACCAAGTCTAGTTGTATTAAAAGAAACTCAGAACCAGATATCCAGGAAAGGTTGAAATATCAAAGAAAGAAACACCACAGTCAAATCTCACCCAGTTATCTTCCAGCTTCCTCAGCCTTGCTCCTGGTCACTTCTAATGCCTGCTGTTTTCCTAGGCCTGCCTTAAGTACCCTTCTTGCCCAGCTGTATACCATCCAGGTTAAGATTAAAGACCTGAGCTACTCTATTTGGTAGTCAGCCTTGAACTCACAGAAACACAGAAAGATCTCTGTCTCTGGAGTTATAGGATTAAAGGCATAGGTCACCACTCCCAGCTTTCCCTGTGCTGGGAATAAAGGTGTGTGCCACTGAAGTCCAGTTGTTTGGCCTTGTACTCATACAGATCTTCTGGATCCCCAGAACTCCCTGAGATCCAGAATGATTTTCCAAATGATGGGACTAATACAGTGTGCTACCTTTGCCTAGGTTGACTGTGGGATGATCTCTTGATCTTCCAGGTTTTATTAAATATATAACATATCATCACAGCAGCTCTACCATATCCTGATCATTCTCAAGCTTTCTCTTGCTTCTTAATTCTCTAGAAGCTGATAACAAGAAAGATATCTGGAGAGTAGGTTGGGGTAGCAAAACCTAGTGTGGTATACTATAGTTGACTACTGAGAAACAAGCCTACCTGATTGGCTCTTACTGTGAAATATTTCCAGACATCAGCACTTCTAGGAGTTTCCCCAACAGATTGGACACCTGAATGTACATGTCAGTGCTCTTAATCTTGGCTATTCAGTTGCTCAAAATACATACTCTCATATTTATGTAACATGAGATTATTAGGGTAACAGTCTAGTGTGATACTGTTTAGCATATCTGAGCAGCCAAATCTCCTCAGATTATGTTGTTTTAAAAAAGCAAGAGTCACAGTGTAATCCTGTGATAAAGTAGTAAGGTTGACTGCTTCCATAGAAGAAGGTGAGCTCTGTCTGATTATCTTTATTGATGAGCATCACAAAGAGAGCATTTACTCAATCAATGGGTGCATGGTGCATATCAGCAGCCAGAGGCAATGTTGATTTATTCCAAAGAAGAAAGCACATCTGGTATAGCATCTGTGATTGTTATCACTGCTGATTAAGTTTGTGCTAATCCAACTCTGTTTGTAAAATCCATCTGGCTTTTCTTATCAGGCAAAAAAAAAAAAAAAAAAAAAAGCATGTTAAATGGAGGTGTTTGCAACAGAAATCTCCACTACTGTACCTTGAAGTCTTAATAGAGGCACTCAACTCTGCAAAACCCAGACAATTTTCCTTATAATTTAAGGGTTAAGAACTTGAAGAAATTTTGAGTTGAGCCCTTTTTACCGAAATAGGCTGGTTGCCAGAGCAGGAAAACCCATGTGGAGACTGTGCTAACTGTTAAATGTTTGTATAGCCTCCAATACTTTAGAGATAGTCACAAGACACCCCAATCTAAATAGAGCCAGTGTGAAAAAAAATTAATAACGTACTGGGAGTGTAGCTCTGCTAGTACAGTACTTACCTAACATGTATGAAGTCCTGGCTACAATTTTCTATACCTTATAAACTAGATATGGTAGCACATGCATGTAATCTCAGGATTTGGGAGAGAGATGAAGAAGAGTCACTTCTTCAGTTCAAGATCATCTGAAGTACATAGCCAGCAAAAAATCCATTTTAGGCTACATGGTATCTTGTCTCAAAAACTAATTATTTAATTTATTCTTTGAGTTTATTTTTTACCTCTGCTTTCTGATCTCCTTGGCTAGCAAGACATAACAATATTGTGTATCTAATGTATGAGAGCTATGAGCACTAGAAAGGAGAATTTTGTCAATTCTTTAATGCACAACTGTCCTGATGATAAGCTGTTTATTGCTCCTAGAAAGTTGGGAGAAATAACCATGTTTAAGTTTGTCACTGATTGGAGATTAGAATGTCTGTCAAGATCTGTAGTTGACAATACTTTTTCCCAAACTATGTAACTTTAAAGGATGGTGCAATGGAGTGAGCACAAGAAAATCTAACATTCCATCTGTGTAACTGCTTGATTTAAGATTTTTTTGAGATACTCAAATGAAATATCTAATTAACACTTGTATGTATAAGCCACAAACCCCAAATGAGGAGGCATCATCAATTAAAAGATAGTTGAGTTCCTCAGCGTGGATGGGAACAGAGTGGAACAAGTCAAAGAAGACTCTTCAGGATGATCCATGGACATTAGATAAAATGGTATATCAGTAAAGAACATGAGCTGCTCACACAGGGGCCCTGAGTTCAATTCCTAGCACCCACATCAGGCAGCTCAAAACTGCCTGAAACTCCAGTTCAAACAGAGACAACATCCTTTTCTGGCCTCTGAACAGAATATACACAAGCAGGCATTCACACATTCACATAAAATAAACATCAACAATATTTGGTTTTTTAAAAGAAGGAAATTGGGCTTGCCTGGAGTAGATGCTGAGCTCATTCACCTTGGGACTTCTTGCCAATTAGGGGGAGGGGTTGGGGGATGGGGAGGAGGGAGGCTGAAGGCTGACAGGGAGGGGTTGGGAGAGGGAAGGAAGGGAGGGGGAGCAAAGGGATACATGGATAAAAAAAGACTTTACTTTATAAATATATACATATACATTTTTAAAAAATTAAAAAGGAAAATGAATAGAGACCCTTGAAATAATATATTTGTGAAGCAGGAAGTTGAGTTGCTGGACATCCAAGAGAAAAATAAAGACTAAACGGTCCCCTTTGATTGTGTAGATAACCCTTACAAAAATCTGTTCTCATGAGTCATTTGAGGACAGAAGCCAGACTGGGTGGTTCCTGAGTGTTACAAACCACTTCATATAATAAGCTAATTTTCTCCTTCAAAAGCCAAATAATATTTTGAGTTTATTTTATGTGTGTTTCATTTTGATTCCTCTATTATCACCTTAATGTGATACTTATTTCAGTAGTGGTTTGTTGCTGCTTAGCCACCTACAATTCTTTTGCTTAGCTTGCTCCCACATAAGTTATTTCCAAACCCAGTCAACACAACCCGA